>CM077256.1:13145513-13325513 GCA_039654775.1 Spinibarbus caldwelli | reverse complement strand
GCTCCACGGCAGTCGGCGTGCTGGTGTCCCCCGAGCACCTCTATTTCATCAACTGCGGAGACTCCCGTGCCGTTCTCAGCCGCGCCGGACAGGTACAGTTCTCCACACAAGACCACAAGCCGTGCAACCCGCGCGAAAAAGAGCGTATTCAAAACGCAGGAGGTTCTGTGATGATCCAAAGGGTGAATGGTTCACTTGCTGTGTCACGCGCCCTGGGGGACTATGACTACAAGTGTGTGGATGGGAAGGGCCCCACTGAGCAGCTGGTATCTCCGGAACCGGAGGTGTTTGAAATACCACGTGTTTCAGAAGAGGATGAGTTTGTGGTGCTCGCCTGCGATGGCATCTGGGATGTGATGAGCAACGAGGAGCTATGTGATTTCGTGCGCTCTCGGCTAGAGGTGTGGGATGACTTGGAGAAGGTCTGCAACTCTGTGGTGGACACCTGTTTACATAAGGTGAGGAGATCACAGCAGAAGTCTTAAAAGCATCGTTCATCCAAAAAATTGACATAATGTTGTCATTCACTTACCCTCATTAACATTTAGTTACCTTAAATATTTAGGAGCCAAATGACTTCAAAATCGCTTGGTGAAGAAGCACTTTTGTCACTAGTGGTCTTGATTGTATTTGTGCCATAAAATGTGACTATGTTCTAGAAGAATATTTCTGGAACAAATTTTGATTCAACCTATGATATAGGGCTGGGTAAAAAATATTGGTTTCTCGATTTTAATCAATTCTCATTCTAGCCTGTTTTCAATTAATGAATGGAACATTGTCACACACCTCCCATCCAATAAATCGCAATAGGCTTTGAGCTTTGTTACTTTTGATATGAAACAAAGTGTCAGATTTCAAATTCTGTCCGTTTTATTACAGTATTCGAAGAATAAATGCCATTTTGGCGCTGTTTAATGTGGAGTGACAGATAGCTGTGGCGCCTCAGTTTAAGCAAAGTGTGAACTGATCATCTCCTCTGCTTACATACCAGTTTCAGCATGAAATAAACATGAATAAACATCCGAAGGTATGTTAAATGAAAGAGTACAACTTATCAAAATCTGTATCCTGTCTGATGTAATCGCTCAATCAGTGTTTCAACCGTGCAAAAATGTCAATATAACGGCTTGTAAACAATGTCACGTAATGTCACATTTACCTCAGAAAAAAGAAACGTATTCGATGACTATAAACTTGTTAGTCAGCTAGAAAAATTAACTCTAGAGAGGAGTGTTTTGCTAAATATATGCTCCATATAACACTTTTTTTTTTTTTTTTTTTTTTTTTTTTAAACTGTGCTTCAGTGTTGAATTTGTTTAAATAAATCCATCAAGTTTTTATGGCAACCACCATTTAAATGTTATATTTCAGAAATGAATTGGAGTAGAAATATAATTATGTAATTGTAATTGTATTATTATAAAAATTTCCTTGAGTGTAATTTAAGTGTTTGTATACAAATCAGTTAACTTTAGCTTTCAACATTATAGTAATGTAATACCAAATACCTAAGCTGAATCATTGAGTCTTAACGTAATCATTACAGTCCTGCTAGTCTCATTAGACGGGCCTGCTGTGTGTAACTCGTGATTCTATAAAAACAATCCCCACTCCCCTTTTCCACGCTGCATTTAAGTGTTTCATTGATGGTCTCATGGCATTCAACAATTCAAACCCTCCAAAAAACACACACAAGCACTCTGCCTGTGTAGACACCAGCTCTCCAGATGCTCCGACAGAGCCTGGGACCTTGTGAGTGATGTCACAGCTCTTGTATCTGGCATGGATTTGCTCAAGTTGATGTCAGGGCTTTCCGTTATTAGTCTGTAACCTACTTCATGTTTTTCCATGAAATGAAAAAACATGGCTCATATATACATTGGAAACTAAGCTTTTTTTCCCCCCTTCCACTTGGAAGATTTTTCTCTGTGAAGGTCTGCTTAATGTCTAACTATGAATAAATGTCACAAATTTCCATCCCAGGTAAATATTGGCGAAATTGGAGGCGGACTAGATTTATAGTGGTTTACAATAGAAGTGTGTGGTGTTATAAACACTTGCTTGACAGGTTGGATTCTTGTCCAGTGAACGGCCTTATTTTTTAACCTACCATCTCCTTTTTTATTAAACAGGGAAGCCGTGACAACATGAGTGTTGTTCTAGTATGTTTCCCCAATGCACCGAAGGTATCAGAGGAGGCTGTTAAGAGAGAGGCCGAGTTGGACAAGTTCCTGGAGGCTCGTGTGGAAGGTAAGGGGCAGCACTTGTTGATTTGTCGGCCAGTTTTCTGCATTGTACATCCAGTGTGGTGGAAATGGCCATCTTGTAATACAAAAAGTCCTAATACCAGACCTTAGTGTCAGTCATGGGGTTCAAAATAGCTCTATGTGAGCACAGTTTGGATTGCAGTTCTCTTCTTCCTCTGGTTCTTCTCTTTCAACGTTTTGGCATGTTCTAAACTATCTGGAGGCTCGTAGGATCTTTCCTGGATGGGGAATATATTAATTCTGAAAACAGTTCTAGTGTTTTTCCATTTGACATGTAGTTAGGACAGCTGTGATGAAACCTGTTTGGCGTTCTTTCTCTGGCTAGATATTATTTTTCTCACACTGTCTTGATAAGTGGGATGGTTGATCCTGTGCCCTACATCGTTCTAAGGTTTCACAGCAGCGGTCATGGTGGAGGAAATGCTTCAGGCTTCCATTAGCAGTTTGTTGCCCCACATGTGTAATATATTTGTCTCTCTCTGCAGAAATCATGGAGAAGTCAGGGGAGGAAGGCATCCCAGATCTAAGCCATGTCATGCACAACCTTCGCCCTGAGAGCATCCCCAACCTGCCACCGGGAGGTGGTCTCGCTAGCAAGTAGGGGTCCAAAATTAAGTTACATTTGTCCTTGTGGTCCTTCATCAGGGTTTTTCCAGGTTCGAAAAAGATCTTCGGTGGTGGCTGATGGTCATCCACACACACAATACAAAGTACCGTACCTACCCACGTGATCTGCAAACCCAATACAGACCATAACTAAAATAAGTGCAAAGAAACAGTTTGTGATTTTTAATTATATTTATTCATGACAGAAAAAAACAGCCACTTACAGGGAATATAATAAAACTGGCTTTCATATTTTTGTAAGATAGGATACTTCTTTGCTAGACCTCACAATTATAATCATATCAATATTGAAAAAGCATTTAAAAGTAGCATTAAAAAGTTTATATTTAACTAGTAGTCTAATTTTCTACCATATATCTGAATAAAATTAGCAGCTGGCTAACAAATTGCTGAATACATGATTTTATGGGTAATTTACTACATTATGAAAACCTGAAATTACTGTGGATTATTAAGGCTAAATCTTTTATTATTATTATTATTATTATTATTATTATTAAGGTGAAATCTTTTTCTTTTATTGAAAGTGTGTTTTATGATAGTTGCATGTCCAGAATGCTTGTCAGAGAAGATAAAGATACTTTTTTTTTTTCTTTTTTTTTTTTCCTTTTTTTTTGTTGTTTAAAGCACAATTCACACCACCGGTAATTCAGTTTAAAAAAATAAATAAATCTCCGAATGCGCCACATGAAACACGGATTCAGTCTTCTGACCTTTTTCTATCATGTCAGTTGATTTTGAGGGAGAGAAAGATAGTTAGGGCTTGTTTACACTTGGTCACTTTATGCGTTTTGTCGGATCAGATATCTATCTGCCACATAAAAAAAATGGATCCGATACTGAATTAGGCCTACTGCACTATCATGTCAGAGAAATCAACAAATATGTGCTGCATTTTATTCATCATCAGCCAATTACCAGATCGAAGATCACAACAGGAGAGAGAGCGGCATCAGCATTGGAAAGAAAAGTTACTTTACTTTCAGTACATTCGCGGCAGTTTGCGCGTCGGCTGGCTGGCTGGCTATATCCGTGGCGATGCGTGTAGCATTAGCGCTGTCATGTCTGACTATTACATGTCATATAGCCTATAACACGCTCTCACACGTTTGTTTTGCAACATTTTGGGAGGAGTAAAATGTACATATGTGGTTTCAACAACCAGATGCATTTACACTTGTCCAGTTTCGTCTGGAATGCATCCCAGACATAAGGGGCCTGTTTACACATGGTCATTTCATGCATTTTAGCTGATCGGATATCTAATTTGTTAAAACGTTTTCATTTACACTTGACCACATGTGTCTTTGCAAAACGGATATAAATCAAATCTTCAGTTCCCGCGCTATATTGATTAATATTAGTTATTTATTTGTGCATGCCAATTTTCCCTGTTTTTTTTTTTTTTGTTTTTTATTCAAATTAGCACTTCAATCTTTAAAATAATGTAATCCTGACCAAATCTCAAAATGAATATCCATTTTTCATATTGTACACTGTTAGACATGTTGTATTGTACACGTATTGTAATGTTGTGATGCCTAAATTCATAACACTTTATTTTATTTCTCATTCATTTAGACACAATTGTATAGAGTTGTAATTTCAACCATCTCAATTACTGGCATATTAGTGCCAGTAATATTTTATGTGACTTAAATGTGAAAATTCTATATTTTTTTTTATAATGTCGTTATGTAACTCTGTAAAATATAATACTAGATTATGTAAGTATTAATGTGAAAATTAACAAAAAAAATATTGATTTCTGGTGAGAAAATACCTTACAGGTGAAAAAAATGAAGGAAAAAAAAACCCTAAATATTATAGGATTCAAGAGGTAAAATATAGTAGTACTTTTTATTACCCCTGCTATATAAAATGTAGATAAAATTATATATTAAATTATATAAATATTTAGGAGAAAATTAACAAATATATTAATTCTTGTTGCAAGAATATCTATACAGCTGAAAATATCAATATTGGAATATGTATTGGAATCGAGAGCTAACAATATTGCAATGCTTAATGTTTTTTATTATCCTCCTGTATTTTAATATGTATAAATATGTATAGTAATATTTTAATATATAAAAAAAGTGATTTATTCTGTTTTGAACATTGTGGTTTTCCTATGGGCCATATAAACTTTTCTCACTAGTATCTTCAGTAGGGTTTTTAGAGTTCTGTCTAATCTCTATCTCTTCTCTTCCAGACGTAGTGTAATTGAGGCTGTTTACAACAGGCTAAACCCACACAGAGAAGAAGATGGGGTGAGTGTTTCCTTGCTGTTTCGATATCATAAGAACAGAACAAAAGGTCACTTGAGTCTTCTTGCTTAGACTTAAGTCCATCCATTTACTCATCATCTTACAGTACTTTTAATGTATAACACCTGCAAATATTTTGACTTAATATAGGTCTAGGTGACGCATTCATGCATACATTTACTCCCTCGATCATTTGCGAGTGATACATTTAGCAAGTGATTAGCAAATGTCCTACTTAGGGAAGCAAAACTGGTACTCAGTGATGACTTTATATATAGGGCAGATTAAACATCCAAACACCACTATCTTTAAAAGCAGTGCCTCTGCATTCAAGATGTAAATGCAAGGCTTTTTGTGCAGGCCTTGGCTTTGTTTGTCCGTCTGTGCTTGTGCCACTCTGTGACAGTTTGTATTTGTATGTCTGCATCTTGGTAATGCTTACTTCAGCGAGTTTATTACTCTAAGACCTGTGAGAAGAGACGTGTGTTGACAAGCACCTGCATCTTTTGTACCCTTGCGCGCACACACAGACGAACACACATTCGCCATGTTTTATCACTCCTCAAGCGTGCTGCTTTCTAAATGAAAAGGCAGTGTAAGGTCATGGGCAGGTGGCCCGTTCTTAGCGGGGTCTCTTAACCTGCTCTGTCCACTGACACTGGCGTCTTGCACCAGGACAGCCAGGGAGGAGCAGCTGGCGGTGAGGAGGAAGAAGAGGGCAGCTCCGCCGCCGCCCACCTGCTGGAGGCGCTGCGACAGTTCCGGCTCAGTCACCGAGGCGAATACCGCCAAGTTCTGGAGCAGGCACTCTCCACTTACCGGCTGTCCTGCGGGACAGGTGCCGCGACACGTACCGACCCCAAGGAGGAACCTTCCTCGCCCCCTCCATCCCCGGCCACTGAACCCCTCAGCTCTGAGGAGGGACAAGACGAAGCCGCTACGTCACAGTCACTGGACGAGCTCTCTGGCGCCCCCACTGCATGACCCTATTTAGTACCCACTAAACCCAGCCCTGCTATCAAACCCCTTTCCCCAGACCTGCTCTCTGGCCCAGATTGCTAGGTTGCTTTTGGCAATCTCTTCCTCCTCAGAGCACTTCCAGTGCAGGTTTTTGGTTGTCTTTATGGATTTGTGATAACATTTTAGGTGTATGTTTTGTGTTTGTGAGCTCTGCAAACAGTAAAAGTCGCATACAGAGGAAGTTTTGCGCAGAATTTTTATCACTAAAAACCTGCTCTGTAACTGCAAGTGAGGTTAACCTTGGCATATCCCAGCTCTGTCTGCAGTAAGCACTTTCTCATATCTCTGCACTTAGCCTAGTGTTTTTAAAATGAGACCTGGAGGTGTAATCTAATGAAGTGTTGAAGGGATAGTTCACCTAGACATGAAAATTGTCATCTACTCACCCTCATGTCATTCCAGACTTAAATTTCTTTCTTCTATGGAACACACACACATTTTTGAAGATGTATGCATTTTGTTTTGTTTTGTGTTTTTGTCTCTTTTTTTAATCTTTTGTTTTGTTCTGTTTTTAGATTTTGTTTAGTTTTGTTTGTTTTGTTTTGTGTTTTTGTCTTTTTTCTTTTGTTGTGTTTTTAGTTTTTGTTTAGTTTGGTTTTGTTTTTGGCTTGTTTTTTTCTTTTGTCATTTGTTTTGTTTTTAGGCTTTGTTTACTTTTGTTTTTTGTTTGTACAAGGTATTTGTTCAATGAAAGACTTTTAATTGCATAGATGAAAAACATTCTTCAAAATTGCATAGACGAAATACATTTTTTGTGTTCTGCAAGTCATACATGTTTGGAATGATATGAAGGAAAATAATCCATTTTTTTTGGTGAACTATCCCTTTAAGGAGATTTGAATACTGTTAGCCCTGAATGATTTGATCATCACCTTTTCACACCGAAAGAGTTTACCCATATAAGTAGTTAAACAAACATTTGAAAAAGCAATGGTCTAAGTGGACAATCTGGGCCGTGCCAAGAATACACACAACTGTTTGCTCTCGTGCCATGCGATGCATGTGTACTCCGTATCCTGGGTTGTCTCGTGGCTGATCATAGTTATAGGATATTAACGTACTGTAGTAAACATCAGGTACAGCTTCTATTATGCTCTTTATGTAGTGTGCTTGTGTGTATGTGAATCAAATGTTTGAAATGAGAGATGATGAACTGATCAAAAGCAATTCTTTCACCATTTAAAAGGGAACTAATGCTGTGTATGTGTGTATCTTCCTCTCTCTCCATACCTCTTTCATATCGGTTTATAATTTGAATATGATTGTCCTGTGTGTGCTCTTTGAGTGTTCACAGTTAACTCTACTATCCAGGTGTGTCCTTGAGGAAGAAGCCCAAAATGGAAATGCACTGGCTTTATAAGCATGGACCGTATGAGATTACAGATTTTACACAATCATTTGTTCTTGCAAAATTCTCCTTTCGCCTGTTGTGTTGATGCAATCAGTTAGTGACTTTACATTTGCAATGTAAAAGTCATTCATTGAAGGGGGACAATACAGACTGCTTTACCTTTAGAAGGACTTAATGCAATCTACAAATTAGGCAACGCTGCTACATGATGATTCATGAATGTCTGTACACTGCAGTATTTGCACAGGGCTTCTTATCTTATTCTTATGACCAGAGTTTTTGGAAAGCAAGCTGAATTCTGTCCATGTGGATTATGTCGTATCGAAAATATTTGATGTTCCAAACTGCTTTTGTTTTGTTTTCTTTGGCTGATTTATCAAGCCATTTGAAGCTGATTACTGTGTTGATTTGAAAGTTAATGCATAACACAAACTGTATAATCCTCTTAACAGTTAGCGTAAGTGCATGCATAATGCTGCCATTGTTATATTAAACTAATGTTACTAATATACAGGCTCAGCAGAATCAGAGCTTAATTGTCTATAGAGCAGTATTTGCTACTTTGGGTTTTGATATTTTTTTTTTTTCCTGGGCAAATGTTTGTATTCATCAATAAATAAAGTTCAAAATAAATCAAATTCAGCTATTGATATCTGTCTTTGCTCCCATTCACTATTAAATTAGAGATGACACACCACACAGAATACTGATAGACTCATGAGTGCTTTTTATAGCTCTAGTAAGAACTTGTTCACTCCTAACTATCCTTCATAATCAGATATGGCTTATGTTCTTACTCATGAGCTTGTTAGTGGAAGTTTGAGGCTTCAGGTAAGTGAGCTTCAAATGTGCCGTAATAGTTTAAAAAGCAGGTTTTAGACTGGGGAAAATTAGTTTTCTTTTCAGATGGAAATGCGATTTTAAAATCAATAAAAAGAATGTTGGCCAGGCCTTGCAGGTCTTTTCCCAATTTTTTTTTTTTTTTTTTTTCTTTTTTGGATGATTACGTGTATCATGTCTATTGACTTGTTTGTTTTTTTCCCCCAGATTAATGTAACCTCTCCTAATTTGGTTTTATGCTGTTTTAATGTTATTGGGTAGTTTTTTGGCACACTGTCTACATTGGAGTTACCTGTAGATTGGGTTTAAAAGTTTGGGGTCTATATTTGAGGTTTTTGAAAAACGTTGCGCATGAGAAGTCTCTTATGTTCACCAAGACTGCATTTATTTGATCAAAAATACAGTAATATTGTGAAATATTGCATCCTTGCTGAGTAAAAGTGATCTTACTGACCCCAAACTTTTTTTTCCCTATCAGAACTATGTAAAACAAAGTCCATGCTTCATTCCTTTCTCTCCTTTTCTTGTCTTTCACACCCTCACGTTTCATTGTTTCTTTTACGTGCCCAATTCTCACTAGTGAGTGTTTTACCCTTTTTAATTTTTCTCTGTTTGCTCATTTCTTTCCCTTTCTTGTTTTCTCCCTGTCGCAGAGCGGAGGTGACCTGGACGACCCCTGGTAGCCCGAGCAGCCAACATCTTCTGAACCACATGAGAATGTCCTCAGTTCACACAAGAAAACCCTTGCTCACACACTTTTTTGGTTTCAATTCGGAGAGCGTCATAGGAAATGTTAAACAACGAGTCTGGGAATACATACGCTTGTTTTTTAAAGATAAGAAAACTACAGAAATGTTATGCTTTTTTTTTTTTTGTTTTTTGTTTTTTTTTTTTTTAGAACTGCATTGTATGGTAGAGAGATTAATTTTTACTCCCCCCACCCCCTCCCTCCTGAAATCTGTGTCGATTACGAGCAGTGAAGAGACTGCTTGAGCAGAAGTTTGCTGGATGCTAATTTGGAGGCGTGAACACTGAACTCAGCTGGAGGAGGGCGGGGCCAGCGAGCTCTGAGAGGGACAGGGACCCTCATTCAAACACGGCTCTCTTTGAACCCCTTTACACCACGCATGTGCAGCTTTTTGGAGGCATGATCTCAGTTCTTGTTCACCGTTTCTGCCGCCCTCCTTTAACCCTGCGACTCTTACAGGCTCTATCCCACCAGCTGGACAGCAGCCACAGAAATGTAATGTATCTGTTGTGGATTTTTCTTTTTCTCTTTTGGGGCAGAGGCAACTTTCTTCTAGTGTCATTCATTTTGGTGCTTGCTGTTAAACATGAAAATTAAAAAAGAAAAAAAATTCGTAGGACACTCTTTGAGACTCAGTCTTGACAGCAGGAGATTATGGCAAACCCGCTCTGAATTTGGAGGAGCTTGTCACACGGTGACTTCCTCACAGTCGCCTCAGAGACAGTACATAAAAACTGAACTCCTCCTCCTCTTTTTCGCAGCACTCTTAGTCTCCTGCTCTCCCCATCAGCTTGCCTTCTGGTTTGTGGTTTTCTCTAACAAAATAGTTAAATTTCAAATAGTTTCCCCCTCTTTCATTTTGACTCGCATTTTTAATTTTTTTTTTTTATTACAGATTATATGGCGTAATTGATATTGTTTGATTGCACTCACATTTGATTACAAAAACAAGAAAAATACTAAAAAAAACTATATGAAAGAGAAACTATGAGAAGGTAGAGTATTTCTAAAGTGAAACTGCAGAAATATGTATGTGTATATAGCTATATTTTTTTTTTTTTTTTCTCCTATAACAGCGGAGTGAAAGAGTGGGAGGGGACGCTCTCTCCTCAGACTGACTGATAGGTACTTGAATATTCATTTTGAGTGGTTCTGATTTTTTTTTTTTTTTTTTTTTTGGTAATCCTTAATGTAGGATTGTTTTTGAACCGTGCCTGTAAAAGGTGAAACACGCTGTAAGGGTGTACTTACAGGACAGTTGGCTATGAATGAATCTACCCCTTATTCACACTGAAACACAATACATATACCTGCACACATCCATTTGTACATGCTCACGCGTAACACTTTCATATGTGCATTTATTGTTTGATTAGCTTCTTCGTATACATTCACGTTCTTACTCCATTTACTTCACGTGTGAGTTTTTTTCTGCACTGTGCGATCATTGGACACAGTCGTGCTCTGGAGGCCTTCTTTTCTTCCTCCCTTTTTTTTGTTTTTGGTTGTTTATTCATCGACTTCACCTGCTCTGGTGTGTAGCTTTAAAATGAGTGTTTAATTGAATTTTATGAGATGATTATGTATGTATATATATTTTTGCAGTTTTCCCCTCTCCTGGTACACATAACTTGTAGCCATATGCTGGAAAGCTTCATTTTAAGATGCATAGATTGAGTCCGTTTCCAGTTGAGATGATAAAGAGATATATTTTGTGCGGTGAGTGCTCAAGGACATTCATTTGCGTTGTGTATATCAACAATTATTGATGCATAGAATAATTGAGACAAAGTATTTTATTTATTCCAAGTGTGTTGGCTTAAGAAGAGAGGGTTTTGCCGGAGGGGGAAACTACTGTCCCGTGTGTTTTGGAGAGTGTGATCGAATTCTCTTGCTCTCACGTCCTTCCTCTATTTCTCTCTGATTCTCTCTAACCACCCGACGAGCCCATGTAATGAACGTCCCCAGTATGATGTTGTGATGTTTCAGTAGCAAACAGTGAATATGATCTGTTCTCCTCAATAAAGGATTGCTAAAGTTTGATGTTAACACAATGACTTGCTTGTGTTTGAAATGTGTTATCTCACAATGTTCCAGGAGGGGAATGAAGGGTTCTTGTCTTGAAGCAATCAGAAATTCCTGTTTTTTTTTTTGTTTTTTGTTTTTTCAGGAGACCTCTGTCCACCTTACTGTATGTTTTAACACAGAAGCAATTTTCTGTGAAAGTGTGAGACTTCCAGTTTGTTTGCAGCTGTAGTATCCTGGTTCCAGAAGTACTTTTCCCATTCATTTTTTTTTTTTTTTTTTGGCGTGGTGTTCTTGTCCGGATTCTCTGATTGGTGGCGATTTCTTTGCAGAATCATGGGTAATGTAGTCTTTTCACTAGGATTTCTGCTGACAAACACCAAGGTAAAATACAGATGGCTGATGGCTTCACCAAATCATATACCATCAATTAACCTCTATGCAGTGTCTGTCCACTTTTTCATATTTGAGATTTGAGAAGTCTTCACTTAAGAGTTATAAGCCATGAAACCAGCCAACCCAGCCATCTGAGATGAATCACATTACAAAGTTTGATTTGAAGCAAAGGTATTTGAAATTCAGACAAAGGACTGTATTTAAGGGCTTTTAATGATGGAAAGAACTACATTCCCATGGAACACTGAAAATGACGATCAAAATAAAAACATGGATAAATATAAAACTGATTTAATTGATGTTGTGTATATATAGAAACAATACATTTTAAGTTACAAAATAGGAATATACACACCACAAACATTTAAGTAGTTTGAGAACAGGAACACCTGGAATTTTTTTACCTGGAATTCTGCGGTTGAACAGTAATTTAAAAATGTTAAAATAATGCAGGCTATTGGCTTCAACAAAAGCAGATACCATTGATTAACCTCACAGTAGCTCTGTCTTCAAAGGTTTATAAGTTAATAAATATAAATTAATTCCCCTTTGGGGAATGATATTTTTACTTCTGGAACCCAACAGCTGACCTCTAAAGTTGCCCTCTTAAAACTCTGTGCTACAAACCAGTGCATTTATGATTAAGATAATAAAATAAAACAAATACTGCTTTGCAGTATCAAGCAGCATAACAGACTGCTAAAATAACTGGAAATGTCTGCGACTGGAACAATCAAGTTAAAAATAAGGTTGATTGAACAAAAACTAAGTTGTTCAATGCTGTTTTTGATGTGTGAACGGTCATGTCAGTGGATTGACACCAGAGGGCGGGATAACGGAGTTAAATGAGTCAAACCTTCATTAGAGTAGATCTGAGTGCTGAATAAAATAGCATGCTGTGGTCCACTGAGGGCACTTTTTTTAAGCAGTATTTTGTTTTCTTGGAAGTCTTGAGTCTTTGCATTCCCCAAAGTGATTAAAATTGTGTTGATTTTATTACAGAACAAGAATCTGTGGTTTAGTTTTAGTGGCAGCAGCATTTCCTCTTAGTGAAAAACGGTCATCTTTTTGAAACTGAAAAGATCCTGTTTCATTAAGAGGATGTGTGTCACTTTACTCTGGTAGTATGTGTGAATGAAGTGAGAAAAGATGAGGAACAGTGTGCATTACACCTCAGTTGACTGCACATGCTCACCTGACTGCAGGGTGTCAAGGGGTCGTCACCTCTCACCCTTTCCGCTAATCAACAGCAGAGACATCCTGAACTGGCTTTTTTTTTTTGTTGTTGTTGTTGTTTTTGTTTGTTTTTTTGCATCTGTGCCTCATTACAATGTCTCTTACTGCAAAGTCTAAATCCCCTTAATGATCCAGTATAGACCCACCCCCATCTAAAAAGGTCCCTTCATGGTTACACAGTATTGTTTCCCTGGATCAGGATGCCAAACGTGTGGATTAAGGTAATCCACACTCTTCAGGCTGAAGCAGTGGGGAACTTGACTGGATTGTGCACAACCTCTCAGGTTTGTGTATTGGGAGATTAAAGAAGGTGGTGAAATGGTCTGAAAATGTTATGGGGAAGCTAGTTTAGTTGAAACACCTTTTGATTGAGGCTGTAGGTAAAAATAACAATGTTGTAAAATGCCTAGTGTGGAGCAAAGCAGGAAGTATCGGAGACAGTTTTAAAGGGATAGTTCACTTCAAAATTAAAATATTGCCATTTGCGCACCTTAATGTCATTTCAAACCTTTTTGACTCTGTGAGGGGAGAAAGGGGTATTTTGTCTGTTTTTCCCCTCGTTTTTTTTGGTTGTTTTTGTTTTTCCTCTGTACAATTAAAGTCAGCGGGAACCAGTGTTGTTTTGGACCCCATTAACTTTCACTGTGTGGAAAAATTTATTTATTTTTGATGAACTATGCCTTTAAGTTGACTGAACCAGATGTGGGGGTTAAAGTGTTTTTCCCCCATATATATATATATTATTATTATTATTTTATTTTTTTTTTTGAATTTTATTTATTTATAAGACTATGTCTTTAAGTTGACTGAACCAGATGTGGGGGTTGAAGTGCTTTTTCCACATATTTATTTATTGATACTATGCCTGTTGACTGAACCAAATGTGGGGGATGAAGTACTTTTCCCCCCATATTACATGATGCTCTTTGACAAGATTTGCTAGCCTAACAGGCCAATCACACAGAACACGTTTTTACATTAAATGCGCAAGACAAAGGGTAACGGAAGAGAAAAAACTAAGGTCTAAAGATGCATTTTTTGTTTTTGTTTAGCTTCTTTTAATTTGTGTGCTGCATTTTTAGAATGCCATTTTTAGGCACTGCAAAAGACACAAGTGCTATACGTCCATTTAGAACGTTTCCATATAAAAACAATGGAAAAGCAGTAAGTGGAATGCAAAAACGTGTTCTGCATGAACATAAGTTTTTGCATTTGAAAACACAAGATGGGAGGTAATAGAATGGATCAATAAAACACAAGGTATAAAGATGTTTTTTTTTTAAAAAGTTGAGCTGCTTTTAATTTAAATGCAGGAGAATTAATTTGAATGCGGCATTTTAGACTCTGCAAAAGAGAGAAGTGCAACAGTTAAACGCATCCGTTTCGCTCATGTTTACGTATAAAAACAATGGAAAAGTGTGTGAATTACCCTTAATGTGACAAAAAATGCTTCTTAACTGCAAATCAAACTCCTAGCAGCTCAATTCCAGACACAAATCTCATTTGAGTAGATCCATGCTACTCAAATGAGATGCAGCAGATGTCTTAGCTGTTTAGTGCACAAATTACCTTACTGTGTAGCTAAAAAGTTCCTTAAATGTTTAGCTCGCCTCTGCTCTGGTTACTTACGCTCTGTCAAACGTCCAATATATAAAGCTAACGTCATGGTTTGTAACGGTCTGCTAAAATACCTTAGCTCATGGGTGTATAGAGTTAGCAGTGGGGGTCTGAGCGGTTGATCGGGAGGGTGGGCGTGGGGGGTTTTAGGGATTACCCCCTTTTCCAAAGCCTAGTTACACTGCAGAAGTAATAGGTGGGATTACAGAGGAAATGAGAGGACAGAGCAGGGGACCGAGAGCCAGGTAATTCAGCTCTAATTAACCACATTCACCAACCCGCATGTATTCTTCCCCATCTTTTCTTCATTCCTGCAGGATTTGTTCCTACCTGTTGAGACACAGTTGCTCTGTGAATTCTCAGACATCATTGTTTGGGAGCAGAATGCTGCACGAGTGTTGCGGTGAGTATATTTTACGAGTTGTTTCGCAGGTCGCCGTCAAAGATCGCAGCTCTTGTGAGCAGCAGGTGTTGTACGGCTTGATGTACTTGTGTGATAAACTTTCAGTCTCATCTGACTCTGTATTTGTCAAGTGACGTTAATTACGCCTCTCCCCCGCTATGTCTTTCTCTGTTTCTCCCTCTCTGAGCTGTCACCTCTGTGTCAGTGGATATCCCTGAGTCTCAGCATGCGGCGTCCATTGGAGCTGAATGCACCCTCCCTCTCAGCCACCGGCCCACCAGCCGGTGCTGTCCTGACATGACAGGCCATTGTGTTTGTCCAGCCAGGCCGAAACCCCTGGCCGCAGGAAGGAATTAAGAGAGGATAGGAGGGGAGAAGTAATTATGTTTAGTCACTGAATTCTGTAGATCCCTGTGTTAATTATGCGATTCACCACAAAACACTGTCAAGTCAAGTGAAAAGAGCAGGAATGCCGGTGAGAGCGGATCAGAACATGACACCTCGGAGCCCGTGAGGTCAGGGCAGGACCGTGTGTTTGTAAGGGTAGGATAAGCCGCTCACGTACACCAGGCTCCAATTACAGGCCTGCCCATTCACATGCGTCTCTGCTCGGCTCGTCTGGTTTGTCAGCAATTTTTCTGCAATTAATAGGGCGTGAGAATCTGTGTATGCTGTAACAGGGGTCAGCTGCGGAAAAGATGCACTGTATGTGGTGTAACTGCTCTGCAGTACATTAAACTAGATCAGGACATCCCAGTGCTCTCTGCAACTTGTTTTTAAGTCTCTGTAGTTCTGTAGTCCAGAGGTTTTCAAATTGGGGCCCAGGGATCCACTAGGGGGTCTGCAAGAAATTTAAAGAGGAAAAAAAATATGAGTATATATGAAGTGTGTGTGTGTATGTATTTTTAATGTATATATTATTAAATGTAATTAATAGACAATATTAAAAACTTAATTATAACAATATATTGAATTAATGTTTAATTATATATATATATATATATATATATAAGATTAATGTATTTTATATGTATGTGTGTATATGTAATTAATAGAATATATAAAAATTTAATTATAATATATTGAATTAATCTGTTTAATTATATATTAATATAATTAATATATAAAATTAATGTATTCTGTGTGTGTGTATAATTTGTAATTAACAGAATATATTAAAAAATTAATTATAACTAATATATTGAATTAATCTGTTATATATTTTTGTGTATATATATATATATATAATGTATGTGTTTTTAATTATACATGCATATAACTAAATATTTCTTGTATATTTTATATAGAGAGATAATTCAGTACATATTTTCTATAAATATTTTCGATATATTAATTACATAATACAGATGTATTTATTATAATTACATTCATCTTATAAATTATTTTATAAAAGATATTGATTTACTATAATAACTTTATTATAATAAAGTGTTAAATTAAGTGTATATTTTCCTGTGTTCTCCTTTATTTTATAGAAAAAGATCATTTACATATTTTCCATAAGTAAATCTATATTTTATTACATTAATCTAATATATTACTTATTTTAAAAAATGTCGATTTTATATATTAATTTTATAATAAATTTATATTGTTAATCAAGATAATCAAGCTTTTAAATTTACATTTAAAACATTAAAAAAGTTGCTTTTTAATTTTATTACACAGTATAACTATATTTATAGGCCTACCTGAAAATTCATAGCTGTCTTTATTTTAGACGGGTTATTTGAGGATTCTTGCTCTCAAGAAGTTTGAAAAGCCATGCTATAGTCACTCTATAGTATCAGTGAACATGCTATTATGTAAAATGTATTTATATTCTCCTTCACAGATGTGCTCTAGCCTGGGGAACCAGACCAATGCGCTCCTTATATCTATCTCCATATTATGGCTTCTCTTTTGTAAACGAGGAGAGAGAGGCAGATACGATCAGGTGCAGGAGCCTCAGTCCATAGGCTAGACCGGCTCTGGAGGAGACAGGAGAGAAGAGGAGGAAGTCATTTATGGGCTGAGCATGTTTCATGCCTCAGAAACCATGTTGAATTAAATAGAGTAATCACTGCTTGAGGCCACCCTCTCTCCGGTTCACTCTCTCTTTCGCTCTTTGTACCTCATTTGCTGCTGAGAGGAGTGGATTATCACTAGATCACCGCAGAGGCTGGCCCAACAAATCCACACACACTTTATTTCACCACAATCGTGTGACCTGGTGTACTTCAATTTTTTGGCATCTTGTAGTCACATACTTGTGTTTAGCCAATCGAAAGCTGGCGATCAACAGTTTCATTGAGTTGCCCACCAACCTGTTAGTCATTTGACCCCGTGTCCTGCGGCCAGCCGAAGGAGAAGAACCACAAGGTCAGAGAGATAAAAATAGTTTTGATTCAGATCAACCGAAGCGTTTAATTCTGGAGGTGCCCTCGGGCCACTTCCGTGAATGCTCTTAATCCACTTCTATAATGCACATTGCCCAATTGTGTATGTGCATTATCTGGACGCAATGTGCACTCCTTTGGGCGGTCATTGTGAAACACAATGCTGAGTGTCTCCTGTGAGCCGTATGAATTTAGACTATGACAGCTGAGCGTGGAGACAAGGCCGTATGTCTTATTAATGGGATGGAGGGAAAGGTAGCAGCAGGACATGGGTGTCATATTGAGAGATTGTGATGAGGAGGCAGAGGGAATGACAGTGAGCTTCTTTTGCCAGCATAAGCTAAATATGCCACAGAATGGCCGAGCGGGGATGGTTGTAGCACTTTTTTTTTTTTTTTTTTTTTTAATTGTTGTAACTGTGATGTTTAGATCAGATTTTGTATCTTCCAATTTTGTTTTAGACCTTCCACTGCTCAACCTTCATTTTAATTAATTAAAAAAAAAAAAAAAAAGTTTAAATGACTTTTAAGAAAAAAAATCTATTTTAAATAAATGCTGTTGTTTTTAGCTTTCTATTCATCAAAGAATCCTGAAAAAACTTTCACGTTCCAAAAAAAAAAAAAAAAAAAAAAAAAATTAAGCAGCACAACTCTTTCCAGCATTGATAATAAATCATCATATTAGAATGATTTCTGAAGGATCATGTGACACTTAAGACTGGAGTAATGATGCTGAAAATTCAGCCATCACAGGAATAAATTATATTTTAAAATATATTGAAATAGAAAAATACTGTATTTTTGTACACAGAAAAGTATTAAATTAAATATTTTACTGTTCAAAATTTGGGGCTCAGTAAGATTTATTATTATTATTCAGTAAGGGTGCGTTAAACTGATCAAAAGTGACCCTAAAGACTTACATTGTTACAAAAAAAAAAAAGTCTATTTCAAGTAAATGCTATTCTTCTGGACTTTTTATTCATTAAAGAATTTTGAAAAAAGTATCACAAAAAATATTAAGTGGCACAACTGTTTTCAACAATGATAATAATAATAAATACAGAATGATTTAAGTAGGATCTTTGTGACACTGAAGCCTGGAGTAACGGCTGTTGAAAATTCAGCTTTGCCATCACGAGAATAAATTATTAAAATAGAAAAAAAGGTATTTAAAATTGTAATAATATTTCACAATATTACTGTTTTACTGCATTTTTGATCAGATAAATGCAGCCGTGGTGAGCATAAGAGACTTCTTTCAAGTCTTACTGACCCAAACTTGGTATTAAATTAAACTTGTCAAATTTAATGAGAAAAGGTTGATACAGATGTTACAAGTTCTGCCAATAAACATTTAATAACATGATCACAAATTAAATTATAAGTCATCCAAAAGTGTTTCTACCACAATTTTTTTGTTTTGTTTTGCCCTTTATATTTGTACACAGAAACATTACGAGAATAGTGGTCATGTATAACAGGAATCCCTTTACCTCTTTATTTATTTCTTTATGTTTTGGAGTGGATGAAGTGACAGTGTTACAACAATCTCTGTTCTCAACAAGAAGGGTATTCATTGCATACAATGTAGCACTGTGTACAACCAATCACACTTCAGTTGCAGTTTTGAAATGAGTAACATAACATAACATAATCTAGTCCTATGAGAACAGTAGTACTGCAATGTCACTTTTGGCCTCTGTCTGGCCATATCTCAATTTACACAGTTGGATTGGCCACAGCAAGCAGTGTTAATTGCACTTACCAATAGCCTGTGGGCGTCACAGGGATTATCGACCTGAATTATATTAGTGAACTTTCTCAATGATCGGAACATTTACTGATCTGTGGCTCTGAGTGCTTTATCCTGCTTTACTGTTCAGTGTTGAATGTTTTAATCCAATAACAGACACAGAAGTGCAGGCCGCAGTGCTGCCTCACCGTGTTTCACCAGTGGGTGGCAGCAGTCTCCACTGTTTGCATGGGGAGCTCATTTAGGGGTCCTCCGGTGGTCTTTGAGAACCTGACAGCTCCTGTCTGTAAGTGTCTTGTAAACATGCAACTTTCACAGCTTCTAATTTAGGCTTTCAGCTGCGAGCTCATTTGCAGATGCCTCAAAGCAAAAGCAATCTGGTCAGAGGAAAGTTTACTTGGACTTAGACTGAGGCTCAAAACACACTTACTGAACTACCAAGGGAGTGTGCATTTTTTTTAAGGGATAGTTTATGGAGAAATTAAAATTCTATCATCATTTACTCAATCCAAACCTGTATGGTTTACTTTCTTTTGCAGAGCTCTTTCATTTTGCAGATATTTTGAAGAATGTTTCAACTTAAAGTCGATAGGGTCCAAAACATTGGTCTTCATTGACATTTAATATATGGAAAGAAAAAAAAAACACTTTTTATTTATTTTTATTTTTTTAATTTAATTTTTGCAATTATTATTATTATTATTTTCATTTATTTATTTTTTACAGTTTTACCACTAATTTTTGTTTATATTTAAAATTTCCTCTTTTGTGCTACTCAGAAGGAAGTAAGTCATACTGGTTTGGAACGACATAAAGGTGAGTAAATGATTTTATGATATATATGTAAACTTTTTTTGGGTGAAGTTTCTGTAAAAAAAAAAAAAAAAAATATATATATATATATATATATATATATATATATATATATATATATATATATATATATATATATACATACATACATACATACATACATACACACACACACACACACACACACACACACACACACACACACACACACACACATATATATATATATATATATATATATAAGAGATTGGAGTATGCTTTACTAGAAAATACTATTTCAGTCTTTCTAAAATGTCACATTATTTAATGTTTTACCTGATGTTTGTTTGTATTTATTCGTGAAATTTACTGGCAATTTCTGAGACACTTTTTTTTTTTTCCAGTGTCCTGAGGTAGACTAGTGAATAACCAGATGACTGATGAGTAGTCATTAATGCATATGAAAGTAATACCTAAAGCCCTTTACTCTCAAACCTGTTCACACAGCACTCAAGAGGGGATTTATAACTGCTTGCATCCTCTCGCAGTCCCCCATCACCATTCCACCTGTTACCTTTCTCTCTCTTCCATGGACAGAAATGCTTCTCTTTCTCTCTTTAATTCCTGAACTTTGTCACCTTCCAAAATCTCCGTCTCCTCTTCTTTTCCTCTCTTCTCTTCACTCAGATACACCTGTGGCGGTCTTATCTGCGCCGGTGCTGTGTGAGTGTGGCATTATGAGATTAAAGATGGAGCTCTGATGATCGGATGCAGGTCTTAATTGGAGTGGAAGGTGTGCTTGGCTCCAGCCAGTGATTTTGGCTCAGGGATATGACAGTTGAGTAGGGCTCAGAGCACTGATACCAGATCTGGTTGGTGGAAGAATGTCAATATAATTCTCGAATCATTTCTGATTGGTCCAGGGAGCTCGTTTGGGATAGACGGATAAAGAAAATGACTCCTCGCTCTCTTGTATTTCGACGTCTTCACAAGCTTAACGATGACCGGCTGTCCATCATAATGCAATCATAACTGAAAGGTGTTCCCAATCAGGATTGCGGATTAAGAGATTACGTTTGCATCGTCACTGCCCATTGTGAGGGGTCAAGCCTGCGTAATTTTGGTGATGGAGGACTGGTGTGTTTCCGTGCGCCATTACCCAGGTCACCCTGATGGCTTGTGACAGGTGTGGCCTCTCTAATGACAAAAGACCATATTGATATAATTGCTCTTTTTGTGATTAATTTCATATTGTAATGGCACGGGATTTAGCAAAGCGCTGTCCAAAACTCTCAGCTTCTCATTACAGGAAGAGCCCCGTCGTAGCGTCTCATTGCTATGTTAATATAGGTCATCATAGTAAACGAGCACCCATTAGGTTATTGTATTATCGCTTGTCTTTTAGAGGTGCACCAAAACAGCCCAAATTAGGGTAAGAGGCTCATGGAAAGATTAAAAACCAGAGTTGGTCCCTCTCTTCACTGTTGCATGCACAACAAGTCCCTGGTTGATGCGTTTGGAGACTCTGGGACCTTTTCGAGCAGGTGTTCTTACTGCACAGATTGCGCTTGCTGCGGGGCATCCTGCGAGCATCCAGGGCAGCCTGCTAAAAGCCTGAATTAGAGCCTCTGAATATTACATGCATGTAATGGGGTTTTAATTTGGAGATCACCAATTCAATGTGGGCCGCTTTGCGCTAGCAATCGTGCTCCACCTGAGAATAAAGAGCATTGCAGGTTAAAAATTGGATCGTAATTATGCTATGACCTCCTAGCTGGTCAATCCCATTTACTTGGCCATGTGGGTTGTGAAAGCACGGGGCATTGTGAGTTTGGGAGGCCGTTAACTGAAATGGCGTTTGACAAGACCCCCTTGTCACCACGCACCACTTATTGGGCCTCTTTCGCCCTGTGCGTCATGCTTTCTTCCATTGCTCTCCATTCATTCCTCCCTCCTCAGCAGGCCGTCATAAAGAAACAGGCCCAGCCGTTGACCCCGCCATTCAGAACGGAGCTCTCTGCTGTGCCCAGCATGCCATCTAACAAGCCTCCTCGGTGCCCTATTTCTGATGGTTAGAATTGCACAGGACCCTCGGGGTCAAATGCGAGCCTGGCATATGCCCCAAATTCACACCAGCGTGGAGTAGGCACACCTGAACCCTTGCCCTCTGAAATCAGTTTTAGAAGTTACTTCCAAGAGCACTTTTCAATTAACAAAGACCAAAAAGATTGTCAAAAAAGAACGCATTAAAAACAATGAGCGTCACTTTTTAAAAAAAGTTCTGCGTTCTGTCAAAGCCACGTTGCCTGTTGCGTCCCTACAAAAAGACGGTGTGTGAAGACATTACTCAATTATTGCTCCTAAGTGCCTCTTAAAATTTAAGTGCTGCGCTGTCTGTCAAGCTGCCATTATGTTTAAAGGCTGTTCCCCTTGTGTCTGTTCATCTTATCACTTTTAGGGCAATTTCATAACGGAGCAATTTAATCCACTGTGTGGTTTCAATCCATCGAGTTCTCCAGCGGTATCACTGGAGTATGCACATATATGCACACAGGCAGCCAAGCAGGAGAACACTGTGTTTTCCACAGTATGTTGATGGCCGGTGAGGTCACTCTCTCTCTCTCTCTCTGATAGTGAAGAGTGGAAGATGAGCAGGTCTCTGTGGAGTGAATAAATGTGTAAATGCAGGTCGTTCTTCTCTAATCCATAGAGGTGGAAAAGCACTGAGCCGTTAAATAAGCAGAGAGCTGAGCCGCTTTGCTCTTCGCCTGCATATTGACCAGAGACTTAAGATGATTAATGCAGCACTTTAGCACTGTAGAGGAGAGTGTGTGTGTGAAAAAGACAGAGAGATGGATAGTGAGAAAGAATAGAGATGTAGAGAATCTTAATTGTTTGGTTTCAGCGATAATGACTGCATGAAGTTTGAGATGATTCAATTTAGATTCAATATGCAAAAATGGGTTTAATCTGTATCTTTTTGTTCCAGCAAAAATATCTGAAAATCATTCAAAAAAGATACAGTTACTTTGAAGCTAAATTGTGTAAAATAATAATAATAATAATAATAATAATAATAATAATAATAATAATAATAATAATAATAATATACTTGTTCTAAGAATACATCTAACAACATTGTCATGTTTACACTCAAAAAGAGAAAATACAAGAAAATGGAATAATAAAGATAGCTTTAAGATATATTCTCTAAATAATCACTTCACTTTGGCACAATGTAATGCAAAAAATTGTATTTCTTATATTTTATATTATTACACATATATCATTATTTTTATATCTTGTTTTTCAGTAAAAAAAAAAAAATAATAAAAATCTTTAAAGCATTATCAATTTACGTCAAGCAAAATTGCGCACAATTTTCAGAGACTATGTCTTGAATTAAGTTTGTTTTTCTCATATCACTGGCAAATTATTTTTACTTTTTTAAGTGTGTTTTAAGCAGGGGTGTTTGCAAAATAAAAAACAAGAAAATGATTAAAGAAAAATAACTTCAAGGGATATTATCTAAAAATAGACGTTTGGAACTATGCATTGCAAAAAAAATATTTTTTTTTCTTTTATATCTTATAATGCTACATACTGTATATCATTTTATATCTTGTTTTGCAGTAAAAATATATAAAACCCTTTAAATTAGGATCAGTTTACTTGAAGCAAAATTTCATATGATTTTACAAGAATATGTTTTGAATTAAGTTTATTATAGAAATTATGTTTCCTTGTTTTTAAGCATTAGGATTTGTTTTCACTTAAAAAGGGTGCAAATTATGTAATAACTTAATTCAAGATATATTCTCTTAATGCAAATCTTAATATCGTACACAATTTTGTTTATACCTAGTTTAATGTTTTTAAAGTATTTTTACTTAATAAATTTAATTTGACTTATAATTTAATAGTTTAAAACATGTCTTTTTTCTTTTTACACGTGTAGTGGCCATTCTGTGAATACATGAGCATAAAATACTCACTGCCATAAAATTCAATGGTTGGCAGCACATACCCAAACAGTGAACAACTCCCAGGCCATGAGATGAGAGAAATGACAAGTACACCGCACAAACAGAGCTCAGAGATTTTGCATAGCTCTATCTAAATTCAAGAAGTTGTATTTGACATCCCAATCCCAAGATTGCACCGCGTTCGCAGAGAGGGGTTGTAATTGGCTACTGACAGCAGGGTGAAAGGTCAGATGCAATCGGGACTCAGGTAATTTACTGGTGGAAGTGATTTACGTGTGTGTTTGTTTTTCATATTCACCACTCCATGAGAAATTGCATTTCAATGCAATTGCAATGCAGAACAGTTGGATGCTGATTGCAGATATTCCACATGTGCTGTGTGTGTGTTTTCTATGTGCATATTTATGCAGTCACTTAGTCGCTCTCCCCTCTAAGACAACCTTACTGAATGTCTCAAAGCGTGTGGACTTTTGCACTGCACTAAAAATCTGAATAAAGTAGTAACTGTAGCAGTATGATGCTTTTTGTTAAAAAGATGTTGAAATCAGAAATACTCAGGAAAGAGGGTAAAAGAATAGCCATGTAAAGCATTTGATAACAGGCTTTTCATTGCAATGGACTCTGCTGAACAGTGCACATCGAAAGACACTGTCCTTTCATGCAGCTGCATGTCACAATAGGCCAAAGGGTGAATTCCAGCAGCTATAGACTGAACCAAATAGGCAACGTCAGATCTCACAAAGCAATAAACCTTTCATAATACAAGAGGTCATCTTTCTCTCCGTAGATTACCTGTACGGCTGCAGATCCATTAACCTTGAGTGGAACACATGACCGTTCTCTGAGCGTTTTGGTGAGAAAACCAAATCAAAGTTGTAAGGGAGAAAATGGGAGCTGTGAAATCATGGAAAAGGGTTGCAAATAAAATTCAGATCTAAAAATGGCGTTCTCATGTTTGTTTGATTCTTTTATAATATACAGATTGTGAAAGCCTGTGGTTGAGATGTGCAAATGTTTCATAAATTAATATTTTAGGATTCTTGTCATTCTATGATTAGTTCAGCAAGTTGAAAAGGATAGACTGAACATACTGTAGCGGTTAGCCATAGTTAAAATCAGTTAAAGGTATTTTCGCATGTCAGCTCTCAGGACCTTGTTTTGAATGGCTTTGCAAAATTCTAAGCATTTGTAGTTCTAAATGGTCTCAGAAATCCTTTTCTGTTACATTCGCTCATCTTGCCAAAGTAAAAGTACAGTTCTGACATACCGATGCCAAAAAAAACAAGAATCCTGGAAAACCAGATTCATACACAAGATGACTCTTTATGTTGGAAACATTAAACATTAATTTTATTTTATTCTAAGAATGCATTTGCCTACTAAATGAGTTCTTACTTTGGAAAAAATGTAAACAGAAATTAGGTTTTGTGTGATTGCCTTAACACTGTCTAAAAAACTGCAATTTTTGCATTAGCATTTAATTGGTAATGCTTTTTAACACACAAACCACTGACACTTTACAGTAATGTTCAATTCTTTAACATCATTTAATGCATTTGGTATCTTTAACAATAAACAAGCACTTATTAAGCTATGTTAATGTTAATATCTACATAAATATTTCAAATTATATCTGTGATTGTTCAAAGACATCTTTCTTATATCAGTGACAACTGTTACACTGCAAGTTAGCTATACTTACAGTCATGCAAGTTTTTGTGCCAATTGTGTCTCTTGTAATTAAGGGTGTAGAGAGGTGGAAAATTGTGAATGCTGGATCTGCCAGGCAGTGACGATGAAGCGTCTGGGGGGAATAGCTGGAAAGAAAAGGCAGGAAAATGCAAAGTGCTCGAGGGTCCCTGGGAGCCATTTCAGCACTCTCACAAAATCATTTCTGCAGATAAAATATTCAAAAAAGCTGTTATGTTTTCATTTAAAACATCATGTCCTCTGTAAGTTCTATTTAATGTCAAACCAAGCACTTGGGTTTATCTCAGACTTCCGTTGTGTTTTTGTAGCCGCTTGTTCGCTATCCATTTTAACCATTGAAAAAAAAAAGACTCTTCAGTACTTGTTTGGTTTTCTGCACTTATAAGTACTGTGTAACAACATTATATGGAGCAAGGCTAAATAAGTGTGCATGCCTGCTCAGTTTGCGCTGTAGTGTGTTCAAACAAATGCTCTCGTTTGGAGAGTTATAATATCCTGTTTCAAATACTCTTGACATACATTGAACTTCATTGAAAATCACTTTGAAAAGGAAAAACATATACAGAATGTACACTGTACAGGGTGTATGTGCTGCTATACACTCTTAAACATAAAGATGTCAGAAAGGACCTTTTAGTCAAAGGTTCTTTAAGAAAAAAATCCCTCGTCTTCATCTAAGAACCACTTTTCAGGGTTCTTTATGGTCATCATGGTTGCATAAACATCCACAGAACCTTTCTGTACCATAAAAGATTATTCAGATTATTAAAATGTTCTTCACACTAAAAAAATAAATTAAAGCTTCTTTTGAGAATTGTTGACTGAAAGGTTCTTTGGAGAACCTAAATTAGTTCTTCTATGCATTATAATGAATAAATGTTTTTTTATTGGCATTTATAGTTTCATGAAGAACCTTTAACATCCATGGAACTTTTCCACTGCATAAAAGGTTCTTTACAGTAGAAAAAGGTTAGATTATTAAAACATAGGAGAAAAATGGTTCTTTTAAGAACTGTTCACTGAGAGGTTCTTTGGGGAACCCAAAATGGTTCTTCTGGAATGGCTACAAAAATAAAAAATAAAAACCCTTTTAGAACTTTTATTTTTAAGAATGTAGCATAGCTAACAAAGATCATCTTGGAACCTTTAAAGTGTACAAAGAACCTTTTGTGCAATGAGAAAAGTACATATTAGAGGTTTTTCATGGAAGACCTTTTTTTTTTTGTATAAAATGCTGTTATTCCCTTAACTTTGAATTTTAATGAGATACATTATTGTGTAGTCACTTACTGTATTAGGGTTTTTTTTTTTTTTTCAATTTGGAAGATATTTGTAACGAAACAGATGAATGTACCTTCCTTAAAATGTTCATTTCATTCTTCTAAGTGCATGTCTGTACAAACTAAAGATATTAGACAAAAGTAGTCAAAAATAAGGGTGAAAAAAAATAATATTCTCCCCCAGTCGCCCTGCGCTTCTGTCAGATGGTAATTGGGGCCAGTAATTACTGTAAGTGGAGGGTTAACAGGCAATTAACCTGAAAGAAACAGTAGAGAATGTAAAAGATCAAGAGAATGGGAGAGACAATTCATGATGAGTCCAACTAGAGTAACACATTTCCTTTCAATATTCTGATCTTTGCCTCCCCTGTCAGCCAAAGGCCGGCTTTGTCATACAAAAAGAGAGCTTTAGATCATAAAGGCAGTCATCAGCGCTCAGAAAAATCTGGACAAGGTCAAGTCAGACAGGACTGAAAATATGTGTTTACTGTGATGTTTGAAGAGGTGAGTACAGCTGCACTGCCGGCTGATTTGCTTTAGCGCGTTTCTTCCGGCAGTCAGTGAATGTGCACCGTGCCGTCTCAAAACACTTTGAGAAATGATTCTTTGTCTGACCTTTTAAGAAAATTAGCTCTGCTAAATGAGTGCTCGGAGATGTTCCAATTCAAACCTTGCAGGTCTGCTAGGTCAACTAGTAAAATTAAGTTAAGTCCACTTTGACTCCAGAGGAAGCGGAGACGGGCCTGTCGATCCGTCTCTGAGAGAACTGTGGGATATGCTCCTCGATTGAGCCCCTGAGGTCTCTGACACTCGGCACAGCTTTAAAAACCTTAACCTAAGCTGATGTGAACGATCGCCCCTCGGCTCCTCTGAGAGGGTGCGTGTGTGACAGGGAAGGGGGGCGGTTAGTTTATTGAAGCTGAAATGATTTTAGCCTACCTCTATGTAAGGATGTGCTTTGCCAAGCAGACTGGCTGAGTGAAGCTCAGCTTACTTTTTTCCTCAATGCATTTACATTCCCAACACCTGCATCACTTATTTATTTCTTAACTGCTTCCCACCCACTTTTTTGCTCCATTAAACCCCTCATTTGAATATGGCATGCTGGAGATACTTTATATTGCTCTGCCGAAAGCTCCTCCATAATCAGGGACGCTACAGACCTCTCTGAGCTTTGTGTGCGGCTGTGCGGGTTCATGAGGTTTTGTAATCACACACATTCAGCGTGGAGCTCCTCACCTGTTCCCGCTCTCCGCTATCAGAAACTCATCCGTCAGTAACCTGGACAGTGTTAGAGGGCCTTTAATGTATCTGCTGTGGCTTATTGTCCTTCCGGCTTTGCCCCTCAAGTCCAGTGAAGTGTGGAGCAATCATGGGCCTCTGTGGAGAACGGATAGAGCAATTTTTATTTTTTTTTTCCAGAAAGGAGGGGGGGGATGGTTACAGTAGTTTGTGCATGCACATTTCCAGAGTAGCAATCTTCCCTTCCTTTTTCCGCTCTGAATAAAGGTGATGAAATCCCTCTCGCTGCCACTAATCTTGAGCTGACAGAGAGGGCTGCTATACAAGACTCTCTCTATCTGTTGTGAGAGGCAGTGGACGCCTGCTTGTAAGCCGCTTATGATATTGACTGCCTGCTTCCTTTCCTTTTCAGTGTGGCCCAGCCACTTATGGGTATACACACACTCACACAGTCTGCCATGTGTCGTCATGAGGAAATTCTTATTTTGTCCCTCATGACTCAAACTGTACGAAAGTTGAGAAAGCTATGAGAATGTTTCTTTCTCCGTCGAGTGGACTGCATTGGATATTGATTAAGATAGGGAATCGAGAAGCCGTTCTTATTCAGAATCGATTCCATTTTTTAAAAAAAGTAACAATAATAAGCTCAACGGAACTGAATGACTCATTACTTATTCGACAGCCGGGCAACACTACAACTGCTATAAATCCATAATGCACAACAGCACAACCATTGAAGTCTGACTGCCAAACAAATGATTCTTATGAATTGGTTTATTTTAGTGAATTCAAAATATACATTGCAGCCAGTGTAGTCCGATTCCCGAACCAATGACTCTTGTGAATATGTTCTTTTTACTGAATCCAACCCATATTGCACAACTAGTGAAGTCCGATTCATGAAAAAATGACTTATGAATCAGGTCTTACTGAATCAAACTTATACAATAGTCTGATTTCTGAATGGTTTGTATATGTTAGCTATATTTTTAGTGAGTTCAAAACATACAACACAATTAGTGTAGTCCGATTTCTGAAAGAATTACTCTTGTGAATCTGTTGTTTTTAGTGAATTCAAAACATACAACGCAGTCAGTGATGTTCAATTTATTAACAAATGACTCAGTTGAATGAATCAGTTCTTTAGTAAATCAAACTTATACAGTGCAACAAGTGCTGTAGTCCAATTCCTGAACAAACGACTCTTATGTGTCTATTCATTTTAGTGAATCCAAAACATATAATGCAACTAGTCCGATTCCTGAATGAATGACTCTTGTGAATTGGTTCTTTTTATTGAATCCAATCCACACTGCACAACTAGTGAAGTCGGATTCATGAAAAAATTAATCTTATGAATTAGGTCTTTTACTGAATCAAGCTTATACAATACAGCTATAGTTTGATTCCCAAATGGTTCATATATGTTCATATAAAATGACTTATGAATCAGGTCTTACTGAATCAAACTTATACAATAGTCTGATTTCTGAATGGTTAGCTATATTTTTAGTGAATTCAAAGCATACAATGCAATTAGTGTATTCCGATTTCTGAAAAGTTGACTCTAATGAATCAGTTCTTTTAGTAAATCAAATTTATACTCTGCAACCAGTAGTGTAGTCCAATTCCTGAACGAATAACTTAAAAATTGGTTCTTGTTGGTGAATCAATCCCACACAGCATAAATGGTGTTGTCCAATCCCAAACAAATGACTCTAATGAACCGATTCTTTTTAGTGAATCAACCCCATGCAGCTCCTTCTTAAAGATGCGTGAAAAAATCCCTGGTCGCGGGTTGCGGTTTTTTGGGTTTATTAAAAAAATATGGTTGCTTGTTAGGGAAATCTGACAAGCAACTTCGTTTCTTTATGTTCGCCGTATTCTCCAATGCATTGATTGACACTCTGTCTGCTCGCAGTTAATAGCCAACGAACCAGTGCAATAATATAAGTGCTGTAGCGTAATTTGCCAAATGTTCTGCCCCTCATTGGAGAAAAATCACATTCAAAAAGAAGGTGCGTGACGCTGTAATCCAAGCGATGAGAGAAGTAGACGTAGAGGAGGGATGACTTTCTTTTAGCCTAATTTTTACAATGTTTTTGTAATGTATTAATTTTCACGGGCTGTAATAAAAAGCAAGTATAGTCATATCCTAATACTGAGTAAATACATTTGGTTCGAATAGCCTGGTATGGCAAGATGTCTTAAAGTGTATTTCTTTTTTAACATTTAAATTTAGACCACATTATTAGATTACCTTTTGACTTCATGAATACACATAAATGACAGCTTAATGATTTTTAAAAAAAAAAAAAATTTATAATATTTTTAATAATATTCTAATATTATTTTTTAATATAATATATATTATAATTTAATATAATATTTTTATATTTTTTCTGTAATATTTATGTGGTATTTTTTATGTCATTTATTTGATAGTTATGTATACATTATTTTATTTTAAATTGAAGAAAAACCTGTTTTTTACCTGAAAATAAAGCACTTTCCCTCTGTATATGGCTGTGGGGACGAACAGTTTTGTGGTGCTTGGAATTATTTATAATTAATTAAAAACAAATATTGCCACATTGATGGCTCGAAAAGTTGTAATTGTTCAAATAACACATTCTTTCATTTTAAAATATACAAAAAATTGTAACCAAGTGTTTTTCAAGTTTAATATTTCTGTAAAGGCTAGGGACAGAAAAATGGACATTTCCATAGAATGATCTATATATTTTAGGCTATAAATATGTGGCTATGTTACAGCTCCCCTTTGAAGCTCTTGTGCTTTTCTCCTTTTCCATCTCTCCAATCCTATTCTGCTCACAGGCGATTGGAGATGAGTTTTGTTCCCACTTTTGTTGCAGTTTGCTAATTTTTTGTAAAATAGCTTCTGTTTTTGCTTTTCAGATAAAAGAGTGGTTTCAGTTTAATATGTTGCAGGCTCATTTACTGATAATAAATAATTGATAATAAACAATATTGGTGATAATAAATCATCAAAAAAATATTGGGCTTGTTTTTGAAGCTGCAGTTGCTTATTTGTCTCGCGAGAGTTGGCAACTGTGAATCAGTAGTTACTGACAGGTTGTTTATATGGCAGTGTTTAAAGAAACGCATGCATTTTGCAGCAGTATCTTATAAATATTGGCTAATTCATTATTTTAACACACTTTTTTCATTAGTATTTGTTGTTTAATATACTGTAAAACAGTTATTTGATTGCATTTATCTCACCTCTAAAAAGACAGAAAAGGAAGGTAATTAAGTCTGTGTAAAGACACCTTTTGCAATAATTGTTTTTGAATTTATTGAGGAAATCATTTGATCATTTGGCAATGGAATAGCATTTCTTTTTTCAAATATTTATTACTTAAAAGTGCTAAAAGAAGCCTTGATTAAGCCATTGAGAAACCTGAATCATTCAGTTCTTTACTATTCCCATTTCTATACTACCAGCTGAAGGTCATTCCAGCATTGTTGCTCTGACAATTCAGTTTGTTCAGATGAACGGTGGTGAAAAGCTCTCCTGGAGTGGTGTTGTGCTTTTGTAACATGGCTATTCCTTCAGAGAGGGTGAAGACAAATAGATATCTGTCACTCAGCCTTTGTCCCAAATGTCCTGTACAAAAGCAAAGTCCTGCGCTGTAGCAATCTCACAATGTCTGTCTTACAGTGGCTGCTTTGGTATTGAATTGTTCAAATCGTAGTAAAAGGACAAAGATGAAATCTTGGCTGTGATGATGACAGCTAGAAAGGACGAGGTAAATTGTCAGCGAAGGAGAGACGAGAAGGGAAGGAGGGGAAGAGACTGAGAGGAAGAGAACAGGTTCATAAAACACAATCAATCCACTTTGGCCTGGGCTCAATTATCCCAATCAAGGTTAATTCTTTTGAACCTGGGCACCGTTAAAGGGCACGAATACAAAGGAGAGAGTGGAATGTAGAGAGGATTTACTAGGGGAAGAGGGACACGGTGATGGAAGACCATAAATCAATGATTTCTATTCAGAGGCACTCAGATCAACGTTTTGCTGAGGAGGGCCATCTAGAATTGTGGCCCGAGCTATTGATTGACACATTTACTTTTTAATCTTCCAGGCTTCATGAGTGTCTGTACATGTAACGATCATTCAGTCCGTTCCAGATGAGAAAGAGTGAGTGAAAACTCTTGTAGACACTTGTCTTCTTTATAAAGTTGTACTGTGCAGTGGGGTCCAATACTCTGAAAACACACTGAAAATTCATTTAAAGGGATAGTTCACCCAAAAAGGAAAATTCTGTCATCATTTATTCAACCTCAGGTTGTTCCCAACCTGTATGAGTTTCTTTCTTCTGCTGAACGTAAAAGAAGATATTTTGAAGAATGTGGGTAACCAAACAGTTTCTGGTCCCTATTGACTTCCCTTGTATTTTTTTTTTTTTTCGCTCTAAGGAAGTAAATGGAGACCAGCTATTGGGGAACAACTGTTTGTTACCCACATTCAAGATCGTCAAAATATCATCTTTTATGTTCAACAGAAGAAAGAAACTCATACAGGTTTGGAACAACCTGAGAGTGAGTAAATGACAGAATTTTCATTTTTGGGTGAACTATCTCTTTAAACTTGGACAATAAAACTCTAAATATCTAATTATTGTGTAAAATGAATAAGAAATATTGGTAACACTTTCTTAAAGCCTTTATATATAATGCATTATGAAGGATTATTAAAAGGTATTATTCATAATATGCATTGTAATACATTATATCTTGGCGTAAATAATTATTACCAAATTTAAAATGCATAGTGTATAAGTGTTATAATATATTACCTGTGGTTACAATTATTCATGAGATTGTATAATGCATTATAGAGTGCATTAGAACTACTTTTATAATGCATTATACATAAAAGCTTTAAATCAAGTGTTCCCAAAATATTTAAGCTTTTGCGCTATTTCTAAGTCAAAGTTGTGATTTTCATCCGTTGAAGCATGAGACGATGTTTGGATTATTCTCAAATCATGCTGAAGAACATGATCATCAGGGATGACAAATTTGAGTTCACGCACATATTAAATACTAAGAAAGTTGCATAAATTTTTCTATTCATGTTTTCAATTAAATTGATGTGCTGATTATATAATTTGTGATGAAAAAAAAACTTGTATTCAACTGGAAAAGTGCATCTCTAGTCTCAGACCTTTAAACCCTGCTATGTTTGCAATGTGATACATTTGATCAGTGACTTAGTATTCATTAAATTTCAGGTCTGTGCATAGTTAATTAATATTTTTGTCCATTTTTTAGTGACATGGACAAATTGGTATTTGCAATGTAGAGTAAAAGAAAAAAACAAGCACCTACAAAAATCTCAGGAATTGTGTTGGTATTAATCCAGGATCCTTCTTGAAATCCGTCCCCTGCCCAAACACACACCTCTATAAACACCAGGATAAAGAGGCCAAAATGAAAAAATTGCTGTCGTGCAAAGTTACATGAAGGACATCAGACAGGCCGAGCGAGCCGATGGTAGAGTGACAGCCCCGTGCGATGGCTCTGACTGATAAACGCTAACCTGCAAATGAAAGGCTCTTCAGTCCCCATCATCCCCTGTCACAATGCAATTACTCTACAGGGCGATAGCAAGATAGAGGCTCGCAGGCAAGCAGATAATAAAGCTATTGACTGATGTGACTTAATGATTAGAATATAAGAAAAAAAGAACAGAAAGCGCCAGCAGATTGTCAGGATTTGTGACTGTTTTTCCTCACCGACACAGATACAGTTCAAGCCAGATGAACAATCCTATCAGAGCATCTGAATATGTCCTGCTGCACTGAGCTGAATATGAGTGAGCCAGATAGAGGGGGCGAAAAAATACGTCGGACTTGAGGATCTGTGTTTAAGTGTTTCATTGTGTCCTTCAGAGAGCTTTTGACTTTGAACTGTTGAGCGCTGCTCCTCCTCTTCCTCCACTCCCTCCTTGTCATGTATTTACACTCAGAGGAGAGATTGAAGACGTAAACGTGTAATTAGTCTCCATTGTTGTCTTTGCAGATTAGGAGCACCGTCGGAGCATGTCGTTTGAGGGGGCCGTAAGTTTGCAGCGTGATTGGCTGAAGGGGGGCTGGTCGAGGCACCCTGCCGTGGGCAGAAATAGTGTTTCCCCCAGGCGTAATTTTAGTGTAGTGAGTGTGAATAAAGAGTGATTATTAATCAGAGCCCGGCAGTGTGATCACAGCTTCCTCTCCGAGAGCTCAGGAGTGATGTTCAAATTCCCTTTACTCAGTGAGGAACAGTGATGGTTTAGAGTAAGCGAGGTTTAGATTGAGAGCGGGCTGAAGAAGCGGAATGATTGACAGGCGGCCTGGGAACGTTTGTGTGGGGAAAAGGCCTTGCTGTCGGTTTTGATGCTGCGACGCTCTGATTATGTGACACATGTGGCAGTGTTGGCCAAAGCGCATTTCTGCCACCCCATCGGTGCCCGGAGGGTATCTTTGCCCTCCTGTAGCGCCCGAGAACGACACTTATCAGATGGTCCCTGTAACAAAGGATATTGTATCACGTCAATTCCCCTCTGGTCTGATGTGACAGCATTATTTCATTGTTTTAAACAACTTCATGCATCAGTAGTCAGGGAAGAACCGGCGATGGTGGCAAAATATGACCATTACGCAGAGCCAACAAGAAAGAGGAGTGAGTAGGAGGAAATAAATAGTTTTTTTTTCTCAAACACGTACCTTCCATCTGTTCAAGGGTTAGATGATCTGGCATATGAATCATTTTTGTTTCTTTAGTGTGAAGGCCTTGGCTTTTCTGTGAAAACCTGCTATTGTGGTGGTGCTCCAAGTACATGTGAAAATGGAAAACTATACTAGAGAGTTTTAGACACATGAGCTGCCTCTAGAAAAAGCAAGCTGTTTTTTTTTTTCTTTTTTGAGGAAATTTCTTAAAGAACTATTCCAGGTTCAAATGAAGTTAAGCTCTAGAAAAAAAAAAAAAAACAGAATCCAGGTTACATTCATGAAAATAAATGTTCTTTACTGGCATAGTTCCATAAATAAAGCAAACGGTTCTTTATAGTGCAAAAAGGGGAGTAACTAGTTACATGTAACGGAGTAATAAGTAATTTAATTACAAAATAAATGTAACTGTAATCTGTTACAGTTACAGAGGAAAAAAATGTGTAATTAAATTACAGTTACTTATGAAAATGTTAACGATTACAAAGGTGGGTTACATCTGAATATTTTCACACACATACAGATTTGATTGATTTCTTTCCAAAATCACAGTGGCTGCTCTAAATTATAAGACAGCTATGTTTCAGGAGTTTAGGACACAGAATAGGACACATGTTCATTTGATAACTGTTTTATTTCCTCTTTGGGTTTGGGTCCTATTATTTTTTTAAGATTTTTTTTTTTTTTTTTTTCAGTTTTTTAGATGTCAGTGTTTCCTGTCATAGCTATGCAAAGATTTGGTTTCAAAAACAGAATCACAGCTTTTAAACTATATCTTGTTATGAACTGTATTTAACCTTAGAACAATCTCAAAGCAAAAATAGGTGCTGAAGTCTGATTTTGTGGTGGTTGTGCATTAAAATTACATTTTTATAATCATAATGATTATTGAAAGTCTGACAGTAGTCAATGTTGAGTACTACTATAAGGTTAACCCTGCCACCTTTAAATGTTTGAAAATGATTAACAGCTTAGAAAAATTTAGAAAAAAATGTAGAAATTTAAATTTAGAAAAGTAATTAAAAACTAATCAAATGTAATCAGTTACATTACCTTAATTAAGTAATTGAAATAGTTACACTACTTATTGCATTTTAAATATGGTAACTTGTAATCTGTAACCTGTTACATTTCCAAAGTAACCTTCCCAACACTGATTAAAACAATGTTTTTTACACTAAGAAAAATAATCCTCCTTTAAGAAATGTCAATTTTATTAAAATTTTAATTTTAATGCCTAAAACTCTCAAAACATTGTTAAAATTGTTAAAAAAAAAAAAAAAATCAAAATATTTTTAACAACATTATGCCACAAATACTGTTAATTTGATCTGAACCCGGAAAATTCCTTTAATGATGTTGCAATAGAAATTAAATATCAGATTCATATCATTTATGTCAATTGATATGCTTGAGAAAGACCTAAAACACAATACACAAGTCATGGTTGAGATGTAAACAAAGCAAAGCTCATGGTGCACCAGAAATGCAGATCACACGATTATAATCTATTCAGTGGAAGTGAATGAAAAAACCCTGTCAACCCCATTAGTTCCAGAAGAGCACACATACCCATAAACACCTAATCGCTTAGAACATCAACTGGTAACATAACTGACTGGAATAAGTGTCTGAATAAGCAGCACCATATGATTTTAGCTGAGTAATTTAGCAAATGCTCTTCTCGCCCATTGTTCTGACCGATCACTCAGGTTTCATTGCTCTGATTAGGTGAGCGGGCGAGAGATTAGGGCAGATTATGAGAGATGTGCGGCCAGCGTGGCAGACATCAGAGATGACCTGACAGTTCCTCCACTACCCTGATGAGAATTGCCCCTTAGACGTGGGGCCGATCGCTTGGTATGGGGCTATGGGGGTCTGGAGGGGGTACGGATGGACAGATGCATTTACTTATGTGTTCTTCAACTTGTCATCCCTTACATGTAGCATACAGTAGTTTAATATGTTTGGAAACACCCGGAACATGGCTGGGAATGTAAGCGGGCGCTAATACCGCCGGCGGTCTTTGATACGGATGGTGTAATTCCTCTCAAACCCATCACACGATGAGGTGTCCTCTCTCATTGTGCAGAGTAGCTCACACACTGCCACTCAACGATTAAGATAAATAATGCAATGACTAGATTAATACATCATAATGCTTTAATATTTTTCATATGCAATTTGGATTTATAGTCCTTATCTTTCTGATGCCTTTGGCTAATCTACGCCGAGACCCTTGGCACCCTGGCTGTGAGATAAGAGAGGGCTGAGTTGGGTGCAGTGCAAGGGGAAAACATTAAGCGCTGAATGAGATTATTGTTTATCTTTCCTGGGTTGGACTATTCACTTTGATAAAGAGACACATTTGTCTGAGAAAATAAGGAGCAAATTGAATACTCTCTGGGGGCTGGCTCTCATTTGTAACCCTTTTTAGAGGAACATGCGCACACACACACACACACGTAGCTGGAGAAAGAAGAAGAGCGAGAAGCCGTGTTCATATTTACCTCACTCATTTCTCATTTTTGCACTTGAAAATCAAGATCGCAAATTGAATCTGTATGTGCCTGTTTTTTCTGCCGATGATTACCTCCGTTATGTTTTTGACTGTACATTCACATGGAAATTTGCACTGGCCGTGTGTGATGGAGGAGCAGTCTGTTATCATGTTGTATGAATTTGACTGGCATAAAGAATTGTTTTTTGATTGCTGGGGTTTATGGTACAGTCCGTGAGGTATCGAATGTTTATGAGAGTGTCTGGTGAAGACTCTAATCTCTTTGGTCAGGAAACAGATGTGCGTGGCACACCAGACAGCTGTTTTTGTTTTTGGATATTTGTTTGTTAACCTTAAGCCTCTCTCTAATTAAAAACAGCCACAATAACACCAGTCAAATTACATGGCAAATTTACCTGAAATGTTAAACATTTGCCCAATCCTCTTAAAGATGGAAAATCAGCATGTATCGGTGTAGGATTGGTTCAGATGTTTTCAATGGTTTTGACTTTAATCTAATAAAGCGTGCAAGCAGAAAAACATAAAAATCTGTTTGATCTCATTAGGTAAATATGGAAAATGCTAGTGAATTTTTATTCCATATTTAAAAACAGACCCTGATCTCTGAAAAAATATGTAATTTTAACATAAATTATATTTTTAAAATATACAAATACATTCTGTTATATACACTATCTTTTGTTTTTATTTTTTAAATGTATATTCTCAAAAGAGTAATATGTTTATGTGTATTTTATACTTAATAAATGGTGGTGGTGGTGATGATTATTGTTAATAATAATAATAATAATAATAATAATATTAATAATAACAACACATTATTGTTATTATTTGTTGTTGCTGTTGTTGTGAGTGGGATCGACTGGCCTGGGGGCGGGGGGCGGGGGGCTGGGGGGGATTCTTTGCTCAATCATCATGTCATGTTTTTTTTATTTAAAATTGTCTATCTCTATCTGTCTGTATCTCTGCTGAGAGACAACAGCACTCTCTTCAGCACTTGAATATCACACTTGCATCTATGAACCAAAATCGCTTCAGCCGCACATATGCTATAGATAAAAAGAAGAACAGTTTATATTTCCTTTTGTTAAAGTGAATTATAGATGGACACTTTTTGCCAATTCTTTTTGTAATTCTCAGTAAAAGAATTACTCCTTTGTAAAAAAATAAATAAATAAATAAATAAAAAATGTTTCATGTGCTCATGCAGCAAAAATGAATTACTAACCTAACGAGAATAAAAAAAAAAACTGTCCAGAAGGTTACATTTATTTACCTTTTATTCAAAGACTACAATGCATTTATAAAACTTGCTGTCAGTTGTTAAAACACGTTTAGAAACCTACGTATCTACTCCCACACTAAACTGTCAGTACTGTTGATTTCAAATCAGTGACATAACAGGATGAAGAGAGTTTGTAGTACAGGTATGAACTTGTAAAGGTGTGGGAGAAAGTATGGGGAAAATCAGCACCTTTGAATGGAGTGACATAGAATACCGTCAGTCAGAGCACTGATAGATATTTTTGAGACACATGGCACAATGTGTGGCACTTAAAAATTCACATTAGTTCACCATCTAGGGTTACCAGCCAATTAGAATGCAGGATTAATAAGTCAGGTGGAGTTACCCTCCAATTTGAGCCCAGGATCAGGGAGACAGGTAGAGTTTCACTCCAATTAGAGCCTGGGATTAAACCCTGGTAAGGTTACCTTCACATCTTTCCAGATTTGAGTAGCTATGTTGAGGTTATACCACGGTCAGCTAGTCATACTGTCACACCTTTGTTTTGTTTTTGTTTGTTTTTATGTTCACTTTTGTTTGCTTGTTTCATTTAGTTTGTTTTATTTTTGTTGAATCAAACAAAAACACAATAACATTTTGTTTGTTTTGCTTTTATTTGTTTGTTTGTTTCATTTCTGTTTGATTTTGTTTGTTTGTTTCATTTTTTTCGCTTGTTTGTTTGTTTGTCGGGTGGTTTCTTTTTGTTTCAGTTTTATTTGAGTTTTTGTTTCTGTTTGTTTGTTCCTTTAATTGTTTTTATTCATTTCTTATGTTCTTATATTCTTTCTTTCTATCTTTCTTACTCACTCTTCTCACATATACATTCATTTATTCATTCATTCCGCCCATTCATGTACAAACAGTGGAAACTTGACTCTCATGGACAGGATGCTGAGGTGAAGTATGCAGATGAACCCTTGCAGTCTGGAACGGGCAGGTGAGAATTAGCCTCTGATTGAATCGTTCCTCTTATCTGCTGTCAGACAGAGCAGGCGGCAATACTGAGCCTGTTAAGATGGGAGCTGATTCTGTTTGCCTTGGGAATACATGCACACATAATGGAGCAGCACCTCTCACCAGTCTCTGGAGAATTGCCTAACAGCTCCATTTTGCAGAGGTCGCTAATACCAGACCTTAAGACCGCTCACTCCGAATCAACTATTATTTATTCTCACATATTAACACCCCCCAGTTATTCACTGTGGGAAAAACATCATTCCACATAAATTGCAATTAGTGTATTCAACTCTGACTGACCTCTGACTTGCATTGTTTTAGCCATAAAACAAATAAAAATGAACGGATTTTCAACCATTTTTAATTCCCTAATGCTCCTTGTATTAGAAACAAGGAGTGTTTGAGTTTTGTTTTGTTTTTGTTTTTTTGTTTTGTTTTTTGTTTTGTTTTGTTTTGTTTTAGTTTGGTTTGGTTTGGTTTGGTTTGGTTTGGTTTGGTTTTGTTTGGTTTGGTTTGGTTTGTTTTGCTTTGCTTTGCTTTGTTTTGGTTTGGTTTTTTGTTTTGGTTTTTTTTTTATTTTGGTTTGGTTTTTATTTTTGTTGTTGTTTTTTTTTTAATTTATTTATTTTATATCTCTGTTCATGTTGAAACAAACAAACACAAATAAAAACTAAAAAAAAAAAATATTTTGATTTGGTTTGTTTAAATCAGGTCACATCCATGACACCACATTTTAATTTTGTTGTTTTTCCTGTCTTTTTTTGTTAGTTTTGTGTGAATGCGTATTCTTGAGCAAATACTCTATATCCTCAGGGAATAAGGTGATGTGTCTGGAGCGTGGAGCAGGATATGAGTGCAGAGGCAGCTGTGGTGTCCAGCAGTAGCCCAGTTATCCTCTTAACCCCCGATTCTCAGCGCAGAGAGACGGGCTGCTCGGTGCAGGAGAGAAGCTGATAATGCTGCTTCTTTCTCCACCCGGGCCCCTCTTAATCTTTTTCTTATACAAATGCTGGCAGAGAGAGTCATGAATTTTAATATCGCCCCCCTGCCAACCCCCCTCTCCCATTTTTTCTCAGCATAGTTATACGGCAGTTCCAAATCACACACATTTTCTTGCCGTCACAAACTCTTTTAAACTCTCATCGGGTGTTTTTTTTCCCTGATAAATAGATATTTTCTAGTCTCTAATTTCCTGGGTGGCTAATCATTTTTCCCTCCAGTAAGCTACGATGGCTGTGTTTTCTCCGTCGCTAATGCTAGCGTATCGTTTCAGCCCTTGCCTTGATAATTACCAGAAACAGTTGCACAACAAAGTTGTCTGTTATCATCTGGGGTTTGTGGGACACACTGGGGGTTCCTGCGGTGACGGCGCTGAAGTGGCAGTGGCCCTGCTCATGCCCCAGGGGGCCTCTCTCAGAGCCGAGACCTCGCTAATCACTACCTCTAACGAGGCTGCTAATTGAGCGCACTCCCCTCCTTCGCCGTCTCTGAAAACATCATTCAGCTCTGCAGTTTGAGTCACCAATGAATCAACACAAGGGCCCTCTGCATTAAACAGCGCACCCATGGTAACCGCAAAAAGCATGACGGAGATGACCGTTGTGTCCCGGAGGGTGAGGCGGTTGAGGAAGCGTCTACGTTGGGGCGCAAACATGAACGTTTCAAGCTCAAGAACGGTATAGGGACCCGAAAGAGAGAGTGACATGTCTTTATTGTTACCCTCCATCTTGACACAGTACACTCAGCCTAATCACACATAATTGGATGGGAGGAGTTGAGGGCTGCAGCCTTTGTGTGCAAAGGGCATGTGGTCAAGTTAATGGGGCCCTCACTCTGAGTAGATAGAGATCGCTCTGTGCTTTCCCTCTTTTCCTGCTTTTCTTGTTTTACCTGTTTGTTTTTTTTCGCACGCGTTCAGGTATGAAAGATTGGACTCCCGTCGCATTCTCCTACTCGTCTTTCACATGTCACCTTTACCCGTTCCATTCATCCTCGTATTTTTTCCCTCAATTCCGCTGCAACAGAACAGAGATAAGAGCGTTTCAATAGTGGGATAATGTAGACCCGTAATGCTTTCATTCTGCCAGCGCTCAGCGTATATCTAACTAGAGGAGTATAAACACGACGATAACGCTGTCAGACCGTGTTATTTTCTTTGTCTTATTTTCCTCAGTCTGAGGTTTAATTCAAATGCCAGAATGGAGCTTGTCACACGGCAACATCCTCTTGTTCCGCTCGCTTTTCCTTTTCTTTCGCGGCTCCATTCATCGGAGGGAGGGAAGAGAAAATGTCAGTCTCTCCGCACTGTCCTCCGGCGCTTGTCATCTTAACAGCATCAGAGTGACATCTGCCCCCGCCAGGAGAGTTCCCCGAGTGACAAGCACCCATCACGACGCTGGCGCCTGATTGGATAATGAACTGTAAAATTCCCCATCAGTCAATCAGTCCAACTTTATTATTGTATGCGTGACACCTTCCACAATTGGATTGTCACTGATTGTGTTATGATTTACACAAAGGCACTTGATTTCAGATTCCTTAAACAGTGACGTGAAGGGGCGAACGGAGAGCCAGAGATGTGTGTTTTAACCGCTTCCTGTGCGAAAGTACTCATTACCGCGCAGCTTGGAAAGTTATGGGTCATATCCTGGGCTCTGTCCTCGGGATTCAGACCCATGCTGCTCCCAACAATCAGAACCACCTCAAAGGAGATCATGTTATACAATGTCCCTCTCTCCCTCTGTCCCGCACTGCAACAATGGCCTAACTGAGCTTTTCAGTCTGACCAAACACAGCACAAAGGCAAAGCGGAAATTGGGGTAACTTTTCGGGGGCTTAGAGGGCCACTCAATAGAGACTGGGGCCTCTTGGGTCAGAATGGTGGTTAATTTGGAAGCAGGAAGTCATTGTCCAAATGGTAAAAAGAGCTGGGTTGGAGACGAGGCTGAAGGGTGGAGTAGGCATTTCTTAATATCTTAAAGAGATGGCTTCTTTTTGTCTTTGTTTGTGTTCTGGGTGTATCAGAGCGCTGTTGTCTTTCTTGTGAGCTGTGATTTGCTTTGTTTTAGTTACTTCCTCTGACCACACATGAACCTGTTGTGTTCTAGTCTGCTTCTTTTTCCTTAAATGCATTCACACATTGTTCATTTTACTCCAGACTTCGTTTTTCCTTGAAGGAAACATGACGCATTGTTAAGACCTTCAAGCACGCGGCCGTGCTGTTTGCGTATTACTCATGCCTACTTCATACCTCCTTTGTGCTCCTTGTATTTGTCACCCTTTTGTTTGAGCAGGCCAAATATTTAGCAGCACCTCGGTGTGGCTAAATTGGGGCAGATGAGTCCAGAGTGGGCTTGGTGGTAAACAGTGAGGCTGCAGTGTTTGCCTGGCAGGTGAGAGAGGTGCTCTTGTGTTAAGTGGCCCATTGCAGAGAGGGGCCGGCGCGCTGCAGGAGAATGCCCTTAAATGCGGCTCTCCACCGACAGGCTTTGTCGAGCCCGTCTTTCTCAGGGTCCCAAAATCAGCTCTCCCCCTTTCTCTCCGGCTCTCTCTTTTTCCCTTTTTTCCCCCTCGGCTCATAAACGCCCATGTGAAGTGGATCATTACCAGTGACCTTCCCTCTCTACGCTCTGGCCCCTTTGGATTCCCACCACTCCAGATCTGTAACGGGAGGTCTGCTAGAAAAAGAGAGGTGGAGCTGTGAAAGGAAAACATGGCACAGAAAGGTCCTGTCAGCACTTCCTCCAGCAAATTAGCGGTGCTCAGAGGGGAGAAGTACAACTTCATTGACCCTGCGATTGTGCAAAACGTCCCACACCTCCCTTCCCTCACCCAGGCACAGCTCTGCCGATGACATACCGGAGTTACTTCCCCTAATTAAGGAGACAACGGACTGGAGCTGTTTGGAAGAGCACTGTCATGTCAACAGAGAGTCTGGCATGAACGTATAAAAATATTGAATTATTTATTTTAAAAAAATCTTTTAAAAACTACATTAAGTTCAAATGACTCATGCACTATATTCCAAGTTTTCTTAAGTCATATCAGTCATATACAGCTTTGTGTGAATAACAGAATAGAATTTAAATAATTATTCTGGATCATTGAGTCTGTGAGTTCTGTATGTAAGTGAATCCATCTGATTCATGAATGAATCATTCAGTTTGGTTTTATGAGCTGGTACCAAATGATTCATTTAAAAGGTCTAACTGACCACTTTTTTGGTCCTTTTTGAGTTTAACAGACGGGTTACTAAGAACTGTCATAGCAAAGAGTTGCATGAAAATTCTTTAAAGATTTTCTTTTTATGTTCTACAGAAAACATTGGATTCCGATCGACATTAGGGTGACTAAAATTTTTGGGTGGACTACACCTATTAATCGAGTCAGTAGTAGCTGCTGAGGTAAATTTATCTTTTGAGACAGTATCTGGCCTTCAACACATTCACTGAGATTTTCTAGATCATGCTAATTAGCCACTCATTGTATATTAATCCATTATTCACAAACTCGTCGGGCTCCTTATTGTTTAACACTCCCACTGCAAACCATATGACCTTCTCCATCTCTCACGTTCCACTGGAAAAAGCCTATTTAATAATGGAGATAATAATTGCTCAAAGTGGCTGCTTGATAATGACGTGATGTTTATATGTCTACTTTTTATTACTAAGGCAGGCAAAGTGTCTTGGTGGAGGGGTGCCGGGTTTGCCTCTGCAATGACACCGTAACGTGGTAAATGAAAGGGCTACATGTAAAACCAGGCTTATCCTGTGGCAGGTTAGGATTTTGCATTCACCAGAAAATGGGATTTCATACCACATTAAGAAACAATGGCTGATGAGTTTCCGATGTGCGTATTTGTGTTCCCTCAAGAGGGGAGAGGGAAAATCAGAGATTGTTTTCTAATTTCTAATTTTAAGCCTTGAATTTTGCAGAATAACATATTAATGCAGGGTTTAAAAATTTTTAAATGCCATGAACCCCCAAATATGATCATCCACGTACAAGAGATCCCCCATACTAAAAAGGCGTCTTTTAAGGGTTTTTGCATCAAGAAACAATTTATACTGTCCAAAAGTAATATTATAAATATGTCTAAAATGTTATTTGGAAAATGTTGTTTCTATTAAGTTACATTATTATGTTTTTCCTACTCATTATAATATTGTTGTAGTACTGTGTTTGTTGGTTTTAAATTAAAATTTTATTTATTAATTATTTATTTTTTGTTTTAATCTAATGGTATTTATTATTTATTCATTTTAATTAGTTTTTCTTTATTCATTTATTTTTATATAATTTAATTATTATTATTTGCTTGTTTATTCACTTATTTATCTTATCTTATTTATATTGTAGATTAAAACAAATACATTTATTTGTTATAATCAAATATAATAATTCATAATAATATAGTTAAAAACAAATATATTTATGTGTGTGTGTATATATATATATATATATATATATATATATATATATATATATATAATTTTTTTTTTTTTTTTTTTTTTTTTTTTTTTTTTACATTCATCACCCATCACCTTTGCGGCCCCCTGGAGGTCACCAGTTAAAACGACAACAACAACAGCAACAACAAAACTGTATTAACATACACTTGCTAATACATTTCACAAATAATTCCAAAGAAACTGCAAGTGACACATTTAAATAAATGTAAAATTTTGAAGTTGAAAGACTGAAACAGTATCAATTTGTGAAACATACTCCAATAATTGTTAATCGGACAATTTCAGGGCTGCATTCACACACCGATTGCATCACAAAACCTGATAGTTTCCTATTGGTGTGCTGATCCACACTTCAGGCAAGCTGCCGGAGTATCTTATCTTTTAATGCTTTTGCCTGATCTTCCAATTAGCCATGCTACCCAATAGGCTAGTTTTGGGGGTCTGCACTTGGGTGGGAAAAACTGGGGGTTGGATTCTGCGCTGGTTTGTGGAAGCTGTGTCGTAAATGAGTCTGGACGGATCAGGGGATGGTTTTAGGGGGTCAGGGTTTCGTGATAGTTCTGCTTGAGAGGCTGTCTGAGGGTTTTTTTTGTGCTCAGGGCAGGGGCTGGGCTGTTTCCAGGTTGCCCCGTCTCAGGGCTGGCCGATAACAGAGCCTCAGCCCTTGAGTCCCCATTCTGCCTGTGTATTAACACTGCTTATCTGCACTCCGATAGAGCTGTGTGCCATTTGCCTTTCGGAGGAATTAGCTTGTCTTCCCTGGCTAACCAGGCAGTGGTGATTAACCTTTCCACTGTTCAATATCCTCTCTGCTGTCTCCCTGTTCAGATTAGACTCGACATCATTACTGTAGGTATGACTCCAGAAATGAGCTGCTGCTAGTTTGGAAAAAAAAAAAAAAAGAAAAAAAAGCAAGGCTTAGGAGAAGATTTTTGTGTGTGTTTGTGTGTGTGTGTGGAGGGAATCTGACCAAACGTTTTATTTCTTGAAGGCCCAAGTAAACACACGCAATTTTCAATGCAGCTGAGTCTATAAATATTCAGCATCACTGAGCGCATATTTCACCTCAGCAGAATAAGTAATGAAACAGACACGATTTGTCAATTTGACCCAACTGTCAATCACTTTTTCTCCATTAGTCAGTAATCCATTAACCAGCCCTCCCTCCCTGCGAGTGATTATTTGCTATTATTCGACAAATATCATAATAAGTTTTTCACACACACCCGGAGGCACATCCACAAATCAATTATTTCCTCACAAAGACTTGAAAGTACTTAGCAAGATGCCTGACGGAAAAGCTGCGGGTTATATCAAATTGAACCTCTCATTTGTTTCTCTCGCGCACACACACAATCTCACGGCACAATTAGCCAGCGCCTGCCGCGTTTGTTTGGCCCACTTTAATTCTGCCTGGCATATCTGCGTTACTACAGAATAAACCAGCATACAAATACCATTGTTGAGGGTTTTAGGAGAATCAATAGATAGGCAGTGAGTAGACCGAGCCGGTTCACTCAGTCTGCTGTTGGCAGGAGATAAAGACCTAGGTTGAAATGCACCATGAGCAGATGCTCCCATTATTAGCACCGTACGTCGTACAAGCGACGGAACATGACGCTGACATTTGACGTGTGCGGCTAATTGGTAATATCATTATTGTCTTGTTCTTCAGCTCTCATTGGCAGGTGCAGGAATTACCTTTGTGTGGCTGGAAGTGACATCTCACTTCACTATTCACAATGGATATACACTTCTGCATAACAGCTGTGTGAGCAAGGGCATTTATCTGTACATTGGGAGTAAAAAAGACACATGTTTGTAACCTCTGCTGCAGGGACTATTCATATATACAGTCTTAAAGAAAATAGTTTTTATTTTTCGCTCAGAAGTTATTTTGAAAAATGTTTCAGCTGTTTTTGTCCAATTTCAAAAACAAATGTTTAGATTACAGCCCAACCACTAATACATTCAGTACAATGACAAAAACTTTAAAATAAAAGAAACTCTTTTAATGTCAAACCTAACAGTATTAAATACTAACAGGTCTTTCCCTTTTCTTAAAAAAAAAAAAAAATCTTAATTTCAACATTTATTCTCCTTATCCAGTCCTATGCAAAGCATGCTGGGAACTGAATATTCCACTGCACAATTTTCAAAGTTATAAAGACGTTATAAAATTATTACAACTTTATTACAATGTTATTACAACAGTTTCATTACATTAATACAACTTTTTTTTTTTTGAACGTTTAAAAATCAAATATTTCAGATTAGCACAGTCACAATATTAAGTTGATGTAATGATCATTATTATTATTTCAACAGAACTCAATTAAAAAATAGTGTAAATAATAGTGTCAAAATAGCGCATTAACACAAGCGATTAATTTTTCCAGTTTAGAAGCTTTAAAAATATTTAACACAGTTAATGCAGTGGCGGAGCTTTGATTAACCACCCCACTCACAACTGCTGCTTCTGTCTCTTTTTTCTTGACAAGAATTGCATTTATTTAGATGCGGAACATCTTTAGGACCACATCAAACCAGAGACTTTTCAAACGCGCACTCCACTTCGCCTCAGAGCCAGGCGCAAGTCAAACGAGTGCAGAAACGGTACAGTAGAACAACAACGGTTCAGTAGAACAACAGTGAACTGCGGTCAAATGAGAGGTCGTCAGGCCATAATATGTCAGTAAAAACTAATCTTCCTGTCCCGTCAGCTGTTATACCGGGCTAGTAGTGCGTGCTCTTCAATTGCACGCACAAATACGGCAGCGCTCACTGTGGCCTGTATCATTTCATATTAAAGCGCGAATTAAAACTACAAACATGCGTGTCAGATCCTCATCACGTTCAGCAGTGGCAGCTCTTAAAGTAATAGCAGCCAAATAACCTAATAATCCAGCTGCTGTGATGTCTGTTAATCAAAGAACAAAAGAAAAGAGAGGAAATCAATTTTCAGAAATTTCAGAAAAAAGTGCAATTAATTAGTTTTTTTTTAATCGACTGACAGCACTAGTAAATAAATAACTGTTTGCAATATAATGTTTGCAACTTAAAATGTTTATTTAAAACAATAAATTTGAATTTTTAATATGCAACTGCATTAATTTAAGTTGTATTAATAGGATCCCCTGAATTTCATTTTAGATTACATACAGTCAAAGTCACAGCAGTCCAATCTTGTTTTGTCTCCACTGACTTTCACTGTTTGGACAAGAAAACACTAAGACACTTTCAAAATACCTTCTTTTGTCTTTCAAAGAAGAAAAAGTCATATAAGTTTTGACTGACATGAGAGTAAGTAAATAAAGCCAGAATTTTCCTTTTAAACCTTAAAAATGCATAACCTGAGTTAGAAATAAGTACCATCTCAAAAAGGATGCTTTAGAAGGCTTTACATCTCGAATAATTATCAAATATTTTTACGGAATATTTCATCTTCATTCGTTAGCCTTACATTTCTGCATTTCATTTCAAATGCCTTACTTTAACATTCCTTTAATGTGAACGGATGCTGCCCTTAGTCCCATCTTTGTCCTATCTATTTTGAAATAAGTTATCCTTTTTTCAAAATTACAACAAAATAAATTATTGGTGTTACGTAGAAACTTGATCTTGGCCTCCAGGAAAATTCTCCTTTCCACAACATCCTTCACCTCAGCTTCTCTCTGCAAATGAAACTTTTATGTGAATGTGTCAAAGCTCGCAGGATACCTGACTATTTATAAACAGCTCCACTTGCACTGCAGACCCAGGTGAGACCAGCCCAGAGGGAGTTCACTGCTGGAGATTTTTTTTTGTTGATGTCTAGAGCTGTTGGTAGAAAAAATACACCACTGATGAGAAGAAAATATCTTTCATCCAGATTTTCAAAAATACACCTTCCTGAGAGTTATTTGGGATGTTCATCACCTTTTCCTCCCCATTCAGGCTATTTGCCCTGATCAGAAGAACATAGAAACTCCATTAGAGACTACAGGAGCTCAAAAGATCACTTGCTAATGCAATCTGATTAATATTGCACATAATCTATGTGTTTTTCAGGGCTGCTGTCTGCTGTAATGCAGTGTTATCAGCTGCAACATCATGATACTGAGGGAGAGATTTTTCTGCATCCTTCCTGAGATACAGGAGCATGAAAAGTATGTCACCAACAAGACATGTCTTTGTTACAGGGAGGTACAGATACTCTTTGTAAGATACACTTTGTGCTGAAAATTTACTCACCCTCATGCCATGATGTAGATAAATTAATTTGTTCATCAGAGCAGATTTGGAGAAATTTAGTATTACATCATTTGTTCTGTAGTGAATGGGTGCCGTCGGAATAAGAGTTCAAACAGGAAAAGTAATCCACACAACTTCAGTACATCAATTAATGTCTTGTGAAGTGAAAAGCTGCGTGTTTGTAAGAAACAAATCTATCAATGTTAAACTTATCTGTGCAGATTTCTTTCCTGATTCAGAAAAAAACCTCACTGGGGAAAAAGCTATATTATAGATAGTGGACTCGTATTTTACACAGAAGCAGCAGTTTGAAGTTAAAAGTTAAATGCAATTTTTCACTTAAGACAATAATTGATAGACTGGAGTCATGTGGATTACTGTGATGCATTTATCAGCTATTTGAACTCTCATTCTGACGGCACCCATTCACTGCAGTGGATCCATTGGAGAGCAAGTGATGTAATGCTAAACTTCTCCAAATCTGTTCCGATAAAGAAACAAACTCATCCTGGATTGGCTAAGTGGGTACATTTTCAGCAAATTTAAACTATTAATATAAATAGCAAATGTAAACTATTCTACAGCACAGTTTTGTTTTTTTGTTTTTTTCAGTCTTTCATGATTTGTGTGCAAACATAATAAGGTACGGCCTGCATTTACTCTATAAACAATTCTTGGGTAAATGAATGGTGTTTAGGTTAAGGACTTGCTGACTCCGGTGTTCTTGTATGGCCCTTGTATGCTGACAAGATGTGTGTCTCAAGTATCTGTGACAAACGTATTTTGGCTGTCTGTCACAAAGCATGATGGGACCGAAGTCTGGGAAGTTATTCTTGCTCCATCTGTGGAGGATTTTCTCAAGTGCTCTCAAGGTTCTCAGCCAGGACAAAAGAGCCCAACAAACATAAGCACAGATTCACAAAACAATGGCAACTAGTTGCCTCATTCACCTTCCTCCCATGCTCAGAGAATGAGCGCTTGAGGAAATGATATAACTCTAGAAAAGTTTGTCACACGGGGTAGCCAATAATGCACTTAGGATGTTTTACTTGAATCTGTGCCCTTCTATCTCCTTTAGCAAGAGGGCACCTGCAGGCAAGAGCTCCAGGCCACCCCTCTAACAGGACAGATAACACTGTGGTCAATGAGTGCATCATTAACATTACTAAAGGAGCCTCATTCAGGACTAATTGATTCAGGGGCTTATTTGCCTCAGCTGCAGGGCGTTGACTGCTGATATGTTTATGCTGGCTAAGAACAGGTCTCATGCTGAAAGAGACTAAACCCATATAGTAGCGGTGTGTATTGTGTATAGTTGGAATTCTAGAATTTCAGAATTTAAAAAAACAAAAAGAAAAAAACAGAAATAAGGTTTATTTCTGGTAGCGATTCTTGCTCATGCATTCTTTCGCCAAATCTGACAAAATAGGCTACCGTCCTAAAGTTCTCTACCAGAGTTTTCTGTAATACTCATAGGGGACATAATGCATCTAGAGTAATCACTGCACTAAACTTACACTGTAAAAAAAATTAATTTGGTTACACATTATTTTAAGGTGTCGTTGTTACAGTGTAATTATACATTTAAGTAATGAGTAATATTAATTACTATATGGTTAGGGTTAGGGTTAGGGTTTGGTTTAGGGTTATGTGCATGTAATTATGCATACTTTATTGCTATTATAATAGTAAGTACATGTAACGTTTAACAAGGACACCTTAAAATGAAGTGTTACCATTTTATTTCAGAGTTGTGCATAAAACAAAAATTATTGGAGTGTTTTATAAGAAAATTCTATTTCAGTTTTTCTGCTTCAAAATTTCACACTTAACTCTTTGTTATATGAAATAACTAACTAAATAAATAAATACTAGAGATTTCGGAGTGAAAATTGATTCTACACTTATTTTCCTGTGTACAGTGTATCCAGTGTAGTCTGATTCCCAAATGATTGACTCTTATGAACAGGGTTTTTTTAGTGAATCAAAAACATACAGTACAACCAATGTGGTTCGACTCCCAAACAAATGATTCAAATGATTCAGTTCTTTTAAGAGAATCAAATCCATACCGTAGAGTTAACAACTGTGAGATATAGATCACTGGATAGTTGTTCATTTGACAGTAAAGACACACATTATGCATTTTGCCAGTAACATTTTATAAATATACTAAATATTTAACATACTAAAATATTTTTACATTTAATGTTTTAGTTATGTTTGATTATTATTATGCATTTTTGAATCAATCATTTTTAAATCATTAATAAATTTATAAAACCACATTTTCAAAGAATTGCTATAAAATTGAATTGCTTTCAATTTACAATAATTTATTTATTAAAAAATCTCCCAAATATTGTTTTCCTTAAAAATATTAAAAGAATCATTTAGGAATCCAAATTTAAACCTGAACCTGAATCTTCTTTATGATTCTTATCCCAAGTATTATCTTTGTGTCATGTATTGGATGTAATTTATCCAAAGTTTTCTATAGCATGTTTGATTTTTTTTTTATTATTTATTCCAGATTTAATGTCATTCAGTGCAGTTGAATAATTCAGGCAGGTTGTGTGTGATCGTTGACACAGTGACACTCGTGACATCACATAGCTGACGGCACATTCACCCAGGTCTCAGGGGCACCACATACACCTCGCTCCTGCCTTCCACATGAACAAGTACTTGAGCCCCGCTACCAGCATCATCCGTATCCCACCGGAGTATGGTGGAATTCTCACCTCGTATTTACGTCGCTTACCACCGACAAGCTCAGCTCAGCCCCTTTTGGCGTCAACAAACCTACTGCACACCCTTGCGTGTCCCCGTCCCCCTTCCCCGTGACACATTGTGATTCACTGACTCGAACTCTCTCTCCCCTCTGACCAACTTTAGAGTACAGAGAGTGCAGTGGACTGTGAATATTGGGAGAAGACAGCTCCCCGGTGAGTCGTCTGTTATCGTCTCTTTGTCCTGGAATAGTCAGACACGATGAGTCCCTCCCTGACACTGCACACCCCTCAGTGAATTCTCTCACACTGCACTCTATGGCCAATGTTCTCACTGAATCTGCTGGCTGTTCATGGCTCCGTGTTTGGCCCACGATGAGCTGACGCCGGTATGATCCAGGAGAATAGACACGTGTGGCAGGCAGAAATTTTCAGTCCAGAAATGTACCCAGTTGGTTGCTGGTGAATTATTTACATTAGCCAAGCAGAACATGGTGACCTAGAAGCTGGTGTAAGACGTGGTAATTAAAAGACTTGTTAGAAGTGTCTTGCATGCGGGACGGGGAGGTTGGAGGATAAAAATGTGAGAGATGAACACCAATGTGATGTTTTCCTATTTTATTTTAGCTTCGAACAGAACCTCACTCTGCAGTTTAATATTTCATATCATCTCTTTTTTTCTCTTCTGCAGCCTCTTCTGTGTCATTTCTCCAACTTGTTTTTCTACAATGTAAGCTGACACTCAGATGTGGCAGGATAGCAGTGGATTCAGGTTCCTCGCCATGAAAAACTGCCTCCTGCTATTGGAGGATCTGTCAGAGGAACACAGTGTGAAGGTTGAGCTCTCTGCCGCAGCAAGGTCAGTAAACTTTTACCTACTGTACAGCATAAAAGTGGTATGAAACTGTTAAACTGGATGACAGCCTTCAGATCTGAATGTTGACTTCCCCCTTCCCTCTCTTTGTTTCCTTATAAATGATGCAATCAACCATCGCTGTTTGGTTTTCACACCAGGAGGCTGAAAGTGGTCAAATTGTCATCAGGTTTGAGGGGGAAAAAACAATTTATAAAAAGGCGAGTGCTGTTTAATACATAAAGGACCTTTTGCTTTATATGGTAATGAATTTCAAATGTCTTCCTCACTTCAGGAGCAAGAGGCTGCGGTGAGGGCCTTACAGCTGTTTCGCGGAGATAATTGATTTTGGAATAGGCCGACGAGAGCGCGGGCAGGCGGGGTTGACAGTTCTCTACAGCGGGGTCTGAGCCAATTTCCGCAGGCTTCGTCCCTTTAATTACAGTGGCGTTGGAGCGCGGGACACGGCAGCGCTCTTCCATGGGCAAATTAAACCCCCTCACCAGTCTTGCCTCTGCCCTCCCCCCGCTATGCAGAGGCCTGATGAATTTTTCATGGCTCTGCCTCTCTCTTCGGGCCTATCGTTATGGCTGCCGGCAACGCTGACGGTGCTGCTTCCTCTGACCTCCCAGAGTGGCAAGGAAAGAGTTGTCACAGGTAAAGCAGAAGAAACAGAGAAATGACAGAGTACCCAAAGTGTTTTGAATGCCTTGACCATCACAAATCCAATCTCGCATTCTGAAGTAGTCTAACAAAGTCAGAAATATACTAATAGTCCTTCTACAATTACGTTTGGATTCAGCTTCCTTCTACATGACTATGAAAATGTTCCGTTTTTCCATCAGAAGTGATTGAGATTGCAACCCTGTTCACTGAGGCTAAGCACTTATGTTCTTTAACAATGTCTGTACAAGCATCTTACAGGCTGATGGATCTGGTTTGAGACGCACTATGTTTCTTTTAAAAAACCTTTTCTCACAGACCTGTTGCTCACAGATTGTCCATTATAAACATAATGATGTGTTCTGTTGGTTTGTTACAACCCATTTTAAGTTCACAAACAGGTGTTTTCAAACTGGGGACCACAAAGGGGATATTAATGAGTCTGTGGAAAAGAGAGATTAAAAAAAGGTAACATTTGGAAAGCTTTATTTAATTTCTGTTTTATTGTACTTTCTGAACACTGATTGGAAATCATGAGATTAATCATGATTATTTTATTCTATATATGACAAATAGTTCTTAAGATAAAGAAATAAAAAGAAAAATATATAGTTTTGTATATTTTTAGGTATAAACGTGCTTTAATATTGGGTAGAACAACTGTTAGTGGCAGTTTAATATTGGTAAAATACCACCATTCATAAGATAATGGTCAGTAAGTTTTTCTTAATGATTTTTTAAGACGTTTCATATGCTCACCAAGGCTAAATTTATATATATATATATATATATACATATATATATATAAAAGCATTTACATTGTCAACAGTTACATTGTGAAATATTATTACAATTTAAAATAACTGTTTTTAAAATGTAATTTATTCCTATGATGGTGAAGTTGAATCTTCTATGTTTTTTGTCACACGATCCTTCAGAAATCATTATAATATGCTGATTTGGTGGTGAAAAAAACATTTCTTATTATTATCAATGTTGAAAAAAGCTGCTTAATATTTTTGTAAAAACCCTGATACATTTATTTCAGGATTCTTTGCTAAATAGAAAGTTGAAAAGAACAGTATTTATTTGAAATAAAAATCTCTACTGTCGATTTTGATCAATTTGATGCATCCTTGCTAAGTAAAACTATTAATTTCTTCAATTAAAAAAAGTCTTACTGGCCCCAAACTTTTAAACAATAGTGTAAACTGTCAACATAATACAAAGTAAATAATATGACAGTGATATTACAATATAATACAATTTATAATTTTTGGCTTTAGTGCAAAAGGCATAAAAGCCAGTTTGAAAACAAAAGACCCCTGATCTAAACTAAAAAAGCCATTGGGTTCCCATTGTCTATTGTTATCTCAGCGTTATTATCAATAATTTCTTCTTTCATGACAATAAGTCAACACTTGTGTGACTCTCATTACAGCCTGACCTTTGGTGGCTTCAGCGCTGCATTTCGACAAAGGACAGAGAATGAAAGAGTAAGAAGATCAGAGAAAAATTTCACAGAGAGGCCTCAGTATAAATAAGTAAAAAAAAAAAAGATTATGTTAGCATTCCATATTCCATATTGATCCACACAGCATGCCTGGATCTGAAGATGAGGGGCTAAACCCACAATCTCCACCCCAGGCTGTGTATATCACAGACCCCTTTTGTCCTGACTCTGCAGGCTTTAGTCTCGCTTCTGCTTGTCCTCAGAGACCCCACAAGGAGGAATCAGAAGGATTACCGAATACGCTGTTAATCGGACGAGACTCCATGAGGAGGTCCTCAAATAGACTATAAGGTCTTTACATTTGTGGTCCTGTCTTGCAGTGTGATGCATCATGTTCACTAAAGACATAATTTTAAGTCTGCTTCCGAGGTAGAACAGGGACAGGCCTTGACCTATCATTATTTCATGAGACCCGGGACGGGGCTGAGCGACGGGGGTTGTGGTATTGGGGTGCGTTTGTCCTCAGCTCTCCAAAATCAGCTTGTCTGAAGAGTGCATTTCCATGTAGATCCAGGCTGTGGTTTCCCTCAGCACTTCACCGGCCTGCTCGTCCTAAGCCCGTCGTCCTGTCGTCGTCTTGAGGCTTCTCGAGGAATACACATTGAGCGGTCTGTCAGGCGTTTCAATACATATTTTAACAGAGTCTGAATGATGAGTCTGAATCAAAGAGCCGCGTGCTGTATCTCTTCCTTGACAACCTAAATTGCGACTGAATTCTGACCTTTCGTGATTTATGAGACTGAGGGGACGTTAATCAGCTTGCATAAGATTAATTACAAGCGATTATAGATTGAACGAGTGGTAAAGCACCACTTGTCTTAAATACTATAAAAAAACATGCGTGTCATTTGATTACAAGAAGCAGGCGCAGGAATTGAAGTGGGAGGAATCGGTAAGTGGAAGGAGGGGGCTGAGCTTTCAAAGAAATCATGCAGGGGGACTGCCTGTCGAGGTGGAATTGAATGTTTTTGCCGTTCAGCAACTGTTTAGCATTTAATTTCGCATGTGTCGCTTAATGAGCCCAGTCCTTGCTCTGATCTCTCGGTGTTAGCCGAATTGAGAATTAATTGCACTCGTTCGTGACGCTGTTTTTAGTCTTCTTTACGAGGAAATACGCTTTTCAACTTCTTGTTTAAGCCTACACGCTGACCTCTTGTGGAATTGTGCTTGTCGTGAAAATGGAGACCGGTGTGTTCTGTCAATCTTGAGCTCTGTGTATTAGCAAGCATGCTGGTTTTCCACCTGTGGAGTGGTTTATGAGTTCATCTCGATATGGAACCAGCACGTCAGGCAAATTATTGACTTAAAGCATTTATAATGAAGCATGGACATATTCACTTAACTATATTTAATAGAGAGACAGTTAGATGCAGTGAATGTCATTAGCTTTGCTTTGTGAAACAGCTGGAAGCTCTTTGTCCATTGCTAAAGTCATCATGTAAACATCTCATCTTTAATCATGATGTGAATGGATTTAGTGCTTTGTGCAATATGACATCTGCTGCCGACAGAAATTGGCATTAACACCCTTTAAATCTCAACCAGCTGCTGTGCCACCTCTGTTGGATGTGTTTCCCAGTTAGTGGCAGTTTTACTTTATTGTTATGGTCATGTATTTTATTTTTTGTTAGTATAGCCAGAGCCCCGGCCCCCATCATGTACACCTTCTACAGAGGCACCATCGAGAGCATCCTTACTAGCTGCATCACTGTGTGGTATGGCGCTTGCAACGCGTCCTGCCGCAAGTCACTTCAACGCATAGTGAAAGCAGCTGAGAGGATCGTTGGTGTCTCTCTCCCCTCCCTCCAGGACATCTACAACACCCGTCTCACCCGCAAAGCCCTCTGCATTGCAGGTGATCCCACCCACCCGACACACAGCTTCTTCAGTCTGCTGCCATCAGGGAGGAGACTGCGGAGTCTCCAGGCCAGGACCAGCAGACTGAAGGACAGCTTCATCCATCAGGCTGTCAGGAAGCTGAACTCCCTCCCGACCTTGCCCCCCCTCCCCTCTTTTGCCCCACGCACCACTGAACTCTGACCCTCCAACCCCCCCCTCCCTTTCCCACTTACAAACTGTGACCCGCACTAGTCACTTTGTGCAGCATTGGACTGATCACTACCCCATCCAGCATTGACTGCAAACTACCTCCTATGTCAGTTTAATTAAGACTGTTCTCTGAGCTCTTTAGCTCTTCATCACTTTAACACTGATAAGCTCTTTTGCACTACACTCATTACATCTGCACAGTTTTTTTGCAGTACACCCATTATATCTGCACAGTTTTGTTTATTTAATGGTTGCACTATCTGCCATGTGCCTTACGCCACTTTAACTATCTCTTTTTTACAATGTCCTTATTGCATATCTGTATAGTTTGTATTTATATATATTTAAACTGTAATTATCTGTTTTTTACATTACTGTTAGTGTTTAGTGTTAACTGTATGCACCAAGGGTCTGAGAGTTACGCAATTTCAATTCTCTGTATGTATGTGCTGTACATGTGGTGGAATTGACAATAAAGCTGACTTTGACTTTGACTTGACTTTGACTATAGGACTTGAGCTTTGAGGTTGTTCTTCACACTCAATTAGTCTCCATGTTGGCATTCCACTGCATACATCAATTATCCACCAGTTTTGTCTTGAATGCCTTGTCCAGTTCAGTTCTTATTCAGTCTGTTTCTGTGTCTGAGGCTTGTGTCTCTTTATTTTTCTCTATCCTTTTCTTTTTTGAAAAATGCTGGGCTCCATCTCCATTATAAAAATGCAAAAGGTTCACACTCATCAAGCAGCCATCAAGATTTCATTACTCAGAAATCATGAGAAAGATTAACTATTTCAGAGCAGAATGGCAAATTATATTATTATGTAAAATAAATAAATACATGCAGTTTAAAACTCAATATATAGAATATTTAGTGTAAAAAATTAAATGAAAAAAGATTATTTATTCATCATCATGTTCTTCCTCATAACTTTCTATAACACAGGGTGATTTTTTTGAAGAATATTCTGGCCATACATTTCAAATTTTAATGAAAGTAAGTGATGATATTAAATCTTGGGTTTAAAAATGACACACACACACACACACACACACACACACACACACACACACACACACACAACCATAAAAACATCATAAAGGTGGTCAATACTGCTCGTGCAGTATATTCCAGCTCTTCTAAAGCAATACAATAGCTTTGTGTAAGAAACAGACAGACTTTCATCATTCAATAGTAAACTTGAGAATTCATGAGAGAAATAGCAGTGTTGATTCATGAACAAATCTTTGTTTTGAGTCAATGAATCAGTTGATTCAGTTCACAAAATGGTCAGAATGATTCATTCACAAATCAAACTGATTCGGTTTGCAAGTAAAACTCACAAACTAGATGATTATCAGAGACTAATGACTAATCTGCAATAGTGCATGAGTCATATGAATCCCCTTTCTGATACTTTTATGGTGCTTTACATCCTTTTGAAGCTCGACAGCTCTGGTCTTTTTTCAAACATTCACCTTTTGTGTTCCATCTTCCATGTAAGAAAGAAGGTCATACAGGTTTGAAAAGACATGAGGATGGGTAAAAGATACACTTATACATTCATATACAGTATAATATAATAAGACTAAGTGTTAATGCTCATACTGCAGTTACTGAAGCACATTTGAATTTGCTATTGGAGGCAGAAGAATGTCACTGTAGGTACTGATTCAGTAACCCAAGTCATTGTGTGTGTGTGTGTGTGTGTGTGAGAGAGAGAGAGAGAGAGAGAGAGAGAGAGAGAGAGAGAGTATAATTTATTATACATTTATTTTACAATAAGTAAAATACTTTAATGTAGTTTATTTGACTGTCTTTTTCTATTTGCTAAACATGGGACAAAACAAGGTACTTAATGAGCTGAATCCATGTCATATTGATAAACCCCTGTACAGATATCACCTCAAAGTGCATGTGAATTTACCCCTATGACCTTCTACACTGTGTGTGTGACTTACTGCTCTTAGGATGAACTTTAAGAAAATTAAGGAATTCGGAAATGATAGAATGAGTGTGTATGAGAGAGAGACTGTGTGCAAGGACAGGCAGGCTTTGGGCTCTTACTCATGACTGAGCAATGAAGATGCCTGAAGCTTCAGTTTCAGGTGCGGATAAAAAAGAAAAAAAACAAAAAAAAAGATATTGCATGACATTGCCTTTACCCATTTAAGAGACAGATTTCAGCATGGAAAAACCTCTTGACGCACACACAATACATCCCATTGGTGAAATCCATTGTCATATGGCCATTACCGCTATTAAACAAATTATGCTCTGAACCTTGGCCACATGGATCAAGGTAAATTGCACAGTACCATTAAGCAGCTTGTCCCAATGACAATACTGTTAAACACTGGTTTATGGGCCACTGTTGCAGAAAATCTCACTTCAGACAGGATGAGCTTATGTTTCTGTAAGTAGGCGGCCACAATTTACATTTGCAACGGCCAGGCCAGGCATGTTCAGGTTAGAAAAGCATTTCTAACCAAAATAAGATTATCATAGTCACTTCTGATAAGAGGTTTGGATTAATAGCTTTGATTAATAGAATAGCTTTGGCCAAGGAGGATTTATTCAATATCATTTTACCTCATTCTTGCTAAAACACTACATGCGTGTGAGCCATATGCTACGCGGATCAGTGTGCAATGACAATGGCAGATTAATCTCACATTTACTGTAAACTGGGGTTTTTATCTTCACTCAATTCCATTCTAACATAGTTTCTGAGAAATAAAAAGCATTGTTGTCTTACACAGAACTGTTGACTTTATAAAGCAGTTTAACATGCTCATGTGCCTACAGTATAGTGTGCTTCAGACTAAAGGATTGGATGGTAGATATAATTATATGCAATAAATATTTTAAATATGAACTGAGGAATATGGTTGGTGGCTGTAGACAGCTGTCCAACATGAATGATTAATTTAGTGCCCAGGTAATGTCTTCATATCCAGCATAGCAAGTCACATTCAAACATTCAGATGGCTCAACATCTGTTCTGTGGGAGAGAATTAACACACTGCAGACTTTAATTAAATATGCATGGAGTATCTAAAATATGGCATGCAAATAATCCCTGTGAATTTTGATATCCCATCTAAAACATGTCATTCTCTTCAGTTTTATTACACAAACTTGCACGTACAAATTTTTGGTATAATTTTAACAGTATTTTTTTATGTTCATGTAAATTATGCAATTTCAAGGCTTTCAAGGACAGTTAGTTGTCAGACAAAGGTTTTAAGAATATTCAGCTCATTTGATTACATCTTTGGCTCACAAAGCTGCCTCTATTGAAGTCAGAAATTGAGAAATTAAAAACAAGCCTTTTACCAAAAGAGACTGAACTTCAACTAACAGGTGGCTCAATTATAATTAACTGAGTGTTATAAATAATTTTGTGTTCTTAGTTTAACCGTGGATGTTTGTTGTTTGTTGGTCAGCACGGGAAAGCGGTGCTTGCAGATGTTTCTAGAATGTCTGATTGACTCTCGAGTCAGAGCTGGAAGCTCGGTGAAGGTGAAGGGTGACTTGTTGCATGAGGATACTGTGGGTACCCTTTGCCGTATTGATTCACAGGGAACAATTACGCTCCAACGAAACCAATTTTATGAAGAACAAATTCATCTGGCAAATTTACGTTTCGTGTTTATTCTGTAACAGATTTGTAAATGTTGTTAAGCCATGCCACACTGATAAACTGCCTTAAGCTTTACCGTGGATTATTAAGACTTCTCCAGCGACGAAAATCCAAAAGTAATCGCAGATTAATTTTGTATCCTGTTATCTGTAACTTTAATAAATGGTTTTGACTGTCGACCATAAATGCGTGCCTGAAAGTGTTTGTGTGTCCTTGTGGTTCCTCTGATCTAATGCGAGCAAGGTGCTGAGAATGTGACTGTGCCTTTGACCGTATCATTTCAAGGTCATTACAAAGTTCAGCTGTGCACTAACATTAAATATATTGTGCGTATATGCAAGTTAGTCAGCTCAGTTGAATAACAACCAAATAAATACAAGTTTCAATAGGTCTATATATTATCCAGATTTTTTTTTCACTTAACAATCCGTTGAAGCATCAGAAAAAAAAAATATTATTACTAATAATAAATAAACTAATATTAATAATAGCCTAATAATAATAATATCTGCATTAAAAGGTTAGTATTTTGTTTTAAGTTGTAGCATTGCAGAACTGTAGTGACCACAATATTATCCTAAATTTAGACCTTTCGGTTTCTTGTAAATTTACAAAACGAGCTCCTTAAAGCGCGTTGGTTGATTTTTGAGCTCAGTTCGTGTGTAAATAGAGGTTCATATTTGCAGTGAACACGATATTCAACCAATTAACTAATCCTGATGGACAAAGACGCCTCGTTACTTGTCTACTGGGCGCGAGATTAGTGCTTTTGTTTGCAGTTATTATTAGGGTGAAGTCAGCTAAAATGGGCTATCAGGTAAAATGGGCCAAATAAGGTTGTAGCACCATATATCTTTAAATTTTTACAGAAAATCACGATAACTGATCTTGCATTGTTGCTTCAACACTTGTTGGCATGTAATAATAATTTTTATTGGTCTGAGTTTTTTAAGGCGGGCAGGGCAGAGTGTTACATGAAGCTTGTCAGAGAAATTGTAAGGTAATTGAGCCTGACATAGAAAATTTCATTAATCACTAATAAGGGTACTAAAGCAATTATAAGTAAGTTTACCAACAAAGCAAAAGTTTATGAACAATGTTTTGACATGCTCTTTCAAATAAAAAAGTTTAATTTATAAAAGAAACTTTGATTTTTGTGAAAAAGGTCATTTTAGATAGAAATGGCAGGTTAAGCTAAAATGGGCAACAATTTTCAGCTAAAATGGGCTGCATACACACACACACACTTTGACAGAAACTGAGGGTGAAAATAGGCCTAGAAATGTATCCATACAAAATCTTAACAGTCTTTTTATTAAAAATTGCATTGCAGACAGTATGGCAGGAGGACAAGCAAAGAAAGGAAACAGAGAGATTAGAGAAGAGAGAAGAGAAAGGGAAAGAAAGGAAAATGTCAGTAAAATGGGCTGCATACACACACACTTTTACACAGAAATTGAGGGTAAAAATAGGTCTATAGGCCTACTGTAGATATGTATCCATACAAAATCTTAAAAGTCTTTTTAAAAAAAGTACAAGCATATATACATGCACACAAAAGACACCAATGCACAGAAACACGCACCTATACAACATGATCAGTTCATTTTTAATTGCATTCTTTAATTAAATATTAATTCAACTTTCTATTTAATGAAATACATTTATGGTGTTGCTATGGCACACTAAAGAGAGTTTTTTTTTGTAGTCAATTTATTGTTAAAAATAAAATGATTTAATCTGAAATTACCTGAGTTGTTCTCTTTTTATATTGGCCCATTTTAACTGAATAGCTGGCCCATTTTACCTGAATGTTGTGCTGTGGCTCAAGAAGGTACCTGCTGATACTCTAACTCTCATGATTTTAAACCTTTTATACTTTTCCATATTTAAAAAATATAAATATATTTAAGAGACCCATGCTAATTTATAAGAATATCATTAGATCTCATGCATAGCTTATTTGATGGTATTATAAGTCATTTACCAAAACGTGGCCCATTTTAGCTGACTTCACCCTATGCCAACACCTGTAGCCTGGAAAAGATCATGTTTAAATCTTGCCTTGAAGCAATGCCGTTTTTAAAATCCTTCCAAACGCATATTATTATAGCAACGAGTTTTTCGAATCTTTTTTTATCTAATACCCAATTAATCACTAATGATAAATCTGCAGACATCACCGCCTTTTAACTGTACACATTAATCTTTAATGTAAGACAGTAGTGGTGTGCCCACTGGAGAGAAGGCCATTAAGCGCTAAGCCCCAGGATAAACAGACAATTAGGCCAAGTGAATTAACTTGTTTGTGGCATTAATTACACGCTTTGTGCAAACAAAAAGCCTTGTGAAAGAATGTTATTTGACACAGGCCTAACAAGCCGATCTTGTTGCCAACTGACATTTTATCTTGCCTTTTAAATTGATAACGAGGCGAAAAAACTAATAATAATTACACGGAATACGCATTATGTTGTAGGCTAATAGAAACGTGTCTTTAAACGTTAAAGTATCATGACAATTACAGATTGAACAAAAAGCTTAGATGTTTATGGGAAAAAAATGAATGATTTAATTTTACAAATAAGTGCCAGTGTTTTTGAGAATCGCTTGCTATTAATTCAAATGTTATATTTGTCTTTTAGATAAAAATATTTAGCCCATTTATTATTTTAACGCCTTTTCAATCGCTTTTTCCTGGGAAAAAAAAGTGTATGTGCACTAACAACTGTAAAATAAATTTTCATCTTTTTAATAAAAAAAAAAAAAAACTCTCAGTCCCTCTACGTTATATAAATCTTTGGTAAATAACGGCGGGTTATTTATCTGTTGACTAGCTCACAAACTTTCACACCCACGCGCGGAAACATACTCGCAGTAATATAGCAATATTCCACCTATTAATCCTCCTACCGTCGAGTGAACTGGCGCACCATTCGCCTGCTTGAAAACATCCCGCAGTGAGTGGCCAGTTCTGATTGGAGCGACGATAAAACCCCGCGCGCAAAGCAAATGTGGAGAAGGGCAGCGCGCACTGGCTAATGACGGGCAAGCTTGACAGTGATTGGCAGGGCTGCCATGACAACCACAGCACGACACCAGGAAGACCAATAGAAAAGCGAAACAAAATGTTTCACCGTTGCACTTGAAGCTGATTAAAGGTAGATATTACGCGTTCGGTGGCACTGCAGCGATAGCCGCGCAAACACGACTTCCGTTTTGCCGTCTTTTCCCGTCTGTTTGTCTCTGTCCGGCGACTCCATGGTTTTCAGGTCTCCTTTAGAGCTTTATCCCTCGCATCTTTTCCTGCCCAATTTCGCGGATCGCCCTCTGCTTCTAACGGGCAGCATTCCCAGAGCGAGATCCCCGGAGGACTTACCGATGTTTCAGCTGCCCACCCTAAACTTCTCGGCGGAACAGGTGGCCAGCGTGTGCGAGACGCTGGAGGAAACCGGGGACATCGAGAGACTCGGACGTTTCCTTTGGTCCTTGCCCGTGGCACCCGGAGCCTGCGATGCCATCAACAAGCACGAGTCCATCCAGCGAGCCCGAGCGGTGGTCGCGTATCACACCGGAAGCTTCCGTGAATTGTACCACATCCTGGAAAACTACAAGTTCACCAAAGACTCGCATGGAAAGCTGCAAGCGATGTGGCTCGAAGCGCACTACCAAGAGGCAGAGAAGCTGCGCGGTCGTCCCCTCGGACCCGTTGATAAATACCGGGTCCGCAAGAAGTTCCCTTTGCCACGGACCATCTGGGATGGCGAACAGAAGACGCACTGTTTCAAGGAACGGACTCGCGGCTTGTTGAGGGAGTGGTACCTACAGGATCCTTACCCCAATCCGAGCAAGAAAAGGGAACTGGCACAAGCCACTGGACTTACTCCCACTCAAGTGGGCAATTGGTTTAAAAATCGAAGGCAAAGAGACAGAGCGGCAGCTGCCAAAAACAGGTCATTTTAATGGGTTGAACTGAATTCGGGGAGGAAATGAAACCAATCCTTGCTCAGATATAAAGGCAATTTATGAAATTTCAATAGACAGAAAATGCTGTCACACAATCTGCACGATGTGCTCGATCGCAATAATAAAATATTATTTTATTTATTAAAAAAACAACAACAAAGGAATTTTGCTATTGCTTTTGCATTTGCAGCATAAAAATTTCAGACAATTTCTTGGATTGAACTGTTAAAGCTTTAGAAAACGTGTTATTTTATTTGGCGTTTTTGAATGCAAAATAAAGACTAAATGTGGTGTTCTTAGTCAATTAAGCAAATAGGAAAATAATCATGACAGCACAACAGCAAAAATTAATTAGCAGTTTAGTTGTGACGATTGATTTTATTTTTTTTCCTCCAAAAAAATAATTAAATTTTCACCTCCTTTGTGAATAAAAATAAACTCATATATATAATAACATATACGTGTTTTGAAAAATGAATATTTGGCAGTGTATTGCCACATAGTTTTATTTAATTGCTAAATAAATTTACCAAAAACAAACACATATCATTTTCATGTAGTGTAAACTGATATAATGTAATCAAATACATAACGTCATTAAATATGGCTAGAGCTCATTATTTATAATTAGAAATACATTTCTATTTTGAATTAATAGAAATGAATATTTATGAAAAATATAAGCTTGTATATAAATATAAACATTCTTATATAAAAATCGACTTAATTGTAACTAAATTGCTTTTTACACTTATTGGTGCGATCTCACATTTCACAGAGTAAAAATCAGGTTTGTTATTATTAGACAGTTAACCCGTCGAATTCGAATACCGTCTGTGATGTATGTATAATTTAATATTATATTGCATAAATAATCTTATTTTCTGAATACTTTTTTTGTGTTTTTAGGCTTCAGCACCACGGACTGGGTCAAAGCGGCCTGCGCTCCATGTCAGAGTCCGGGTGCACACCGCACAGCTCGGCCGAATCCCCGTGCGCGGCCGCCAGCCCCACTACCAGCGTCTCCAGTATGAATGAACGAGGCGACGGCGGGACCATTCTCTCAATTACTGACAGTGACTCTGATTTCGATGTATGATTCACCGTCGGACAAATACAGAACATTTTTGCCCAGAGAAAATTGAACTTGTGAGAAACTGGGGGCAACATGGGGGCCGGCCATTTTGCCACCTTGTGTTCGACAAAAGGAGAAAAGCATGCTGTTTTTCCAGCGCTTCAACGGACTGACGCCCTTTCCTTTCATTTCCAAGGCCTACATGACCATTTTGCATGTTCATTTGTGAATATTTTGCATTTTTAAAAGGCATTTATGAAGTGGAGTCTGAGAAAGTATACTCGATGAAATGAGTGAACCGGAGAGACAATTTTGTTATTTTGTGTTTATCAGACAATCGTTGAAGTCAAAAGCACCTTTATTCCCCCCTCGTCTTTTACTCGACAGCAGATGTCCATAATAATTTTATCTCGAGATTTATATTGAATTGTCCATGTCTGATTCAAAGTTTTCCTTAGGTCTAGGCTTGTCTAGATATGCTTGTATGATATCGCAATTACGCCACTCTCTTTCCTGCAAATTTCTTTATGTTGTATCCATAAAGCGTGAGTAACTGTCTGTTAAGTGCTTGGAGATTTTAAGTGTCTATTCATTCTGCTCGTTTTTATACTGTAAATGGGTTAATGGCTCTGAAAACACAGCGTTATGGGTCACTTTTATGCAAATAAATATAATTTAATATAATGACTATCAGAGTATTATTTGTTTCTTTAATGAGTTGGCATTGTGGCATTTTGTCAACAAAAAAAAAAAGATTTGCTATTCTGTACATTAGTTTCTTGTTCATTTTTATTTTAAGAGTGTCTTAATCATGTTTGCGAACATATTAATTCCATTTTAAGCAGCACTCAAAAAAGAATCTAAAAATTGTTATTGGTTTCTTTCTATTATTTCTTTAATTTTAAAAGTTCGTTCCCTTTTGCCTATTATTATTATTATTATTATTATTATTATTATTATTATTACTGAAGTAGTGGGATTGTTCATTGATGCAAACGAGTTTAAAATAACACGAATTATATTTAGCCTAGTAAAACTGAATAAAGGGAGAGTAGCTTACAGCTTTCGTGTTTCCAGTGCACATATATATGCAATTTCTTTTCCGTATTGATAATTATTGGAAATGTTTAATGCTTTAAGCCGAGAACAATAGAAAATATTCGTAAAACAGTAGGAAAGTATAATATATATTATTTATTTTTATTTATTTTATTTATTTATTTATTTATTTTTTGTAATTTACACCCGCTTAATAATTGACGAAACGTAGTAGCCTATAATGTAGGCAAGAAACAAACAAAAAAAAAAAAATACCGACAAATAAAATTAATTAATACATTACAAAGCTTAAGAAAACAAAAAATATTAAATAATAAATTAATTAAAAATAAAGGGGGGGAAAAAAGAAAACCGATCATCAAAGTCCGACGTGTTAGACGACAAAAGATAAAAACAATTATGATCATGAATCGTGAAAGCTTTTAGGACCAAGTACACACCTTTAATTATTGGTCTTTTTACAGTAGAAATGAACGCAGATGAAACACATTACTGTTAAACACAAAACTGAACGTGCGTGTGGACATATCAACTAACATTGATACGAAATAAAAGTATTTTATATTATTATTTTATTTTATCTTTAGTGCTCACTAGTGGCTTATGTTAACCAAGTAATCAAAAACTTACTCGCCGATAGGTGGAAATAAACTAGTGCCACCACATTACTTACAACCACAGTTTTCAAACGGCATTTATCTGTCTAATAATGCCATCATTCAGTTTCAGTCTTCTCTCTTACTACTACCATAAGGCTAAATAACAAGAGGATGGTTTGTTTGTGGTGTCCTAATAGCATTCCATATAAGAGAAAGAGTGTGTCGTTTACTGTGAGAGGATTTCTGTTCTCTCTTCTCCCCTTTGATTTGATCGCTTTACTGAGCACAACTTTTTATTCGTGTTTATTCACGCGGCAGTTCCCCTTGACCTGGATTCATTGTGCTGCATTGAGCTGCGCTATGAAATAATCTAAACGCGACGCGCCTCTTCAGCGCACCAGAAGTGCAATTTAGTTTAAACTTAACATGTTAATAGTGAAGTTAATGTAGTGAAAAAATGACTAAATGTGATTGTTGCAGAAGTCTACTTCACATTTTCCGCCCAATTTGATGAATAACCAATATTAAATTAACGAAAAATATTGGCGATTTGAGTACAAATAATACATCTTTGTAAATATACGCGGTTTTAAACAACCTTTCAGCAGCCACTCAAGTCACAAGCTCTGCAACAAAAGTTTCTTTCGCCTGAGGATGCAACGGACTTACTTAGATCAATATCTGACGGTAAGTCTACAAATCATAAGTAGTCCTTGTCACTGTCACTTATTATAGATTTACGTACCACAACACAAACTGAAGTGTTGTTTTAAAGATCTTAAAGGCCTACCGTTTGGCTGTGTTGGGGCCCCATCAGAATTTTTGCGCGTGACTGAGGAACCTCAGGAAATTGATTTTGAAAAACAAAATAGGACTATAAAATACATTTTAAAATTCGCGCAATCATATGAGAGTGAACGTAACAAGCCTTTTGGCCTTAAATTTGCAACTGCATAAGGGATTACGGCCTCTGCGCACATTACTGGTCGGCGAAAGTGCATTTTAACACAAGTATATCACTACATTTGTGACACTGCATTTACCTTTAAAAATCGCTTGTGGTTGTGTCATTATATTCTTAATCGGTATAAATGTTTGCTCACTCATAGTTCACCACAAACATGCTTATAGCTACAGCTATGACGCATACACGGCTGACAATTTTTTATTTAATAAACAGTTTTATTTAAGTGTGAATCTGAAAGTAACTGTTTGACTGAAAAATGTAAAGCCTTAGGAAGTGCGACAAATGTGTCATCATGAACTTTCCTCACAGTAGGAAGCCTTAATATCCTATTCATATGCTTATGTCGCCATCATGCGGAGACTATTAGATCAAAAAAAAAATTGTGGAATTTTTAAGCCTATTTGTTTATATATCCTCCTGAGACCCAGCTATGGAGTTTTTGCTTCTGTAGTGGAGATTCTATTTTAGTGAATTTCTCTGAGACCTCACATGTCACAGTTGTAAGTCCGGATGTCCTGTACAGAGCACATTCAGGGCTTTTTAGAGATACTAAATGTTTGGAAGTTTCACCATGACCACTCCCTCTCCTAGGTTTTTTTTTTTTAACATGGCTAAATTTAATTTAGTGAAACATTTTACATCCTTATGGAAATATGATTATATTTTGTAATTGTCATTTAAATCTAAATAATTTTCAAATTGTTTGCCATTAAGCAACATCTCAGGAAAATGTTATGGGTTTTCAAATTCAAATATGACTTCCTGTTATGAAACAGGACATCATTTCATACATGTCCACTGTAGAGGACACCAGGACTAAAAGCATGTTTATTATGCATTTTGGGAGACATAATAATTGAATAGGAAAATGAATTATATATCAATTTTCTTATGAAATATTAGATGTTATTATGATAATCTGGCCAATTATTACTCCCATTATGACAATTCTTTTTTCAACATGCTGTCCCAAAAGCAACACATTAATATGCAAATTAGATACAGTGTATAGATACACTGTGTTTAATGGGAAAACCAGTTTATGGAAATTTTTACACACATATTGCATAAAATAAAATGGTATATCAAATCATTTTGTTATATATGTTATAACATATTTGAGAATCATCCTTAAACAAAGTTTAGTATTAAAAAATCCTGAAACCTAAAAATTGATTGGTGATTTTTTTTTAAAATCCCATTGTTTTTGCCTTTTTGATGTCTATTCATGCCATTTTTCCTAGTCCTAGTGTCCATAGAATAAAATATGAATAAAATATAATTTTTCAAAAATGTTTTTTTTTTCTGTTTTTTTCTTATGGTCTAAACAATGTAATGACATGAAAAAATTCTAAATTCACAAAGCTAAATTTGTTAAATTGTAAATTGGGGGGGGGGGGGGGGGGGTATATTTTTTTGTGTGTTTGTCACACTTTAATGTTTCAGATCATCAAACAAATTTAAATATTAATCAAATATAACACAAGTAAACACAACATGCAGTTTTTATATGAAGGTTTTTTTTTTTTTTTTTATGAAGGGAAAACAAAATCCAAACCCACGTGGCCCTTTGTGAAAAAGTGTTTGTCCCCGGTTCACAATCAAGAAATCACTTAAATAGGACCTGCCTGACTAAGTGAAGTAGACCAAAAGATCCTCAAAAGCTACACATCATGTTGAGATCCAAAGAAATTCAGGAACAAATGAGAAAGAAAGTAACTGAGATCTATCAGTCTGGAAAAGGTTATAAAGCCATTTCTAAAGCTTTGGGACTCCAGCGAACCACAGTGAGAGCCATTATCCACAAATGGAGAAAACATGGAACAGTGGTGAACCTTCCCAGGAGTGGCCGGCCGACCAAAATTACCCTAAAAGTGCAGCGACGACTCATCCAAGAGGTCACAAAAGACCCCAGAACAACATCCAAAGAACTGCAGGCCTCACTTGCCTCAGTTAAGGTCAGCGTTCATGACTCCACCATAAGAAAGAGACTGGGCAAAAATGGCCTGCATGGCAGAGACGAAAACCGCTGCTGAGCAAAAAGAACATAAAGGCTCGTCTCAGTTTTGCCAGAAAACATCTTGATGATCCCCAAGACTTTTGGGAAAATACTCTGTGGACTGACGAGACAAAAGTTGAAATTTTTGGAAGGTGTGTGTCCCATTACATCTGGCGTAAAAGTAACACAGCATTTCAGAAAAAGAACATCATACCAACAGTAAAATATGGTGGTGGTAGTGTGATGGTCTGGGGCTGTTTTACTGCTTCAGGACCTGGAAGACTTGCTGTGATAAATGGAACCATGAATTCTGCTGTCTACCAAAAAATCCTGAAGGACAATGTCCGGCCATCTGTTCGTGACCTCAAGCTGAAGCGAACTTGGGTTCTGCAGCAGGACAATGATCCAAAACACACCAGCAAGTCCACCTCTGAATGGCTGAAGAAAACAAAATGAAGACTTTGGAGTGGCCTAGTCAAAGTCCTGACCTGAATCCTATTGAGATGCTGTGGCATGACCTTAAAAAGGCAGTTCATGCTCGAAAACCCTCCAATGTGGCTGAATTACAACAATTCTGCAAAGATGAGTGGGCCAAAATTCCTCCACAGCGCTGTAACAGACTCATTGCAAGTTATCGCAAACGCTTGATTGCAGTTGTTGCTGCTAAGGGTGGCCCAACAAGTTATTAGGTTTAGGGGGCAAGCACGTTTTCACACAGGGCCATGTGGGTTTGGATTTTGTTTTCCCTTCATAATAAAAAACTTCATTTAAAAACCGCATGTTGTGTTTACTTGTGTTATATTTGATTAATATTTAAATTTGTTTGATGATCTGAAACATTAAAGTGTGACAAACATGCAAAAAAATAAAAAATCAGGAAGGGGGCAAACAATTTTTCCCACCACTGTAATGCGTAACAGTTTTTATTAATCATGTAAATAAATACAGAAACTGAATTGTTTATTTCGTGCAATAATTATTACATTACATTGTTATGTTGTTACAAACAACATAACTCCAGGTTGTAACTTTGGCACCACTTAAAACCAGACTGCAATGAAACATGCATTTTCCGCTTTAGTGGGTTGAAATTAGTGAAATTGTAAAGTCAAACAGGCTTGAAAAAATGAAATGTATTGTAATGGAAGATGTGGGCCTTGTAAGAAAATTATTTAATGTTTTACTCTCATTTGGTTTTAAGATGTTTGATTAAAGAAATTGTTTTATTAAAATTATTAACCTAAAAAATATGTATTTAAATATTTGATCATCACTGATTTGTCTGCTTTTCATCTCTGGCTCCACTCACTTTGATGACAATAATAGTAACAAATTACAGTAGAAAGATAAAAAAATATGTGAATAATATGTGTAAATAAATACATTTGAATTTGAATCCTCTTCCATTTCAAAAATACTCCAATAGGCCATTCTAGCCACATGTTGCATATTAATAATGCCATAATTACACAGTGTTTAGATCTGCATATCACATATTCACATATCACGCCAACCAATAAATGCATATTCTTTCACCACTTTCAGAATTGTATTTGAACATTAATATTTCTGAAACCATGCCTTATCAAACTCATACTCGTTTCATTCCTTATTTTATGCTGAAGACACAAACCTTTGGTCACAACTGACGAGAGTTTCAGCGATTTTACGTGATAGTTTGAGGGAATCGTGTTCTTTCGTATAATAACAACACGACAATAGTTAAGATGATCTCAGTAGTGATTTGCAGATTTATATGGGAAACCCAGTAGGGTTAGGCCACTGCTTATAATTACATATCTTTACCAAAAGGGGGCAGTATACGTTCATAATTTCGGTTTAAAAAAAAAAGGTAAAAAATACAAGTTCAGAACGAAAGTTGCAAAATGTTATCCAAAAAAGGAGAGAAATTCTGTTTATGTTATATCAAGAATTTCTATTAGTTTCATAACTCTTTCGTTTTAAGTAAATAAAAGTTGTGCTAAAATCACAACTTGCAATGATATTAGTCTAACTGCACTTTTTTCTACGGCGCTGAATGTTGTTAAATTATGAAGAGCAAATCAAATTATGAAGAATGACAAATTATTGTAACAATCTGGACAAAAATCAATATATTGTTATTAATAAAGATGAAAAGATTTTTGGAGTGGTATGTTTTTGGCATACTGCACTTTACCAGATAATAAAGTTATAAATTGAACATGGACATTTATACCTTTTAATAGGCCTAGGCTATGAAGAAAAAATAAAATAAAAGGTTTATGTATCCAAATATGACAAAGCGCCATGCGTTATGAAAGAAAATTGGAAAAAAAATAACAAAAGGGTCTGGTAACTATTTATTTATTTATTTATTTTTTAATTTTTTTATTTTTTTTTACATGCTAACATAATGTTTCTAAATACTCGCATTTAATTTATTGCAATAAAGATTCAGCAAAAGAGATTCTGTCCGATCTGCTTTCGATGAAGCTATTCAAATGCAGTGACCTGCAATTATTCAAGAAGACCACACAATTTGACTTTATTAAATATATATTTTATTAGTTCATTTTATAGCTAGACATATCAAAAACTATCCCTTGATTACATTGAATTGTTACAGTATTTTCATGGAAACAGTTTTCACGTAGGCCCGTCATCTGGTAGTTCTTGGAATTTTTTTGTCTAATGTCCTCTAAGCTGAACTAATAAAATGTTTGGTAGCCTATATGATAACAAAGCTAGTAACTGGGGGAAAGTCAAAGATGATGTGTCTTATTTCTTATGATCCAAGTTCCACCAGGCTGGCCGTCATGTGGTTGAGAAGGCCGTCGTGCATGGAGAAGTGGTGGTGGCTCTGAGCGTCTGAGCCGCTGACGGGGATGATGGAGGCGCTGGGGCCGGGCGGAGGCGCGAAGCTGTGCAGGGGTGGCAGACCTGAGCTGGAGGGCATAAGGATGGCTGGGCTCATGGAGGTGTGATCCGGGGTCGCCGCGGGAGATTTGTCGTCCTCTGAACTTTCACATAGAGATTTGTTTTCGTTCACGTGAGAGGTCAGTGGGTTGTGGCCGTTTGGATTTGCACCATCGTTTTCCCTGTTAGAGCAGATCATTCAAATTCATTAGTGGGCAGCAAAAACAACAACCACCGCTTAGGCTACTGATGGACATACAAACACCTGGACCGCGCATGACTAAATGTGGCAAATAAAATATGATACTTTGATTTTTCGCCATTAGGAGGATATTTTAGGCCTTTTGTAAGTTTCAAGCAAAATATATAGGCTATTTATATAAACGATTTTTATATTTCTGAACTTTATTTTATACAGTTAGAATAGTCATATGCGTTGGGTAAAACCCTTCTTCAGCTCTTACACTCTAAAAAATGCTGGGTTAAATATGGACAGAACCAGCGATTGGGTTGTTTTGACCCAGCAGTTGGGTTAAATGTTTAACCCAACCTTCTGGATAGTAACCCAACCGCTGGGTCAAAATAACCCAATTGCTGGTTCTGTCCATATTTTACCCAGCACTGGTTTGTATTTAACCCAGGATTTTTTAGAGTGTGTCATTTTAAGTTGAAATGATTTTTTAAAGATTTTTTTGAAATTACACATTTACACAAAAACACAAGATTTTTATAGATTAAATAATAACATTAGATATGTATCCATATTTTAATACAATTAATGAACTGTATTTGTGTTTAGTTTTACTTGTGTTTATTTACTTTGTGATTATTTTTAGTTATTTCTGTGACTTTAGCGTCACTCATTATTTTAAAAAAGCAAGTGACAAAACCTGCATCAATTGCTATGCCACTGATGTCATCAAATCAAACACATTTATGAAATCTGCTACTGCGGTTATATATTTTCTTAAAGCCTTTGACATTCAGATTGTTCTATAATAATTAAGACTAATGATTTATTTGATGTCTTTATTCTACGCACAAGTATGAATGCAATTTATTTATTTGTTTAGCATTTTTTTAGATGGCTACGGTCATTTTGGTGAGCATCCCTCCACTGTTGTACAGAAAGTTCGCTTGTTTAGCGTCTTGAGAGTAATAGTGTTCTTCCTACCTTTCCTTTGCTTCTGCTGCACGGTCCCTCTGCCTCCTGTTCTTGAACCAATTGCTGACCTGTGTCGTGGTGAGGCCCGTGGCCTCGGCCAGTTCTCTCTTCTCTCTCGGGGAAGGGTACGGGTTGTGAGTGTACCACTCTTTAAGCACACACCGGCTCTTCTCCTTAAAACAGTAGCTGGTTTCCTCTCCATCCCAGATGGTGCGAGGCAGCGGGAACTTTCTGCGGACGCGGTATTTTCCCACTGCGCCCAGAGGTCGACCGCGTAATTTCTCCGCTTCTATATAGTGAGCTTTCAACCAGAGCTGTTGCAGTTTGGGGTGGTTGTGCGGAGAAAACTGGTGGCTATCTAATACTTTGTAGAGCTCCCTGAAGTTGCCCCGGTGGAAAGCTACCACGGCTTTCGCTTTCAATACGCTCTCGTTTTTGTGGAGGTGCTCACAAGCAGGTAAGGACCACAGAAAGCGTCCGAGACGTTCGATACTCCCACCTTGCTGAAGGACCTCGCAGACGCAGGCAACCTGCTCTTGGGTAAATCCAAAAGTTGGTGGCATAGACATAGTTCAGGGCGATAGGATACCTGGTGTCCCGCACGTATCTTAACGTTGTTTTTTAAGGCGATATCCACTTTGGAAACTCAAGCAACGAAGCTCCACCAGCTGAAGATTTTCAGTTCTTGATGTACATTTTCCATGAAAAAAAAAAATGGTTTAAAATAAGTCCAAAGCAAACACCAAAAGCAAAACTAACAGTTTGAGTCAGTGCCTTGCATTGCTCAACCACTTAGTTGCAATATCATGACGCGCTAATCATTTCATTCTTACGCGCTCTCGTCGTGCGCAATAGATTCTTTCCTAGACTGTCCTTAGCTATCAGCCCGCCCTCTGGTTATCATATCTCTTACAGAGTGCCTAGTGTGTAAGGACGGCTAGCGCATCCTCCTGGGGAGTCATACGGGCAAGTGTGGAGAGAAGCTGTGTAGCAGAGACTGACCCTGCCTCTTGCAGATAGAGTGGCACTTGGATGTCATGCACCTCGGGGGAAGGAGTGCGCGCAACACACTCCAAAAACAGACACTGCTGTATTATAATCTCAAAATAAAGGGGGAAACCAATAGCTACACAGTGAAATGTTTTTGTTATTATTAACAAAAAGTTTTGTGGGGGAAACTACTGCCTGAAATGTGCTTTTGATCACTGTAGTTTCATTTCACCATCACTTGTTTGCATGGAAATGCACAGGCGACACGTGAATAGCCTACATGCGTTTGCGTCATTTTGTAAACTAATACAAAACCATCAAAATATTTGCGCAAATTGCAAATATAAATAAAGGTAAATGTGAGAAACATATAGTAAATGTGGAAAAATAAATTCAATATCGCTTCAAATGAATCGTTTTATTAGTGATGGATGGCGGGCACCAGAGGTTTGCTGGATTGATGTTTGTGACGAGAAGTCTCTGGTGTTGAGTATCTGTCGAGTTATTTTGGAATGTAACGTGACTCCAGCGGACTTTTTCATATGGACATTGTAATTCTAGCATTTGGTTCCAGAGGAACACAGATATTTATTAAATTCGTTTTATAGTGAGCTAATATATACAGTACGCCAGCTCTCACCGAGTCATGAAAATATTTTTATGTTAGTTTGCATATGGAAGCAAAACATATTAGGCCTTTTTAGACTGAATATGCTGCTCACTGGTGTTAATATGTTTTATTACATTACAAAATATAGTAGTTATAAAACTATTACTGAAATATTAAATTGAATTAACAGTCTTAAAAATATATATATAGGTTGTTTATTGACAATTTTAAATTATTTAGGTTAAGCAAAGACATTTCCTCTAAATAAGAACAATTCTAAGTGGTATAGAAGTTTTTGATGTTACATTGCAGATTCTTCAGATCAGTGTTAGAATAAATGGTTCCTTGTAGAACCTAATCTTTAATCAAAGACTAACCATACATCAGTAACCATATATCTCACATATGTATGCATTGTGTAATTGTCATATTCAACCATCTTAGCTAAAATATGCTCAAGTTAACCTACTGATATATTCAAAACAGAAATATTATTAAGCATAATATTCAGAAACAGTGGTCACATATTTTCCCCATGAACCTTTAAATTTGCATGGCATGTTTCACGTTTGCATTGTGGGATATTTTGTTACGTATTTTACTTGTCTCTTTGTAAAAAAAAAAAAAAAAAAGAAGTCCACACCCATCTCAATAGCCTACCGACACACATGCTCATTCTCACACACGTGCATGCAAACGTAAAGGGTTGAGTTTTCAGTAAAAGGACCTGATTGATTATACATGGCTGGGATCATTTTCCAGTGAAGGGGAGGAGGTGTCTGAGCAGCCGTTAGCCAGTCTGAGGGCAGTACAGCAGCAGAGATGGCCAATGGTGGACGTTCAGTGAGTGGCTTCAGCTCGCAGCAGGACAGAGGGAATCAGTTTGAGTCCATTTTGAAAGCCATTCTTTATTCAGGGGAGCTGCTCCACGGTAGCTTTGCCGTGTCATTCTAAACCATGCGTCAGAGACAGTGAGCCGAGCTTGGCTGCTGTCTGGGGCTCCAGCCTCTGACCTTGATGATGGAGAAGTGAGGAGATGATGGAGAGAATGTTTGCCTGCACTTAAGGGACTAGCTTACTCTTTAATGAATGAATTATTGTCCAATGATTGCTGGTTTCTGCTAAATGATAGTTCACCCAAAAGTGAAACTTCTGTCATGGGTCTCACCATCACGTCGTTCCACACTTGTAGGACTTATTTCTGATGCAGAACACAAAATAAGATATTCTGAAGAATGTTTAGAATGAAGAAGTAATGTTTTTGTCCATGCAATGAAAGTAAATGGGGTCCAAAACAACATTGGATGCCATTGACCTTTACTGTATGGACAAAATTAGGTTTTTCTAAATCTTCTGTTTTGCAGAAGAAAGAAAGTCATATAGACTTGGAAAAACATGAAGGTAAGTAAATAATCACAAATTCTTCCATGTTTGGTGGACAATACCTTTAAAAGTGAAGCACATTACTTAAAGGAATAGTTTAGCCAAAAATAAAATTATGTCCAGACATTTCTCAAAACATCTTTTATGTTTTTATGTATGTATATATATATATATATATATATATATATATATATATATATGAAGGTGAATAAATAACTTATTTTTTTTAGGGGTAGACTGCACCTTTAAAAGTTAATTATATTACTTAAAGGATTAGTTCACCCAAAAATGAAAATTCTGTCATTAATTACACACCTTCATGTTGTTCCAAACCCGTAAGACCTTCGTTCATCTCTTTGGAACACAAATTAAGATTTTTTTGATGAAATCCAAGAGCTTCCTGACCCTCCATTGAGAGCAATGCAACTGAAATGTTCCCAGACCAAGAAAGGTAATAAGGACCTCAGTAAAATAGTCAATGTGACATCAGTGGTTCAACCATAATTTTACGAAGCTACGAAAATACTTTTTGTGCTGATGTAGAACACGCATACACTGTGTCTTGTTTACGAGTAGAGGGATTCATGCACATGCTTCGTGGTACTCTCGATAATGGCGGAAGATTGTCACTTGGAGGAGAAGCATTTTTGAATAAAGTCGTTATTTTTGTTTTCTTTGCACACAAAAAGTATACTCGTAGCTTCGTATAATTACGGTTGAAACACTGATGTCACATGGACTGTTTTAATGATTTTCTTACTACATTTCTGGGTCTGGGAACATTTCAGTTGCATTGCTCTCTATGGAGGATCAGAAAGCCAACCTGGTCTCATGACGAAAATGTATCTGTGGGAACTTTTCCACAAGATGCGAAATACGTACCACCATGTACGTAGAAGTGCTCGATGTTTTACTGACTGTAGTGTTCATTTCTGCTGGAAACTGCAGTGATATGTACTTATTGGTATATATTTCTCATCTTGCGAAGAAGTTCCCACAGATACATTTTCATCATGAGACCAGGCAGCAGAAATCACTTGGATTTCATCAAAAATATCTTAATTTGTGTTCTGAAGATGAAAGAAGGTCCCATGGGTTTGGAATGACATGAGGGTGAGTAATCAATGACAGAATTTTCATTTTTGGGTGAACTAACCCTTTAAAGGGATAGTTCAATCAAAAATAAAAATTGTGTCATCATTAACTTATCCTCATGAAGATATATTGAAGGATGTTGGTAACCAAAACAGTTCAGTTGACTTCTAATGTATGGACAAAAAAAAAAAAAACAACTGAGAAATTTCTCAAAACGATGAAAAAAAAAACATTTTGGATGGACTAAGTAATACTGAATCATAAAACTCAAAAATTAAAATTCTCTCATCATTTACCCTCATGTCATTCCAAATCTGTACAATTTTTTTCTTGTGCAAAATACAGAAGAATATATTTTGAAGTATGCTGGTAACCAAACCATTTTGGTTACCATTGACTTCCATTGTATGAGCAAAAACAACTGAGACATTTCTCAAAACGTCTTTTTTTATGTTCCACAGAAGAAAGAAAGTCATACAGGTTTGGAATGACATGAGGGTAAGTAATGATGACAGTTTTTAATTTAGGGTTGAACTATCAATTTAATTTCACTTTTCCATATGTTTATCTGTTACAGTGGAACCAGCTAAAATTCTTTATCTGATATATCCACCTTTTTGACCATCATGCTTTATTTGTGTGTTATAAATCACACTTTCACACTTTTCTTCTTTAGATAAACTCTTGTGAGAGTTGCAGCACGCTAAAAGCATTTTACACTCTGATCTGGCATCCTAGGAAATGCACATCACCACCTGCACAGACAGAGGAAGAACAGGCAATCCAAGCAGCTCTCTGCACACACCTGCACCTGTCTAATGTTTCATGGGCCATGAGTGAGAAAGAGGTATACTAATCTGCCCACGCGGCTGGGCAGCGTTGCTTTTTCCTGGAGGCCCATTGCTGACCATGCAGTGGCCTAAGCCTTTTTCTTTATTCAAATCAAGGCAGTTGTGTAGGGGGCCATGAGCAGAGACACCCAACACCCGGCAATCACACTGTCCTCCACTCACAGCGCACACTCTAAATGATTAATGAAGCTGGCTCACCTTCCCTCTCAGGAGGGACGCGAAACCCGATAACGCCGGGAGAGGCTGCGCATAGCCGCGCATGTGTGTGTGTGTGTTTGCATGAGCGTGAGCACTAGGAGAAGACGTGTAGGGCCATAAGTTTCATCAGTGTCGTCTGGTCATTGACGCAGAGAGAATTCACAGCAGTGTGCCAGTAGCAGTTTTGTAGAAGATGACGACTAGGTAGAAGTAACTTTTGACTCACAGTTCACATGAACTGTGAGTCATGTGAACTGTTCATGTGAACATGAAGTTCATACCGATGTTCCACCACGTGCATCATTTCAAGCTTTAACACAGTTAATCAGAGTATTGCACCATTATCTAAAATGCTAAATCATGTCAGTGCTTGTTCTCTTTCTCTCTCTCTCACTCTCCTTCTCTTGTCCTCTTGTGTGTTGGCCCCCTGGGTGATCAAGTTTCAGCCCTCTGTCCTCCTGGCAGGCAGAGGGATTAAATGTTCATGCATAGGGAAGTGACACCACCAGTGTCTGGGCAGGAACATGCTTCTCAGACTGTAATCAATGCACTATCTTTCATTCTCTCTCTCACGTCTCGCTCTCATTTACTCACTCTTATGTTTTCTTACTTATTTTCATGTGCTTGTTTTGGATAACTAGCAATTTTATCCAATAAATATCATCAAAATTTGTTTCGGTTAGTTGATATAATCTCTGCTGTAAGTATATTTGCTAATCCGTACCAATTACAGTAATGTTGTTATGGTGTGTAATGTGTTGAAACACCTGTGACATATAAATATAACTTTGTCACAGATCTTATTAACAGCTGATCTTTCGCATTCCCAAGTGTTTTATTGGGAATGTTGGCTTATAGCAGATGAGTGGCCCGGTCAGGAAGTGACTGTCCTAATGTTTCATATACAGTTGAGGAATGCGTCCATATGTGCAGTATAGAGCACTGTACATTTTACGCAACTGAATCCTGTACAAGTGTTGCTGTAAAATATTCTGTAAATGGGTCGATGATGGGACACTCCCTTTTATCCTTGTATGTATTCAAATGTACATTAAAAGAAAATACATACTACAGTTAAATACAGCCTTGAATAAATTTCTGCTGGAGCATGTTTTTTAATATAAAAAAGGTTAGGGTGATAAAACTGTCCTGATAACTGTCCTGAAGGAAAAGCCTCATAAAAGAATAAGTTCTTGAAAGAAATCCTTATTGAGTAGTTGGCATAATCTTTCATTAATATATTAAAGTTGCACGAACCGGAAATTGCAATTTGCAATTACAATTGTTTCATGTAAGTGACAGTTTGCTGGAGGGAAGGAATTGAAACTTAGCCATTGGACAACATTATTGCCAAGTCTTTACTCCAGTGTACACGTCATCAGAGAAGAGATGCCATTGTGAGGAATAATGTTTTTGCGATTACGAGGGCACATGAATTAAAAAACAATTTTAAATAAAGAAATAAAAAATGTGCACGGATACATAATTTATAATCAATACTACAATACTATATAAAGAAAATAATAAGTCCGTTTTAATTTTATGGTGACTTTAATTTAACAAAAAACTTCACTGCTTATTAATATATTTAAAACATTTTAGTATGCTATATGAAAAACAAAGTCATGTTATTGAACCAAATGAATAAATCAATTAATGTATAAAAACTATATTAGAAATTATATCATAGAGAGGACCACTTCAGACCCTTTGTAGCAAGGTCTTTAAAAATATATTAGATAGTCTGGCTTTTATATGACTATATATATATGAATATATAAGAAATAAGATATTTCTACTTGCAAGTATCCACTGTGTAAGCAAGCTAATTATTTTAATAATTATTAATAACATTTTCTAAAAATATTTGTGATACTTTTAGAGTCATTATACGTTTAAACTTTTCTTGTAATGGTACATTAAGGCAACACACACAAAGAGTATACATTTCTAAAACTTAGTATATGTGTTTTAAAAGTATTTTTAAAAGATTTTCTTTTTCTTCATCTGGAACACATACTAATGATTAGCTTATTTGCCTGAATGTGATTAGCTTATTTGCCATAAATGGTATTGTACAGTTGTACAAGAATATATACAGTATAACAGTGCTGTGCGGCTGTCATCGTTCCACTATAATTCCATCAAATTATTCAAGCAATAGATCTTTTGCAAACAGTGATTACGGGAAACATATTTCGTAACCACAAATACAAAGTTTGTTTTATGAAAGGTTTAATATTTCAAAAGAGCAGTCAAAACCCAAAATCAACAAATTATTACCATACGCTCTGTCTTTCAATACAGCTGTCAAGAAAATATACACACTAACTAGAATAAAATGGAATGGAATGAGTGATTGATGTCACTCTTTGTTCTGTTCTCAATTACCTTTGGACCATTAGGGCCAGTCCAAGCTCACAGATAACCTGTTTAAAGTGGCCGCAGACTGCCTCCGTGATACTTGTTGTTGTTTGTGACTGTACTCTCAAAGAGCTTCTGCTTGTTCTGGTGTTATGAAGAGTGTTCTGTAAATATTTTGTAACCGTCTACCGTGCCAGTGAAACCATACACTCTCTACAATGTGGAAAACATTCTGACTACATACTCGTCTTCTGCTTGCCAGAGACTGAAAGCAGATCTTAGGACTCAGGGACAGGAATCAGTCCAGTTGACTGGGTCATCTGACCTGTTCTAAGGCAGCTGTCCTGCTCGCAAGCCCCGTTCCCCGTTCTAAATGGGGGTCAACACATTTAACCATGAAGTTATGGGAGCAATTTGAGGAATAAGCAGAGAGAGGCTTTTGGGGAAGCCTGTACATGACGCTTTTCATGCCATCTGACCTTTCCAGCGTGACACTCTAACTGCTAATTCAAATACCAGCAGCATTTGCAAAGCCGCACAAATCGTCTTCATCAAACTTGGTTATGAAGGTTTGTAAATAACCAGCGGGGGCCTGTTTTTGGAGTCTGTCAGTGTGGACTGAGTGTAAAGAGCTTTGTGTGTAAGATTAGGTCTGCATGCGATGCATGTCTGTGTGCGTGTATGTTTGAAGTTTCTAAGTCTAAACAAGGTTGTTAGGCCTGTGCTGATAGGTCTAAATGTGTGCTAATGACGAAGTGTTAATGGAGGGTTGGGTTGATATTGACACTCTAAACCTGTGCTATTCCCAGTGGACCAACGGCAGGATTTGACACTGTGTTTGGGGCGGTCCGTGTGTGTATGTGAGTCTGTATACGTTTGCTGGTTTGTAAGTGTGTGTGCTCATTGTCAATGCCGCTGTGTTTCCTCAAGGCTACTTTTACACAGCAGCAGAATGTGGTTGTCACTCCTTTATTTGAGTAAATGGGCTTCAGAAAACCTACTTTCTCTCATTTAAAAATAGAAATAGGTCACTAAAGGTCACTGGATGGATGGTTGTAAATTACTTGGCGTAAAGGCTTAAAGGAATAGTTCCCCCAAAAATGAAAAGTTTGTCATCAGTTACTTACCCTCAAGCTGTATGAGTTTCTTTCTTCTGTTGAGCACAAAAGAAGATATTTTGAAGAATGTTGACAGTAGCCATTGACTTTCATAGTATGGAAAATATCAAGAAACAGTTTGAGGGTGAGTAAATGATAGAATTTTCATTTTTGTGGGAACTATCCCTTTAAATCTATCCTATGATTGACATATTTACAAAATGCATATTTTTTTAAAATCTCAATATTTGATTTGATATGATTGATATTTGTCCTAATAGCCTTAATTATGTATTCATTGTTCAAAAGTTGCAACAAAAAGTTCTGTATTTGAGTGCTTTACATGCTTACAATCACACACAGTTCATTTATTTACAGCTGCATTCTATAACCAAACTCACAAAATATCAGGACTCACAACCACATCTTTGCATTTTGTTATGGTTTTGGTAACTTAGAGAGAGATATAAGCTGCATGTATCTGAAGCTTAGATACAGTCACCATCATCCATCGAAGCTGCTCCCAGTTTTATGGTCTGCGTGTGACTCAAATGCTATTGTCAGTTAATTAAAATTTGATAGATTGACTCAATCCTATATAGAGAACAGAAGTTGGTTTCTGGAAGTAAAAATCTCATTCATTTCGTCCATAGGGGAATTAAAGACAGGTACTATGAGCTACGAGGTTGTTATTTAGTGGTGTATGCGTTTGATAAAACTCTCAGTCCACATTATTTCAGCTTATTTAAATGATCATATTTTAATAGAATTTAAGTTTATAAACTTACATTACCCATGAATCTGCAAAGAAAGCACCACCAATCAGATGAAGCCCTGCAAATGATCAAATATTTATAATCTCCCTACACTCTCAAAAACAATTCAATTCAATTCAATTCAAGTTTATTTGTATAGCGCTTTTCACGATACAAATCATTGCAAAGCGCTGTACAGAAAATTAAGTTTCTACAATATATTTAGTAGTAGCTTATCATTGGTGACTATGTCAGTCAATGTACATATGGCAGAAATGTATGGAAAAAATCAATTAAAGACGTAATCAAACAGACGATGAACACTATTAACAGCAATTGTTATATGTTGAAATCAAACTTATAGCAAGATTTGGTAGTTCTTTATGTTGTTTCAGGGTTGGCATCATCTGAGGTCCTCTGAGGGGTTGGCATCATCTCTTCTCAGGTGTTCTGGATCCAGACTGAAGCTTGTGTAAATCCTAGTTACCACGGGATGTCAATCCCGTGGCAGAAACAGAGAAACAAATAGAGACATAATTAGAGTAGCTGCTGTTCCAACCAAGCAAAATTGATTCGTTAAACCCAAGCTAAAGAATAATAATGTGCATTTGATCAGATATAACTGCAGTACAAGATTATGAGATGCATTATTTGAAAGCTTGGCCAAAGAGATGTGTCTTTAATCTAGATTTAAACAGAGAGAGTGTGTCTGAACCCCAAACGTTATCAGGAAGGCTATTCCAGATTTTGGGAGCCAAATGCGAAAAAGCTCTACCTCCTTTAGTGGACTTTGCTATCCTAGGTACTACCAAATGTCCAGAGTTTTGTGACCTTAGGGAGCATGATGGATTGTAGCATGGTAGAAGACTAGTTAGGTACGCAGGAGCTAAACCATTAAGGGCCTTATAGGTAAGTAATAATATTTTGTAACTGATACGGAACTTAACAGGTAGCCAGTGCAGAGACTGTAAAATTGGGGTAATATGATCATATTTTCTTGATCTGGTAAGGACTCTAGCCGCTGCATTTTGGACTACCTGTAGCTTGTTTATTGAAGATGCAGGACAACCAGCTAGCAGTGCATTACAATAGTCCAGTCTAGAGGTCATGAATACATGAACTAGCTTTTCTGCATCAGAAACAGTTAACATGTTCCATAGCTTGGCAATGTTTCTAAGATGGAAGAATGCTGCTTTTGTAACATGGGAAATATGATTTTCAAAAGACAAGTTGCTGTCTAATATGACACCCAGATTTTTGACTGTAGAGGAAGTAACAGTACATCCGTCTAGTTGCAAATTATAATCCAAGAGATTCTGTGTACTGTTTTTTGGTCCAATAAGTAATATCTCTGTCTTATCTGAATTTAATAGGAGAAAAGTATTGGTCATCCAATCTTTTATATTTTAACACACTCTGTTAACTTAGATAATTTAGAAGTTTCATCTGGTCTATAGTTGAGTATCATCAGCATAACAGTGGAAACTAATCCCGTATTCTCTAATAATATTACCAAGGGGCAACATGATATTGAAAATAGCAGAGGACCTAGGACAGATCCTTGTGGTACTCCATACTTTACTGGTGATAATTGAGATGACTCCCCATTTAAATAAACAAAGTGGTAGCGATCGGACAGGTAGGATCTAAACCATCTTAAAGCCTGCCCTTAAATACCCGTATAGTTTTGTAATCGATTTATGAGTATGTCATGATCTATGGTGTAAAACGCAGCACTAAGATCAAGTAAAACTAGCAATGAGATGCAGCCTTGGTCTGACGCAAGAAGCAAGTCATTTGTAATTTTAACAAGTGCGGTTTCTGTACTATGATGGGGCCTGAAACCTGACTGAAATTCTTCATAGAGATAATTTTTGCAGGAAGGAGCACATTTGAGCAGACACAACTTTTTCTAGAATTTTAGACATAAACAGAAGATTTGAAAGATTTGAAATTCACTAGTATCCTTGTATAAAACAGTATCCTTATGCTCTCAAAATCTCAAAACATAAAATATATTGTTACTATATATACATTATATACTTTAGTTTTATATTTCTCCATCGTTTTTAATTTGATTACGTCTTTTGCAATGCTCCATGGGATTGTAGTTTTTTCCTCATTAAAGCTGTTAAGTACAGTCTCAGTCTTTTTGTCAGATTTCGAAATACTTTTTTCTTCAAATCCAAGTTTGTAATGTTGTGTATCACCTTGCAGCTGGTTGTTTTGGTTCATGGGTTATAACTTCTTAACAAAGTCTTTTTAAAAATCCCTATGGGAAAAAAATAATTGGAGAAATACTTCCAGAACGTGTCTGCTAGTGTGAGAACATAAAGGGGATTGACATCAGCTACTTGTTCATGCAGTAGTGTCTCGAATATTGTATATAAGCCGTTGTGTGCCACCCAGCTTTCCCTTTTCATAAAACATCTGATGTGACGTTTGTCCATCTAAACTACTTTAAAGCAAAAAGTGAGACTTCCATTAGGCCTATGTGTATTTTATAAATGTTAGCACAATTACAGAAAAAAAATCTATTGATCCTTTTACCTCTCATTTTCCTTTTTTTTTCCTAACAGGGGATTTTTAATGCAAATACATTTGCATGGCTGGACTCATGGTTCATAGTTGTGTTAGTTTGTGTGTTTAACACAAACAAAGGGTCTGCTGCTCTACTTAGTGGCCTAATTACGTGCAAGCATTAGTGAGACAAGATAAACCATATTCACATTACACTAATTTACTCACCAAATGTATACATACATACATACATACATACATACAGTGTGTGTGTGTGTGTGTGTGTGTGTGTACATGTATATATACATACATATATATATATATATATATATATATATGTATGTATATATACATGTACACACACACACACACACACACACACACACACTGTATGTATGTATGTATGTATGTATACATTTGGTATGTATACATATTATATATTCATAAATGCATATATGCATATACTATATATAGATAGAAGAGATGATAGACTTCTACGGTATATGCAAAACAAGTCAAGAGATTTGTTATCAATATCACTCATAATACCACAACTGAAATGTTAATTTAAATCACAGGATTTTGTATAGTGGTACACACGCCCATAGCAATATGCACTCATAGATCCATGAACACATAAAGAAGGTATTTTTGGCCCAGTCGGTTGGACTGAAATGAGTCCTCAGTAATTCACTGAAAGAGTTTGGGGTATATAGGTTTACAGTGTATGCCGCAGGCACATCCTCTCGCTAATGTTACAATGCAATGTTATACCACCATTGTTCAGATCCAGAAAATGACACTTCCCTTAAGGGCATGCACATCAACTTACAGGCTCCACACGGCCCCACACCCCACTTAAACCAACTTGATTTGGCTAAAACATAATCCATCAACGGGAAAAAGTTGCTAAAGTATAGATCTCTAGTGTGTGCACAGAGAAACACTGTGATATCAAACAGTAAACAAAACAACACATTAACTGGCTTGCAGTTAGTATAGCTTGGAGTGTTTTTTATTAATCATTTTAATTCAAATGTTTACATTGCTATGTTTCTATAGTCACAATTTGATATTTGAAATATTATTTTATAATATTGTTTCTGCAAAGTACTTGTAATTGAATATTGTTATTCTGTCTTTTTTATATATTCAGATTCAGAAGCAGCTTATATGCTGCTTTTTGGTGCAATCTGATAATAACCATCCAACTAAATAAGCACCTGTTTTACATGGTTTGCAGCCAACAAGATAAGTACATGCTGAAATTGATTTTGGTTTGCATTCAATTGATTGGACGCGTGTAGTAACCCAAGTACGTAACCTTTCTTTTGGCCTTGGGTTCCCCTGACCTTTCCACAGTGGACACCTGTGTGATAGCAGGTTTGCTCACCTGAGAGGAGGAGAAAGGAGTGTGCTGTGAAAGGACCACACACTTCTGTGCAGCTGAATCTAAAAGCGAGACCACCTTTCCCTCACAATGGCTGGAATTAACCAAATCAATACACCTTTGTGCTCCTTAAGCAGAGAGGAACTAATGCCACCCGAGGTCTCTGACTTTATTTGAGAGCTTTAAAGAGCAAGATCTTGCCCCTTTTAATAAATCTGTGGCTGGAATTATAAGAACCTGTTTGCCAATCAACTTTCTGAGATAATGCACCTAAATATGAGCGCTGTAATGTAACATGTCAGATTGAAATGTTAATCAAGCTTTCAAAGACAATAAATCCTTTTGATCAAACTAATTCCTTGTGTTTTCTTTTACAATCTGACACTCAATACTCTGGTACATCTTGATCCAACAGCAGCACAGGATAAAATTAGTTTCATCTTTGCTTGAATACAAAGTTAAGAGTATAGGTTACAAACCCAAAACAGAACAACAAAGGAAAGCAGCAGTGAAGTTACATATTGTGCACTAACTTGTGCTAATCAGTGTGACGGTATGGGTATGATTATGGCAGAATTTATAATTAAAACAAGATTCTCTTTCTTCTGGAACATTTGAGTATTAGAAAACTTGTAGAATGTGTCTTTGTTGTCTGAAAGAAGAAATGGAGACTTATTCTCTTCAGCTTCACCCTGCTTTTGTACTGGAACAGATCTCTCTCTCTCTCTCTTTAATATTTAATGGTTCAATAATTAGACAGATTTTAAATTCTGTTTTCATAAAGTTGTATGGATGCATAAATCAGAAAATTTTGAATGTTTTGAATGAAGTATTCATACCTATATTCTTCTCAATTTTTGGATTCACTGCTGGACATCTAAAAATTCAGACATAAAATGCACAAATACCTCAAAAGAAGCACAAAGTGCTCAATCTGTTGTAACATTTTATTAAAGAAATTTTTATTAAGGAAATGATTGCATGTTCCCATGTTCATGGCAGTCATACACGAACACAACAGAGTATCATCCATTTCTCTATGCATTTGTGTTCCAATGAACAAGATTTGCTGTGAAAAACTGATTAACGTAAAACAAGCAACCACAGTTTGTTTATACGTGCCATCGCTATACCACAATAAAAGAGTGGCACGGAAAACAATTATTCAAATAAAGGCGAGGCATTGTCCACAAACAGTTGTACAGTAACACTGAAAAGTAGTGGTAAATGTGTACTGTAGGCTATACGCTTTATAAGCAGAATTTCTCTCCATCCCGAATAAAATGTTTTTCTCCATTGAGATTCATTCAAAAGTAGCAGTATTCTGACTGAATACAATTATTGGCAAGCATAAAGCATAAAAAGAAAACTATTGAAGGGATCAGGTGAGGTGTTGATAAGATCATATCATCATGTATAAAATCCTGAAACAAATAGCTATACTTTGGCAGGAGTGGATAAATGCAGACAATATTAATATAACCCATAGAAAATTCGGGCTGCGAAAATTTACATCACGCACACTGAATAAAAGGTACAAAGCTGTTACTTGGACAGTACCCTTTCAAAAGATAATAATATTTACCATCAAGGTACTAATATGTACATGTTAGACAATAATGTGTGCCTTTAAGGTAGGCGAATAGGCCTATGCACATTTTATGGGGTACAAAGTACCTTTTAAAAGGTTATCATACCAGTGACAGCTTTTGTCAATTTTCAGTCCGAAATATAATTTGAGCTTTAGATGTTTCACTTGGTAAACTGTGAACTGAACATACAGTGCCATCTACTGGAATAATGTTCTCATTGTATGCATGACTAAGTCAAATACATGGTCAAATACTGTCGCATCTCTTTGCTATAACTCATTATGCACAATTATAATTTGTTTGGTTTGTTTAGTTTCATGTCATCTGTCAACTTGAACATCCTATTATGCTTTCTCTTTGCTTGCATGAACAATTCCTGTAATGCTACCTGTGTAGCACCGTTTTCCGCCACTAGAGTTCACTAAATTACATAAGTACAACACCTTCCCTCGGTGGAAATCGGGGGCACGTAGACCGGACCCCGCAAGCGTCGGACCTCAAAGGGGCATTTCTGGCAAAATAACTTTTTTCTTGTAACCTCAGCCGCTTTTGAAATTTTATAATATCTCTCATTTTACAATAACTCTTGTATTAGTCTGCTTGCAGCAATTGAACAACGCCCATGTTGCGGTTACATTTGAGTTAATTTAACAAATGAATCTGAAGCAGCCAATATGGGCCCTTATCAAATTTGAATAGCCTACAGTTATGCAGTAAGAAAATTGCATCCAAGGAAATAAAAGTATTTTATAGCAATATTCTAGAGCATGTTCTTTAAAATGAGTCCAAAATAGTATTAAATTACTTGTGTTTACACTCTACCATTAACCCTTCCTTTTACAGACACCTTGTAGACATTATTTGGTCTCCAACAGTCTCCTGTAATCCAGCCCTCGGGTGCCTCCCTCTGTTTCCCCACGCTGCCGCTCCTCTGTCTGTACACACACGCTCCCCCATCCGGCGCAGAGAGGACGCGGCGCGGCGCGGCGCGGCTTAAATCATCTGACGTGTTTTGCGCATTTCCTGAACTGGCGCTTGAGCGCAGGGAGGGAGAGAGCGAGAGAGAGAGTGTGTGTGAGAGAGAGAGAGAGGGCGAACAGGGAGGAAGGCTGCAGCGCAAAGGACAAACATGAGCGTGTAGCTCAAATGCTTTCGCCTTCTCAAATCAACAAAGAAGCGAAGCAGCTGAATATCTCGGCGAGTGGATGGCAATAGTCTCCAAGCGGCTCGTCAGCAGACTGGGAGAAGGAGGAATCCCAAACGCCTCTCCCACTCAACGCCTATTGGAAAGCGAATAGTAAAAGTCAAGCCCCGCTGAAGACCATCACATTTGGGATAGCCTATTTTCCTCTGTGTTATTGCCGATATTTTGCCTCTTGGACTCGTACCTCTACTCAGCGCTATTCCAGTCGCAGGGAATTCGCTTGTTTACGAATGCTTCCCATTACAAGGAAAGACGGATCTTTAACAAAAACAGGAGCCTCTGGTTTGCATATCGCGTTTTTGCATCCTATATGAGTGTTCCGCTCAAATGAGAGGTTCAGGTCGATCCGACTAGTGGTTTGGGGGATTAAATCATCACAGCATCCATCTATACGTGCATGTATACTGATGACGTGATGACATCTACGGGTATAGCGACCCCCTGAATCAAAACCTGCTTTTGAAACCGTCTGTTCTTGCAAAGAAGCCAGCTGCATCTCACTTGAGCGTCATCATGGTGGTTTTTAATGGAGTGTTGAAGATCAAGGTTTGCGAAGCTCTGGATCTGAAACCCACTGCATGGTCGCTCCGGCATGCCGTGGGACCGAAGACCCAGACCTTCCTCCTGGACACGTATATCGCCCTCAACGTGGACGATTCCCGTGTGGGCCAAACTTCTACCAAGCAGAAGACGAATAGTCCAACTTGGAACGATGAGTTCGTAACAGAGGTTTATGATGGGAAGAAAATCGAACTGTCTGTCTTTCACGATGCGCCGATTGGCTATGATGACTTTGTGGCCAACTGCACTATACAATTTGAAGACCTGCTGCAGAATGGCAGTAGGCACTTTGAAGATTGGGTATGTTCATTTCACAATTTATTGGCATAGTGTAATCACTTCAGTCTGGCCCCTGGAGGCCCCTCAGCAGTGGGTGTCTTACTATTCCCTCACACCCAAGGTTATGGAGCACTTCTGCTGAGACAGAATAGAGAAACGCTTGTGTAATCTAGTGCAGTGGTTCTCAGTCCTGGTCCTGAAGTAGCCCAGCACTATGACATTATGGATGTCTACCTTTATTTATCACGCTTGATTTATATAATCAGCTCATATAGCTGCTTCAGGATCTAAAGTTGGTGTGGAGACGTCCAAAATGTAGTCTTGCAAAATTGAAAACCACCGATTTGTTGTCTAGGCCAAAATTTACATGGGGGCTGGTCAGTTTCGGCTTCTCCCCAGCAAAGCCTCTTGTTTCCCAGCCTTCCTCATAGGTTCTCACGCTCTGGGGGTTTTCCCATTTCTCGAAAAAACATGTTCTGCTGCTGTTGAATCCAAACCTACAGTCACCATTTCCGTCAAGTCGAGCTATTTTGCAAATTTCCTTCATGAGATGTAGTGCTCCCATGACAGAGAAGGAAATAATCAATGCTTAATTATGCAAGCTGTAAAATGAGTTTGATACATAGTTTGCTAGATACCTAAGTTACAACCTGTCATCTAGACATTTTTTTCAAATTGTTATAGTGTAGAACCGCACAGCCATATGAAACTGAGTGTTTCACCTTGCCATTCACCTTATTTTGGATTTTGTCCACTCAGTAGTAGGCAAAAAGGACAAGTGATGCTCAATTCATTGGCTTACATTAGAGTTTTAACAGTGTTGGCACTTTTGTTCTCTTTTGAGAATGTTTCTTATTGTATCTTTTCAAATGAAAAGAAATTATAGATTGTAATGTTGTTTTAATAGGGCGTATAACATAAAAACTTGTGATTATTTTTACAATAGTCTCAAAATGGACTTTTTTGATCCTGCTGTGTTATGTGTTTCAATGTCATGGAAAAATAGTCAGAGATTCACTTAGCATTCTAATCATGCCTGGAATTATGAGTTGGTCTGTTATATAATCTTCACCCAGCTGAGGGGCTGCAGTTGGGAGTGCTTTGTATGTTTGGTCGTTAGACACCCAGGGAAAGGTCAGCATATATCGATTATGTCGCCGCATTGGTCAATCTTCCCCTCCTGTCACTGGTAACTCACGCTGTAAATGTGTCAGGCGAGAGAGTGAGAAGGAAATCAATTTAATCTCTGCATTCCCTCATAACGGCTTTGACGACCTGCCTAATCATAACACATCCTGAGCCCTCTGTCTCTCCGCCAGCTCTTTTATTCCACCTGTGTGCTAAAGGAAAACATTTGCCGAGTTAAAAACTGTTAAATCATCCCAGGTGTGTGCTAAACTAATTTTACTGCTTCAGCAAATATTGCTAGTTTCCACACGCTAACTTTATCATTCAAATGTGCAAGTGCTTGTAGGGCTCACCAAAAAGGCCAGTTTCTGCCATATGTTAATCATTGCCAATGCATCTGACTTAATTGGAGCTGAATGTTTTGGCAGACTTCATAGCCACAGACATGCTTGATAACAACGATTCGGACATGGAAGCTCTGGTATGTCTAATTTCCCAGAGAGGCACAGAAGTACAACCTTCATCTGCCATGTCTCGTTACGCAAATTAATAAAAGCAAAAGTTTGCTTTCCAGAGTTGACGACCATAGATAGAGGGGGCGAAGGTGTCTAGTAATGAGGGTTGTGTGCAATTCAGATTTGAATTGAGAATGTTTAAAACTTCAAATCATTTCCTGAATTTGAATTGAGGTACAAAAATAGGATCCAGAATCTGAATTGGAGTATAAAGTAAAAAGCAAAGAAGTTCATGTAAGTATAATTTTCAATTAGAAAAGCTAATTCTTTTCTTAAACCAGTAGGTTAAATAGGTTTTCAGGTTTAAAAGTCCATTCAATTTTATTGTTTTTTAGACTTCGCAGATAGACAGAATGACATATAAATAGATAATACTGTTATTTACTTTGTATATTTCATCATACTTAATAAATAAACTTCTGTGGACCAGGGTGTAAGAAAACCTTTCTTTGAATTCTAATTTAATAAATTCCTCTTCCTGTCATTCCAGTTCGACTTCCTGTAGGATAAGATCAGTTCAGTTCTAATTCCAGCTTATGAATTCAAAGGATGTCAGTTATTTAATTCTGAATTTTGCACAAACCAGCTAGTAATGTGATATTTCATTTGTTGGACTATGTATCTATTAGAATACATGGTGTAATTAGAATAGAAATTGCATAGAGGTACAGTGTATCTGAAAAAGAAACCAAAGGAGACAAATTTTTAGGAAGACAGTTGTTGAGCAGCAAAAGCTGGAGCCAGACGTCTCCTGAGAAACCCACACTCTTCACGGAGTGGATACATATCCAATGAGCTTCATCCGTACATTCACTCCCACTGTTACCCACACAGGTGGAGCTTTATTCTGCTTGGAACAAGGAGAGCATGCTTACTAATTTAGATATCCTCCTCTACTTCAACAAACACAAACAAAACCGTAGAGAAACAGTAGCAGCAGTGTTACAAAACTGGTTTGTGGAAAAAGTAACCAACCAGTACTTCAGACCCTAAAGAAGATGCTGTTGTGTCATGTTTGTTGCTTTACCGCTTCTCTGTTGGGTTTCTGGGTTGTAGTCGTTCTCCAACCGCATGTTGTGGTCCGATGCAACAAAGTTTTCAGAAATTGCACCACTTTTGGGCACACACATCTTCTCATTATGCAAAGCCAATGGTTAGTTAGGTTTGAACGTCATGTTAGTTGTCTGTGCAGTATTTAGAGGAAGAGTTAATCGGAGCCTAGTCTTTTGGATGGTTCTCAGACACTACTGAGACACAGCCACCCGTCTTTGTTGTGTGAGGCAGGAACAGACTGAATAATTTACAACCCTTCCATCAGCCTCTTTATGGAATGTCTGACCCAGCACAGATCATCCACGACACCCTTAGCTCAAGTTAGCAACAATCCCATTATGACCAGTGAAAGTGGTCCTTATCTATAGGGATATCTCTGCCTTCAATTACCAGCCTTTTACTGAGGGGACATCTGTAAAGAGGGGGCCGCAAGCGGCAGGGAGAACGTCTGCTGATCTTGTAGCCGTTCATTCGCTCTTGTCTTTTTCGAGTTCATTCATCCTCCTTCCTCGTATTGTCCTCCTCCTGCTGTTCCTCTGCTTCCTTCACCTTCTCTTTGTTTCTTTCCCTTCCATTTTGTTGTCCAAACTCTCCTTGTTAAATTCACAGATATTTATGGTCCTGACATTACGTCCAGTCCATTACAAACCAGCTCCAAATGCTTAAAACACATTTCACTAGGAGTGTTGCTTTAACTGCAGATAATGAGCTTTAAAGGCCTACAGTTTCCTTAATGTCTTTCCACTGCATTACAGCTTACAGTACAGTTATCGATTGCACTCAGTATTTTACAGGTTTATGCCCAGCAGCTCTCTTTTCCGTTGTCTCCTCTTAAATGTTGGTGTTAGCTATACAGTACTTCCTGGTTACTGGACATTGACATCATCTGCCCTCACTTCTCCCTGGCCATTTGCGCAAATAGGCCAGGCTGAGGCTGAAACACCAGCTCCTCCCCCTCTTTGGCATACCGTTGCCACAGGAACCCATATCACCCTCTTGCCAAACCAAAGCGCATCAGAGCTGGGTGTTGATTGAGTTCCTTCGCCCATCAGAGATTTCTTAGGAATCCCGTATCTGTGCTTCTAGACGTAGGTGGCGACATGTTGACTTGTACAGACAGAAACCTTCTCAACATGCCTTTGGCCCGGTGTTTGTCATACATCAGTTCACAGTGTTTTTCATCAGTTCTCAAATCTCGGGATTTGAGGGAGAAGAGTGAATTGTGGTTAAGCAGGATCAGTTCTTCCAGCAGCACTAATTAATTTCATGAAATGATTCGATGAGAGACCGGTGAAATGTCTTTATATGTTTGTTGAGCCTTTCTGTTATTATATTTAATTGTGTCTGTCCTCATTTGTTCCTCTTGTGTAGTTTGGTTTGTGTGTGTGTGCTTTGCAGATTTGTGTATGTGACTGCCGGCTGTCTAGCTTTCACATGCTGCGTTGAGCTCTTGCCTGGGGCACATCGAGCATGCTTATAGTGAAAGGGAACAATACAGGTGACATATGAGATACTCTGGCAAATATGCCTGATCTGCACCGCTATCTACGTGACCCAGTTACACACACTCACACACACATTTGTACTCTCACCTCCACAGCATAATAAACCACATATGTGAATATCTTCTCTTTATAGCTAGTGCTAATGGGTTATAAACTCACTTGTTGTTGTAGATTCAAGGACAATTTCATATAGTACGAAAATAAGTGATGGAAAATGTGAATGTGATTGAGTTCATATTATTTGAAGACTTTGAAGCCTTTTTCTGGGTTCCAGTGATGGCATAGATTGTGTGTTTTGACTTTTTGAGCATCATCATTTAAGGTCCGTCGATGCCGTTCAAAAGTCAACAGTATTAATTTATTTTTGTGAAAGAAATGAATACTTTTATTCAGCAAGGATGCATTAAATTGACCAAAAGTGACTGTAAATACATTTAATATCATGTTACAAGATTTCTATTTCAAATAAATGCTGTTTTAAACCTTGTTTTCATTGAAGGACATGGTTACATTTTAAGATATATTACAATAGAAAAGTTATTTTAAACTGCAATAATATTTCACAATATTACTGTTTTACTGTACTTTTGATCAAATAAATTAATCCTTGCAGAGCATAAGAAGCTTCTTTAAAAAAATATTTAAAAAAATTTACCAACCCCAAACTTCTTAGACATATATATCATAATTTTTAGGCGTTATAGCAGCAGATTGTGCTTGTTAGTGTTACAAATGAAACATATTATGCATTTTAGTATCCTTGGCTTGGCTGAGAGTCTGGAAAGGGCATCTCTGAGTGTGTAAATCTTAAGAAGGTGGGGAACGTGAGCAAGGGTGTTATGGATGGGGTTAGAAGTTTGAATGTGGGCAGATTCATGACTTCTCCTAAAGAAATGCTCATATGGCCCACAGTGGGGCCAGAATCTCCCATCATCATATCCACAGTCATCTTCTCTGCAGGAGCCGGCAACAGACTTGAATCCTCTCAGCACCCTATTCACACTCTGTGTGTTCACACGCGCACACACACACACCATTGCACCGCAACCATTGGCGTACGTGTGTGTGTCTTGTTTTATGCTTAGATTAAATCAAAGTAATTCACACCTCATGAGGTTTGAGACACAAAGGCTTGTACTCTGTTCCTGTGCCCACAGTTACATGAGCGTTTTATCTCCAGACGGCTGTTTTCGTTTTGTCTGGTCTCTTTTTACGCTATTTACTAAATTAAAGCTGTGAAGCCCTCTCAGGACCTAGTGTTTATTCAAACTGAATTCCAATCAGACCTTCAAAGGCTTCCATTATTAGTCTGTATCATGAATTATGCACAATTAGCCCCGGTGTGGTGTCTTATTAGTAATTCATGGAGCTCTGAAGGTTTCACTCAGAGCCGGAGCTGAATGTGCTCGTATGGCCACGTTTGTGTGTGATTTTGAGTGTGAATGGGAGCCGTGCGTGCCGCCCCGCCGCCATGCTGAGGCTCTGCTGTTGACAGATGGACGTAGGAGGACCGTTGCTGAGCTCAAACTGTCTTAGAGAGAGAGTAAGAAACAGATGATGAGAGTATAAAGGAGTAGAGGGTGAAATTGAGGAGGAGGAGGGAAGAGAAAGTGTTCCTCAATGTTTAATCATAGTTTTAGATTCATTTAGAAATCAGTGGCACATGTGTTTAAAACTTCCCGGACCTACTTTTGGTTTCCCAAGTGCACGGACTGTCTTCAGTCGCAGTATTTCTTTCTCCTCACGCATCCCTACAGAGAAGTCTCAGTTCCCTATCCTCTAGTCAAATCAACAGTCCTAATAGGACTAACGGCTTAATGTAATGAACTACTTGAACACAGCCTCACTCATTTTTCATTTTTAAAGAAACAGGCTGCCTTTTTTCGTATGGTCTGGTTTTGACGCATCACTTTTTATATTTAGTCCTGAGACACGGATCCATAAATCGCAACCACCTCCACGTATAACGTTAGTACTGAATGTACAAGGTGGAAATTTAGCATGAGCTGTCTTCCCAGTGCATCGTAAAACAAATTCCAACTTCTTGTCGCATTAGTTTACCAAGAAATGATAATTCTGTCATCATTTACTCACCCTCATGTTATTCCAAACCTGTATGAGTATATTTTCTGTGAAACACAACAGAAGATATTCTGAAAAATGTATCAGCATTTATTTTCCCATATAAAAGTTAATTACTTTCCAGTGACTTACACTGAATGGACAAAACATTTTGTTCTGCTGAACAAAGAAAGTCACAATGAGGGTGAGTAAAAAAATGAGGGTGAGTAAAGGTCCGTTCACACATAGGGCAATGACTAATGATAATGCTAACTGTAAATTTTTAATAATCATTCTAATTGTATGAGAATAAGGAAGTCCACACCACAACTATAACGATAATGGTATAAAGAAATTATATCACTGGAATCGCTTTCAGAATAATTTTTTCCATAAAAATATTGACAGCCGATCAGAATCCATCCTGCTTTAAAGAGCTCAGGAACTTAAAGCCACAGAAGATATAATGGCAGCATGCACTTATAATAAACAGAACGTTAAATTGCATTGGTGTGGACGCTAATATAGTTATCATTACAGTTATCTTTATAGTTGTCGTTTTTGGCATGAATGGGCCTTAAAAGAATAGTTCACACAAAAATGAAAATTTTGCCATCATTTACTCACCCTCATGTCGTTCGAAACCTGAACAAGTTTCTTTCTTATGTTGAACATAAAAGAAGATATTTTGAAGAATGCTGGTAATCAAACTGTTGATGGTCCCCATTGACTTCCGTAGTATTTCTTTCTCTACTATGGAAGTTAATGGGGACCAACAACTGTTTGGTCCTTCAGAATTCTTCAAAATATTTTCTTTTGTGTTCAACATAAGAAAGAAACTTATACAGGTTTGGAATGACATGAGGGTGAGTAAATGATGGCAAAATTTTCATTTTTGGTTGAACTACTCCTTTAAATGTTGACAGAATTTGTACTCTTTTTTTTTTTTCCTGAAACATGTTGTTTCAAAAACCCCAGCTTGTTTTTAGACCGTTGAGCAGCACTAAGCATTTTTCCATGGAGACGCGTGTTCAGGAGAGCGTGAGCGGCATGTGTTTTCTGTGGCTTGCGGGTATCTGTTTGCACAGCGGTGATTAGAACAGAGAGAGGGGTGCACGTTCAGGCACTGGAGGACAGTAACCAGAGCAAGAGTTTGTTTTCCTCGTGTTGTACTCGATAGCCTTACCACATACACACCACAGTGGCATATGCGCATGTGCGAAACTGGTCCTGAGGTGATTTTTAGTGGATGTATGAAGTCAGTTCTCCTCAAGTTTTCACAAGTGTCCTTGCAGAGTTACCACAGGTGTAGTTCATCACATTAACTATTCAACATGTTCCACTAACGTCCCAGATAAGTTGTAGAAACTGTACAAATACTTTTTGTTGCAACTTTGAACAATATATTTGTTGTTTTGGCATTTCCAACTTGAAAAACATCTTGTTGTGCATGGAAAATACTGATACTCTCTGATGATTCTCCTAAAATTTCTAAATTAGAAACAAGTGAGAGAATTGTTGATATTCAGTAAGAGAATTGATCTGTGTCTAGAATTTGATTAATGTTTGAGTTCATATTGAAGACTTTGGTATCTTGGCAAATCTGAGCAGTAAATCACCGCTCACTCTAGAAGTGACACATGCAAGATTTCTAGGGTCTTTTAGAAAAAAGACAGAAGTCTCTATTTGTTCTCCATGTCATGTCATTTGTGTCTTGGAGAAACAGTTGAGATATTAAAGAGATCTCATATGTGATAAGTCCTTTCTAAGGGGAGGGACAGTGAGGCAGTGAGCCTCTTGAGCTGTGGGTGTGGACGAGGTTGAGCTGCAGGGTGTTGCATAAGAGGAGCTGATTATGTCCCACGGCTTATCTCTGGGTTTTATCCTCCCTTTCTCCCCTTTCTCTCTCTGTTTTTTCTCTTTCACTCTCCTGTTATGTCCTCATGATATCCGTATGATGCCTTTAGTTTTACCCCAGTAGCATCCACTGTTATAATTGATTTTGTGCATGTAGTGCTACAGTGACTGCCCAGGATTTTCAGGAGCTTAGTATTTACCCATTTAATTCTTTAAAAGTATTCAATAAATAATTTTAGGCCATGAACCAAACCAAGCAGCTCTGACAGGGATCATATCATTACTTTGACTTGAGTAAATGTTTGAGACTGTGTAATTATGAGGCAATGAACTACACATGAAGCCTTGCAAATTATGCAACCCCCCCCCCCCCCCCCCCCCCCCCGCCCCAAAAAAATTCTGAAAATATATAACTAAGTATAAAACATGTATTAAAATACATTTTCTAAATATAAATATCTAGTTATTGCAGAAAAATTTATTTCAAACTTAAAGTATTCATATGTATATTGCATTATTAAGAATATATACTATAATATGTATTATAATGTATATACTATGTATTATAATATACAGTAATTATTAATTATGAGTATTATTTATTAGTATTATTTAAAACTTTAATTTAATTGAAATAATATTTTATTTTAAATAAATTAAAAAAATTAAATTAATACTGCAGTTTTCTTATTAATACATTAATATTATAATTATTATTATTATTTAATTAATATTTTGAATACTTATATTTTTTAATTAATATTAACATTTTTAGAATTAATAAATGAATATAAGCAAAGTCATGGGTATCTTCATTCTGTGCAGGTGTGAACAGTCAGTTGCAGTGGTACGTATGAGATCTGTGTATGAAAAAGGGGGAGCAAAAAGAGACAGAAAGAGCAAGCCTCAGAGATGCCACAAAATGAGGAAGAGAGAACAGCACAGAAAAAGTTCAATGCAGGAAGAAACTGTTTCTCTTTGCAAGTAATGTGATCTGACCCTCTCTGCAGTAGTGCATTATTCAAAGGGGACAGATCAGCATTGATTGACAGGCTGCTGTACATCTGTCTGCAGTCTATAGATGCTCATGGTGCTCTCTGGTCAAGCTCCGGTCATGCTCATCAGATGCAACAGACAGTTTAACTACATCAGTTTTTCTGCTGTCAGTTAGCAAAAGATTTTAGAGTAATGTACAGTGGGGTGCAAAAGTCTGAAACCTCAAATGGGGGTTTTATAATTTATATGTAAAAAGTTTTTTTTTTTTTTTATTTTTTTTTTTTTTCAGATGTAAAACAAAGAAATGTCATGACTTAAAATGAATAAGACGTTTTTTTAAAGATTCTGCTCTACTTCAGGGTCAATTATTAGATAAGAAATCAAACTTTTATTTGCTTTAATGCTGATAATTTTCAATGATAGAATTGTATTACATATTTTCTAACTGCATTTTCATTAGTGCTTTGAGATCTCAGGCCCCACTGTATTTTTACAATAAAGGCTGCAAAAAAAAAAAAAAAAAGTTTTACTGAGATACTTAATAGCAGCATCATTTGAGCCATGTATGATGACTCAATATAAATATAAAAGACTAGTATCATGCCACAGGCTCTCTTTCTTTTAGTAATGGTGGGCCAAAATTCACACAATTTGCTCTATTGCTGTATTTGTTTGAGCATGTGAATAAAGACAACTAAATTAAAAGCATTATTGTCATTTTAGGATTCAGCTGATGCTCATTACCACCCTTTATTTCTGCAGATACAAAAAAAAAAAAAAAAAAACATACAAAAAAAATCATTTTCTTGTCCCCAGTAAAATTATTGTCCATAAAAGTCCATATAACAACACATATTTAATTTTTAAGATAGCAATCACATATTTAGAATTTTTAATTTTTTTTTTGGTAATCTTTTGTCTCTTATCAGAATGGCAAATCTTTTTTTTCTCATTTTATTCATAAACCTCATTAAATTTTATTATCCTGATCTTTTAAATGTGTGTCATCTTATACAAGCTTGCATCAAATAACTCTTAAAATTTTGTTTAGTTTTACTGGAGAAAAAGACAAAAATATTAATTTAAAATAATGTTTTAAGTATAAATTTTTATACTTAAGTTTATACTTAAAACAAGGGAAAAATGTAGAAAAAATCTCTGGAAAAAAAGTCTTATCTTACATAAGAAATAAATGTGTCTCATTTGAAGGATGTTTAGACATTTTTGCTGGAAAACTAGACAAAAATCATTTGAAAAAATTATTTTTACGTTGTAGTGTGCGTGTGTGTGTGTGTGCTAATGACAGCAGCTTTGGAAAGAGCTTTCAAGTCGGCGACGGCTGGACAGGCTCATGAACTCACACACACGAGCAGCAAAGCAGTCTTGCCAACATTGTTTAGCAAAGCATGATACTGGTTTCCTGGAGAGTGTCATCAGGGAGACTAGAGCACACCGCTCCATCCTTGCACGTTCACACAAACACACACAGTGGCCTTTCCTTCCTCTGCTAAATTTAGTGGCCGTTGCACCTCTGAGACAAACACACTCAAGGAGGCTGCTGTTGAATGGAATCTCATGACATCACAGGCAGAGAGGGTGGGGAGGGGCCTCGTGGCTGAATAACAGACATGTCATCACCCTGTTAGCATTTCAGATGACATCATCAGCAGTTCTGCAGTCATAACTTTCATCTCAAAGCGACTTTCGGTTATAATTTCATCAGATGACCAGCGGTTTTGAGAGCGCGACAGGCTCGATTTACAATAGTGCAGCAAAACTTGATGAATTCATCAGGAGTGGAAGGAATAAATCAGTTTTTTCCACTTCCAGCTGAGAGAGCAGGTTAAACTCGGGGCAAAGCGACAGAAACACAACTCCCACGGCACGAACCGTGACTGAAATCTGTGCAAACAAAGTGGTTTCTGGCGTAGAGCGCATCAGATGAGCTTGTGCTGTTCCTCGTATCCTAATTCCTGTATTCAGAAAGAGGCTAAGACCGGGAGTGCTGATCTGGCACCGGGTCCGTCGTGTCCCTGATGATCTAGATCGCTGTGAAGAGAAAAATAAAACAGGCCTCCTATTTTGAGATGCTCTATGAATGCCACTCGATATCTCTCTCTTCGACACCTCCATCCACCTCCACATATGCACTGCGGGGCCTGTGTTCTCGCTCTCTCTGCATAATAAGATTAAGCAGTGGTTTCCTGACATTGTGGATCTGGTGCCTCTCCCAGCTCCTCTCCCCCCACGCCGAGCTGATGGCAAGTGGGCGTCGAATCTCGGCTAGGCCTTGGGCCCGCATGGGGTCTGCGTGGGTCGCGCGGGGATGTGCTGCACTGGCAGGAAATTGTTTAAAAAGGAATTATAAAACCCAAGCAGTTTCCCTGCCAAATCTCTGCCACCCTCCATCCTTAGAGACAACAAAAAGAGACAGAGAGCAGGAAGTTAGTTAGGGGCCCATCCTTGTAGAGGGAGATTCACAGAGGGAATCTATTACTGGGATCGTGAACTTTGACATCAGCTGATAAAAGTGAAGGTGATGTTGAATGAATGTTTACGGAACGCCTTCACAATGTTAGTGAATAATTTGCTTTTGGATGACTTTGTCTCCCTTTTGTGCTGAGATGCTCTCCTCTGAATGGTTTCTTCTCTCTGTTTCCTCTCTACAGATCGACTTGGAGCCCGAGGGCAAAGTGTACGTCATCATTGATCTGTCGGGATCCTCCAGTGAAGGTGAGGCACTTGAGTCCACAGCAAATTAACACAAGAAACAAACTGTAACAAAGACAGCAGAGTCAGATATAGTGGGTGTGACGTCAGCCGTTATAATTTTATACATTCAAAAGCTTGGGGTCAGTAAGATTTTTTTTTAAGGGAAATAAGGTTTTTATCCAGCAAGGACGTATTCAACTGATCAAAAGTGACAGTGAAGACATTTATAATGTCACAAAAGAATTATATTTCAAATAAATACTGTTCTTTTTAAATGTTAAAAATGTTTTCAAATTTATAATGAAACTTTTCTTGAAAGTTTTCTTAAATAATATTATAATTTCTTGAGCACCAAATCAGCATGTTAGAATGATTTCTGAAGGATAATGTCACTCTGAAAACTGGAATAATGGCTGCTAAAAATTAAATTTTAAAATGTATTAAAATAGAAAACAGATATTTTTAACTGCATACATTTTTCTAAATATTAAGGTTTTTACTATATCAAATAAATGCAGCCTTATGAGCATAAGAGACTCAAAAACATTTAAAAAAAAAACATAGAAAAAAAACCATCCAAATGTTGGTGGTGTACATGTCTAGGTAAACCAAATATTCAAACATTTTATTATGTTAAACCAAGTGTTATTTTTCATTTGTCATTTTAATCAGAGTAAATCTCTGAAAAATAACTAATATAATATGAATATTCTAAATTAATATGAATAAATATTTACTAGTGCGGTCAAATTGATTAATCGCATCCATTCATGTAGTATATATGTGTGTGTACTGCATATATTTAAATGTATGTATAAATACACACATATATGTATACAAGAAATATATGTGATATATACCTATATTTATATATAATATAAATCATATAGGAATATATATATATGTGTGTGTGTGTGTGTGTGTGTGTGTGTAAATATTTCTTAAATATATACATGTATGTGTTTGTGTTAATAAATACATACAAACATACACAGTACACACACATACTACTTAAACACAAACTTTTATTTTGGATGCGATTAATCGTGATTAATTGATTTGAAAGCACAAATATTTTCTATATTTACGATTTGGCATCTATAGAGAAAAACTGCCACTGAAAAAAAAATTCTTCCAAAATTGAACACTGGTTTTGTGCAATCACTGACAACTGAATAGTAATGATCAGAGGACTGGTTTGACTGTCCTGATGGTGGGTGTTTGATAGATTCATGAAATCCTCTTGGTTATGTGATGCATCATTAGTGCATTAGAAAGGCCTGCTCCAAGATACTTGTGAGCGAGAGGAAGTGTGTGTGTGGAAAGCAGCAACTTCCATTAGGGAAATCCCACTCTTTAATGCTTGTGTGTGTGCGGGGGTTGAAGCTGTTCTTTCCTGGGTGTGTGTCGAGCATATGTTCTGAGAGCCCACTCACAGACCTGAGGCTGGTGCTGGGAGATACCTGTCTTCAGTTGAGGTAAACTAATGATGCAGACTCAAAGCAGCAATGCTGGACTTTGATTCAGGGATAGATTTGTTTAATTCCCCACTCAGGTTTTAAGTGACTCGATGCATTAGCGGAGATGATCATGACAGATAATCTTCATTGAATAACAATTCAATCAAAATTCAGACAATAGAGTGACCGGCTCTCTGTTTTAAAGGGACAGTTCTCCCATGAATAAGAATTCCGTTATCATTTACTCATGTCATCCCAAAACCATATGACTTTTTAATTTATGGAGCAATTGCAGCTATCCAATTTCTTTCTTGCACATGCATATTCCAACTCTGCACATGAGTGCATGTTGCACAAGGTTTAACATCATTGACATCAAAAGCAAATGAGATGCTTACATTTAGTTAAGAACAAAAGTATGAATATTTATCCATAAAAAAAGTAAGTCCTGCCAATTTGGACTGACATGCGGGTGAGTAAATGATGACCCAACATTAATTTTAGGTTTAACTAACCCTATTAAAGCATGACTCCTTTTCATTTTACAAATTATTGGTGTTTTGACACACTAGGCTAATTCATCAATGAGCTGTGATAATAGGCCTGTAAATGTGTATGTTTATGCACAAATGTAAGGGGCAACAAACAACTATACAGCGCCCACACAAAGGCACATCCACATACAACCACAACAGAAAATAAATCACACACATACAAGCTCTGTGTCTAAATAATAGTTGTGTTGTCTGGATGTTGCGTTAATCACAGGCCTCTTTTCAGAGGTGTCAGTAAACTGTGGATGAGCTTGGCTGGAGATCACTTAATTCTAGCATCTCTGTGCAAGCAGTCAGTTAGTGCTAATGTGCGACTTTGCTCTGGGCATAAATGAGAGCTCAGCATCCCTCTAGTGGCCTAAATAAAGACTTGTTGTGTATGAGTGTATGTACACACATCTATTGATCTATGGTTGATCTTTCATATTGATCCAAAGCACTCTGCTTGTTCTGACCTGCCTGGTTGAGGTGATTTGACAAAGGCATGAGAATCCCAACAACAAAAAAACAGATCATGTCAGTGCAGTATATTAGTAGACACTAGATGTGCACATTCTCAAGAACTCCCAGCAAGCACACTTTTAGGTCATGACTAGGGTTAAGAACTGAGAACTGGTTCTATTGAAAAAATATACCAGAAGAAAATGATTTTCATGGCATTTACTTCCGGAAATGGTTCTCGCACTGCATATTAAAATACTGTGCTACTATTCAGCATAAAACATACAGCATGACCAATTACGTTTAATTCCCTGACCGAATGACTCTTGAACAGCATGACCAGTGAAATCCAATCACCAAGCTAATGACTCTTATGAGCCAATTTTTAGTAAGTTATGAACAAATAGCTTGAACAATGAAGTCTTACTCTCCAGCAAATGACTCTTGTGAACTGATACATTTAGTGAATCAAAAACAAACCAGTGAAATCCGATCCCCCAAGCTAAAGACTCTTATGAGCCAATTCTTTTAGTAAATCCAAAACAAACAGCTTGACTAGTGAAGTTTTACTCTCCAGACTCTTGTGAACTGATACATTTAGTGAATCAAAAACAAACTACCAGTGAAATCCGATCACCAAGAGAATGACTCTTATGAGCCGATTCTTTTAGTAAATAAAAGCAAACTTGGCCAGTGAAGTTTTACTCTCAAGCGAATGACTCTTGTGAGCGGTTCTTTTATTGTATCAAAAACAAACAGCTTGACCAGTGAAGTTCGATTCTCAAGTGTATCTTTGGTTCTTTTTAGTGAATCACAAGTACTTATGAATCAGCTGGTTTCTCAGCCAATCTGAGTCATGTAGTTTTTGTTATGTCTGACCCCATGATCTAAGAATTGTTACTGTGTTGTTGTTGAGGTGCTTGAGACCTAAATCAGTGTATTTTGTGTTTAGTGTAGTTTAGTGTTGGGCGATATGCTCCATATTCATATCGTCCTATCATCAGCCTGTGAGATCGCCAAAACACAATATTATCGTGCTAATTTAATTACTTACTTACATAGTTTCATAGCCAGAGAGTGAACCAACTCCAGTACGGCTAAAAGCAGCTTAATGTTAGTGTAATCTACACATATCTTTTTCATCAAGTAGCATATGGATGTCATGTCATAAAATATTTTTAATATGACTGAATTTGTATTTAACATGATAAGAATTTAATAAAAATATTGTAAGCTTACATTTCCGCACACTGAACAACAAAACTCCGGTGTTTCAGCGATGACTCATCTGAACGCCTCTGATTGGCCATTGCATTCATAAACTCAACGTAATCGTGTGTGATTGGTTAGAATGCGCAACACTATAAAAATGTGTAAAAAGAAGTATGATGGAACAAATAAGCCCTAATATTAATTAGATAATACTAGCCTGATGACAATAATAATAATAATAATAATTATTGTCTTGATATCGTCAAAGGCATCAGCCTCAGGCGATATCTCTGACTATCGGCGATACACAATCGGCAGAACCCTAGTGTAGTTAAAGATACACTTTAAGAGCTACACTTTACTCAAAAGAATCATTAATGTAACAGAACATTAAGGAACAGGAATAGTTAAGCGGAATCAGATTAAAAAACCCATTTACACCAAGAATGATGGTAACTATATTAGCGCCCACACCAATGCACAGTAACGTTTTGCTTATTATAAGCATGCACTGCAGTTATGCCATCTGCCACTTTAAATGCTTGAGTTCTTTAAAGCAGGATTGATTGGCTAATTCTGATTGGCTGTCAATGTTTTTATCGTTCCTCAGCTGGAAAATAACGTTTCTCTGTGCTGTTATAGTTGTGGTATGAATAGTTAACGTAATTAGTATGAACGGGCCTTAACACAGATTGTTACATTTCTTAAAATTCCCATCCCGAGTCATGACCTTTGATCTTTGCTGCAATGGCAACCATACCATCAATAGTAGGTGAGAGCAGTTTTTGGTACCTAGATGTGGAAGAGTGTTGTCATGTTTCCACAAACAGATCCAATCAATGAGTCTTACACACACAGGCAAGAGACTCTCTTTAGAAATGAAGGGCAGTTGAGTTATTTTCAGTGGCACCTCAAGCTAAGCAGACCAGAATAGCTCAGGCACTGCGGCGTCCTTGCTTTCTGTAAAATTACCCACGTTCCTACCTTCCTGACCCAACGTCCCACTAGACTCTTTTGTGAGTTAAGCCAAATTCAGAGCGCAAATTTTCATTGCTGTTTAAAGACTGATAATATCAGAGGCTTCTGAACCGAGCTGCACTGGTCACAGATGTTTCATTCGGATAAATGAAATATATTTCTGTCTGTTCCACTGCCTGAGTGTGTTTATATACACATAAATCTTGAGATATTGAAAAGAAAATGGGAGCAATAAAGTATCCTGGCTCCCACCTGCTTTGAGTAAGTTTGTCCCTTTTGCCGTTATCAGCTCACCGTTCTGATGAGAGGTGACAGACGCTGTGCTTCTATCTTTACCCTCCTCTATTTATAGTGATCCTCTCATCAGCCAAATGTATTCCTCCTTCCTCAGGCTTCTGACTCATCCCACCATTCAATACATTTAACCATATTAAAGGATAACCAACACCGGTTGAAAAAAGGAATAAGCAGGAAGTGTGTGTGTGTGTGTGTGTGTGTGTGTACTGGTATATATGGTTTACGAGGACACAAATGTGTATAATGACATGGGTACTACAACATAAACATGGTTTATGAGGACACTTCCTCTGTCCCCGTAAAACAAAAGGCTTAAAAAACATACTAAACGGTGTTTTATGAAATTCAAAAATTGCCAGTAGTTTCCTGTAAGGGGTAGGTTTAGGTGTAGGGCAATAGGAAATATGGTTTGTACAGTATAAAAACCATTACGCCTATGGAGAGTCCCTGTAAGCCACAAATTCAAGTATATGTGTGTGTGTGTGTGTGTGTGTATGCCTACAGAGTGAAAATGTTGTTTGTCGGGTGCAGCATCTCAGTTGTCCAGGATTTACGGTCTCAAAATAGCAGATGGGACTGAGCCATGGTTTAACAGACAGACACACATACACACTCAAAACAATGGCAGCATGTGATGATTTAGTTGGCTTAGTTGCAATTTATATCTGCCGTTCAAAAGTTTGGGATCAGTAAGATTTTTAATGTTTTTAATGGAGTCTCTTATGCTCATCAAGGCTGTAATTATTTGATCAAAAATACAGAAAGAAACAGGAATATTGTGAAATATTATTGCAATTTCTAATATTGGTTTCCTATTTTATTATACTTTCAAATATAATTTATTTCAGTGACGCAGCGCTGAATTTTCGTCAGCCATTACTCCAGTCTTCAGTGGCACATGATCCTTCAGAAATCATTCTAATATGCTGATTTATTGTCAGTGTTGAAACTGTTCTGCTGCTTAATATATATATTTTTTTAACTTTTTATTTATCAAAGAATCCTAAAAAAAGTATCACAGGTCCCATAAAATATTAAGCAGCACAACTGTTTCCAACATTGATTATAAATCAGCATAGAATGATTTCTGAAGGATCATGTGACAATGAAGACTTAAGTAATGATGCTGAAAATTGAGATTTGCTTCACAGGAATAAATAATATTTTAAAGTAAATTACAATAGAAAACTGTTATTTGAAATTGCAATAATATTCACAAAATTAAAATTTTTTCAGCATTTTTGATCAAATAAATGCAGCCTTAATGAGCATAAGAAACTTCTTTAAAAAACATTAAAAATCTTACTGATCCCAAACTTTTGAATGGCACTGTATATTTATATATGTATATGAATATATGTATGATTATATATATAATATTTATATGGGTCAGTAAAATTTAAATTGATCAAAAGTGTCAGTAAAGACATGGTGTTACAAAAGATTTCTATTTCAAATAAATGTTTTTTGTTTGTTTGCTTGTTTTTTTAACCTTCTATTTAGCAAAATAATCCTGTAAAGAAGTATCACAGTTTCCACAAAATTTGCTATTTAAATTAATAATAATAAGCAATATTTCATGAGCACCAAATCAGCATATTCAAATGATTTCTAAAGGATCATATGTCACTGAGGGCTGCTGAGATTTCAGCTTTCTGGAATAAATTACATTTTAAAATACATTAAAATAGAAAACAGTTACTTTAAATTGTAAAATTATTTCACAATATTACTGTTTTTGCTGTATTTTATAATCCTGTAAATGCATCTTTTGTGAGCATAACAGACTTTTTTAAAAAACATGAAAAAATCGTACTCAGATCATACTGCTTGTGTCATATCGCACTGCTTGTGTTAGTGAGAGTTTGATGGCCGTGGTGATCTAAATAAAATGACCTAAATTGATATCCAATATTAATCAATATAAAATAATACAGATAAAAAAAAAAATCTTCGATAACTGATATGCTGCCATATATTGTGTATTTTAAAAACCTCAAGGCTGGACACTCTCAAAACACTTATCAGGAATTGACTTACTGAACACACTCACAACAGTAATACACATTCACAGCAAAGACCAAATATTGCTACAACTGTCCCTAACAAACCCCTTTAACCCCATTTCTGTCCATCTTCTTTCTGATTGGCTGTCCTCATCCACTTGAACTTTCTCCCAGGGTTAATGCGTTCACCACTGAGCGAGTGTCAGTCTTTCCTGCTTATCATGCAAATGTATGCAGGGCTGCTAGGAGAGGTGGGATCGGCTATTTTTAGATTTTATTTTTTTCTCTCTCTCTTTTCCTTAATGAGTTTCTGTATTTGAGGCCGCAGTGCGCTAAATGTTTTCTGTCTGTTCCATTTTCTTCCATGTTTTCTCTTTCTCTCGTCAGCCTCCCTAATCCTCCCTCTTTCTTAAAATCCAAATCGGTCTATCTGTATGTTGAGCAGGGGATCTTCTGTGGTCGTTGCGTGTGTTTGTTCAGCGGGGCGGCCCAGGCACTGAGATGGTTTAGATTGCAGGGGTTGCCATGGAAACGAGCCTGTGTGCTCACACTTATAGATGGATAGAGTGGGTGAGAGCAGGAGAGAAAGAAAGAGAGATGGAGAAAAGGGTGAAAGAGTGGACAAGGTAAAAATCTGAACAATGACGTTGCCCTCGTGAGGAGTATTCAGATTAGTTAGCAATAGCCTCGTACAGATCTATGTCATTTAAATCCGGCTCTGTTTGCATATACTGATTCTTAAGTATATGCGTTTTTTGTGAAGTCTTATGTTTTTATGTAATTCAGAAAGTGAGAGAGATAGAGAGTCATGTGACAGATGGCTAGTTAGATAACATCTCAGATCACTATGCTACTGTGGCTCCATAATATGACTGTGATATCACCTGCCAAGCTTGCCAGAGACATGACTGCTTGACAACATTCTTGTGACTCAACTACATGTCTGAAGGAATCTTTCTTTCTTTCTTTCTTTGAAAGTACACTACTGTTCAAAAGTTTGGAGTTGGTAAGATTTTTTTTTTTTTTTTAAGAAGCCTCTTACCCTTAAAATATTTTACAATTAATTAATTAATATTTTATAAAAATAAAATAAAATAAAATCTGTTTTCTTTTTTAAATATACTTTAAAATGTAATTTATTCCTGTGAAAGCAAAGCTGAATTTTTAGCATCATTACTCCAGTCTTCAGTGTTGTATGTTCCTTCACAAATCATTCTAATATGCTGCTTTGGTACTCAAGATTTTTTTTTTTTTAATCAATATTTAGAACAGTTGTGCTGCTTAATCCTTTTGTGGAATATTAATATATTATTCATATATTTTTATTAATTTTAATTATGTATTAATATATTTAAAAGAACATTTTTTATTACATTATAAATGTCTTTACTGCCAATTTAGATCAATTTAATGCATCCTTACTGAATCTCTTACCAAAAAAGACAAAAAAACTCGTTGACCCAAACCTTTGAACTGTAGTGTATACTTTACTGCTTATTTAATTTGATAATGTGCTGTTAGTATGTGTTGCAGTTACTGGTCACGAGAATTACACATGACTTAAAGCAGAAATAGCACACACAGTTTCTGCCAATCTCATGTTAATCTTGAGTATCTATAGAGTAGTATTGCATCCTTCATGTCTCCAAAGAGTCTTTAGTTTTATCAGATTTATAAAAGACAGATACAGCTTTACACTTCTCTCCAAAAACAGTCGTGCTCCAGGAAGCATGCTGTGGGCGGAGCTAAAGAGTCACAAGCATGCAAAGCTTTTGCATAGTGATCGTCTGCAAGCGACATCGACATAAATAAAACAGGAACAAAAACCTCATTGACTTTAATTAACTATGGCTAAAAATCAGACCCAGCCATATATATTTGACCCAGAATCGGATCCCAATGACTTCCGTAACCCTACGTTGATGGTCGCGCTCTTGCTCTCGCACTATGGTGCGTTTCCTAGAAGCATCATTAGCTAACTATGGTTGTTAGTTCCATTGAACTCTATTGGTATCGATGGAACTTGCAAACTATAGTTGCTTTTGGGAAACGCACCTCAGGTTGATGTGTGTGTGCGCTCTTTCGGGGGAAGTGCCCAAGGAATTTCGCCCTTTATGACGTCATACAGGGCCATACTTGTAAAAAACTTTCCGAAACTTATACAAACCCTGAAGGAGTGTATTTGGCACAGAAATACTCCGTCATACATCCAACTCTTTTTTTTTTTTTTTTTTTTTTTTGGTCATGTTTAACATGTGAATCCAACTCTTTAGCAGTGTAAATAAGTCAGAGTGTATGAAATAGCATTAGACCTCCCCTTTAAGTTCTAAGCATTTGTAAGTGTATTTATTTTGCCGTCCATGTTAACAGGCTACTGTATTCACACAGCAGGAGAGTAGCTGCAAGTACATTTGTTGTTGTCTGTTGTGCACTGAACTCAGCAGAGATAATTGAAAATACACTTAACCTATTTATGAACACAATATTTTTTACTATATATGCTTTCATGAAGTAACATAAAGTACTGGAGCAAACTACTCACACTTGATGACAGGTTACATGCACAAGCACAAACAGTGCTTTCTCTTCACTTAATCTGGCTGAGTCCAGATGATTTCATAACAGATTATAGCTTTTGCAATTTGTGCCGATTAATTACTGTTTGGATGTACGTAAATGTGCTTAATGTAAATTAGATTTCACAACGATTAATTTGTAATAACTCTGAATGGCCAAGACCTCATACACTGAAAAACATTTGGTGTAGAAACAATTTTCACTCAGAAATTGCTAGTAAACATTACAAACGATTGCAAATAAATGAAAAGGAACACATTGAATTAAACATGAAATATTGAAATGCAAAAAATTAAATTGTATATTCTTGTTAAAAATTACAGTAGTCAATTTTATTTAAAATGTTTGTTTATTTATTTATTTATTTTAGTGTATGATTTAAGGCAGTTATTAAGTGCATGTTATCTAGTAGCCTAAAAAGCTTGCATCTTTAACAGTTCTGTTGAAAAGACCAGCATTACCAGCATATGTTTCATTTTGGATGCTGATCTGCAGCATGTGATGCTGGTATTAACCAGCAAATTTATCCTGGTTTCAACAGAAAGACCAAATTCAACAGGCTACAGTGGTCCACCAGCTAGACTCGCACCAAACCATCACTAACCAGTTCGTACCAGCATGTCCTTACAGGGTGCTATCAATCTGCACTAATTCTCTAGCTCTAAACTCTTGAAACTTTACCTGGGATGATGAAGTTGAAGGTTGTATGGCTCATCTGCCACTCACTGATCAATCTGAATTTATGGAACCGCCTGTCATTGAGTTATAAGCAGATTTGCAATCTCTCTCTCTCTATCCCTCTCTTTTTCTGATTGATGCCATTTTAATTGGTCCCATGCTGTGCTCTGGCTGGATTGGAGAGTGCTTGTGGGTGGCGTGTCTGGGGCTGAAGTGGCATTGGCGTAGGTGTAGGCTGCCCCGAGCTCCTCTTGGCTGTCTGACCGTGGGCGAACACAGCCTTTCGGCTCAAACTCTCATCAGCTCAGCCTTCCATAAGCCAATCAGGAGAATAGTGGACGAAATATACACGAACAAAAAGAGAGCAACCGAGAGATGCGTAGAAGGATGAGTGTGTGCGTATAGAAGGGAGTGACCGTGGTTTGGTGAAGCGCACGTGCAGTCGTCCCTGATTACCATGGACACAGTCACTAGGGAACGTATTCATGCATTCTCACCTGCTGCATGTCATCAGACTTGAATGAGATAGATAATGATCATAAAGGTGTGAGTATGTGTACAGTACTCCTCCGTCACAGCGATTTCCCTTTTAGATCATTCTTTTTCTTTTTCGTTCTTTCTTTCTTTTTCTTTCTTTCTTTCTTTCTTTCTTTCTTTCTTTCTTTCTTTCTTTCTTTCTTTCCTTTCTTAATATTTCTTTACATTCAGCAATTTTTGCAAAGAGACTGTCAGCATTTACTAAATAGTGTGTGTAATTCTAATAATTATTATTTGAATTAATTTTCATTTTATATTTTCAGTTTTAGTAATGTAATGTGCTTTTGTGCTTTTTATTAGTCTTTTATTAGTTTTTATTACTTCAGCTGATTTTTATTTCAGCTTTATTTTTAGTAATTTTTGTTGTGTGGTGTGTGTGTATGTATCACCACCTTGGAATTATACGGTTCTATCTGCATTTTTGGTTGTGAGATATTGTGCTTAAATAGAACCTTTTTGTTTTCTGAAATAAAAAAAAAATCACATAAGAATAAGAATATATATATATATATATATATATATATATATATATATACATACACATACATACAGTGGGCCAAAAAAGTATTTAGTCAGCCACCAATTGTGCAAGTTCTCCCACTTAAAAAGATGAGAGAGGCCTGTAATTTTCATCATGGGTATACCTCAACTATGAGAGACAAAATGAGAAAAAAAATCCAGAAAATCACATTGTAGGATTTTTAAAGAATTTATTGGTAAATTCCTCTGTAAAATAAGTATTTGGTCACCTACAAACAAGCAAGATTTCTGGCTCTCACAGACCTGTAACAACTTTTTTAAGAGGCTCCTCTGTCCTCCACTCGTTACCTGTATTAATGGCATCTGTTTGAACTGTTTGATCAGTATAAAAGACACCTGTCCACAACCTCAAACAGTCCAACTCCAAACTCCACCATGGCCAAGACCAAAGAGCTGTCAAAGGACACCAGAAACAAAATTGTAGACCTGCACCAGGCTGGGAAGACTGAATCTGCAATAGGTAAGCAGCTTGGTGTGAAGAAATCAACTGTGGGAGCAATTATTAGAAAATGGAAGACATACAAGACCACTGATAATCTCCCTCGATCTGGGGCTCCACGCAAGATCTCACCCCGTGGGGTCAAAATGATCACAAGAACTGTGAGCAAAAATCCCAGAACCACACGGGGGGACCTAGTGAATGACCTGCAGAGAGCTGGGACCAAAGTAACAAAGGCTACCATCAGTAACACACTGCGCCGCCAGGGACTCAAATCCTGCAGTGCCAGACGTGTCCCCCTGCTTAAGCCAGTACATGTCCGGGCCCGACTGAAGTTTGCTAGAGAGCATTTGGATGATCCAGAAGAGGATTGGGAGAATGATGAAACCAAAATAGAACTTTTTGGTAAAAACTCAACTTGTCGTGTTTGGAGGAGAAAGAATGCTGAGTTGCATCCAAAGAACACCATACCTACTGTGAAGCATGGGGGTGGAAACATCATGCTTTGGGGCTGTTTTTCTGCAAAGGGACCAGGACGACTGATCCGTGTAAACGAAAGAATGAATGGGGCCATGTATCGTGAGATTTTGAGTGAAAACCTCCTTCCATCAGCATGGGCATTGAAGATGAAACGTGGCTGGGTCTTTCAGCATGACAATGATCCCAAACACACCGCCCAGGCAACGAAGGAGTGGCTTCGTAAGAAGCATTTCAAGGTCTTGGAGTGGCCTAGCCAGTCTCCAGATCTCAACCCCATCGAAAATCTTTGGAGGGAGTTTAAAGTCCGTGTTGCCCAGCGACAGCCCAAAAACATTACTGCTCTAGAGGCCAAAATACCAGCAACAGTGTGTGAAAACCTTGTGAAGACTTACAGAAAACGTTTGACCTCTGTCATTGCCAACAAAGGGTATATAACAAAGTATTGAGATGAAATTTTGTTATTGACCAAATACTTATTTTCCACCATAATCTGCAAATAAATTCTTTAAAAATCCTACAATGTGATTTTCTGGACTTTTTTTTTTTTTCTCATTTTGTCTCTCATAGTTGAGGTATACCTATGATGAAAATTACAGGCCTCTTTCATCTTTTTAAGTGGGAGAACTTGCACAATTGGTGGCTGACTAAATACTTTTTTGCCCCACTGTATATATATTATTATAATTCCAAGGTGACTATATATAGAGTATATTTAGCAATAAATAGCATCAGTATTATATTAGCCACCTGCACCTTTATCTCTAGATATCAGTCCCGACCATTGAAACCATCCTTATCTGCCAACCGCTATACAGATAACAATGTGTGTGTTTGTGCCTGGTTCAAAAACAAACCGAAACACAGACTAGATCCAGGAATCTCCATATAGAGCTTAGTCAGAGTGCACAGTATATTTACTTTGACACAAGCAACAATGAGGCTTCGATGTGTCATACTGCCTTAAAGCTGTTACGTCAATATTTTTGTAATTTTCATAGCTCTCATTTTCTGTAGTGGAAATTCCTGAAACGAATATGTATGTACCACAGACACATAGCCAGAAACATAACATGTACAGAAGAGATAGCACTCCTCATTAGAGAGACTCACTTGAGTTAGCATGTTGCTAAGCTAACAGCATGATGCTCAAATAAGTAAAAAGGAACTGAAATAATGAACAAGTAGTTCATTTTGGTTAGAAATTTCCACTATAAAATAAGAAAATACTTTAAAATAGTTGAATCTGTCACTTTGTCTACTGAGCTTGTCACTGTCTTGGTTTACTTTCTCTATGTACATGCAATGCTGCCTTACCTCACTTTGTTCAAAATCCCTTTAGTAAAGTATCATTTTGCTGCATAACCGACTTTATGTTGGGCCTATGATGCCTTAAAATGCTGTCTAGTTTGTCAGTACACTAGATTTTGAAACAAAGCTATCGATTTCCTTCCTGCCTCATGTTCGTGTCAAATTAAATATGGCGGCTGCTCTGACTAGATCTATAAAGTGAATGCAGACAGTATGAACTCCACTGGTATCATGTCTTCCCCTGTCAGTGTGTTGTGCGTGGTACTCTAAGGTGAACTGTGTTGTACTGAGAGGTATAGGTGTGTTCTGGTTAAGCCCTGCTTTTTGAGCAGATGGATTATGTATTATGTAAGCACATCTATCCCACTAATGGCCCTTTTAGCTGCCACGCTGTTCTCCTGAGCAGCTGCCCGCTCCAGAAGACAGGACGCTCTGATATCAGACAACACACACACACACAAACACAACTTGCCCCAGGAGCACCCTGATATGAGACAGAACGCAGATATACACACACACTCACCGAACGTCCCCCAGGAACCTCGCAATGGTAATTGTACCGAGCCTAGTCACTCTATGGGGGCTGCGTGCCGCCCTACGGGGATTCTTAGCTGTAATCACACCTCTGCAGCAGCTCCCCTTACAGACAGCATTAAAATAATGCAGCCCACACATACACCACTGTACTGAAAGACAAGAAGTGTGGGAGGAGTTGGATGGCAAGTTTATTGGAACAAAACAAGAGGGAGAAAGTTGTTAGACTCTCTCTCCTCTCTCTCTCTCTCTCTCATTGACGGACATTATGGGCACTGCCACAACACACATAGTGATGTGAATGTAATTTCACAGTTGTTTGTGTGATGAAGGAACGCTGTCCCCCCTAAAGGCATCACCTGACTGCTGGAATGCATGGAGCCGTGGCGGTGGGTCACATGGTTGGTCAGGTGGTCCTTGACCGCCAGTTTCTCTCATGATCAACACACATATACACAATTACTGTAGCCCTCAAAGGGGGAAAGTGAGGGGAAGAGTTGCTTGAGAATCAATGATGTGTTTGTTCACTTTCTCTGCTGGCTGGGTTGACGTTAGATCATGAGGCTTCTTGAGGACCGACCAGCTGTTTGGTGTTTAGTGACTGACCAAAGTTCTACTGTACTGAGCGTGTGGATGTGCGTTCACTTCAGAAAGTGTTTGTATTGGCTTTTATTTTTAGTTACTACTGTAGAAGAAGAAGAGAAGTGCAAAAAGAGTGATTGTTTTCAAACAAGTTTCCTCAAACATGCCACTTGTCTGCTGTTGGTTGGATTAACAGGTAGCCTCGCCCCAAACTCCCACCATTGGTTAAGCCAATAGCTATGTTTCTATCCACCTATTTTTATGCACATTTTGGGATAATCCATAAAAAAACGCTGGATTGAAACGCTGGATTGAAACGTAAATTGGAAAAATGTGCATAAAAATGTCAACTAAGCCAGATAAATTTCTTATCCGGTAAGAAAACGTGCGTAAACTACGATAGAAACACTTTTAACGAATAAATTCCTTAATGCGCACCAAAAATAGACATGAAATTTTGCGATGGGACAGCATAACTGGACCAACCAATGGACCGATCTCATTGCACAGCATCTGAAATGCTGGTTTTGTCATTCTAAAATGCTTGAGCAAAGTCTCGTCAAAGTGCTTCGTTATAATTAACTCCCAAAACTGCATTCACAAACAGCAGGCTCCGAAAATAAGATAACATGACCGTGTTTTGTCTGCATGCTCTGAAGCTCGTAATTTTTTGTATACAAAAACTATTATATATAATGCCTTCTCCTAATGCAGCAAATTTAATTTTTCTTCGTGAAGTTAATCGAGAAGTGACGATTTTGTTCTCTTCAGCTCACTGGATGGAAACGGTGCTTTATTCGCAAATGTTTTATGCGATATTCCAATTTTGCGCTTAAGTTTAATTTGGAACTTTGGATGGAAACATAGCTAATGTTACTATATCAAGGTGGTGATATACGAAAAATGGCATAGACAGTGATGAAAGCATTATAATTCAGTTTTAAATTAAAATCAGTTAATTCAAAATGCCGTTCAAAAGATTGGGGTTGATAAGATTATTTAATCTATTTCAAAGAAGGTTCTTATGCTCACCGAGGCTGCATTTATTTGATCAAAAAAAAAAATGCAGTAAAAAGAGGAATATTATGAAATATTACAATTTAATATAACTGTTTTCTATTTTAAAAATGTAATTTATTCCTGTGATGTCAAAGCTGATTTTTCAGCATCATTACTCCATTTATCAGTGTCACATGATCCTTCAGAAATCATTCTATTATGATTTGGTGTTTAAGTAACATTTCTTATTATCAGTGCTTAAAAGAGATGCGCTGCTTGATATTTTTGTTGAAAACTATGATGCACTATGATTTTTTTTTTTTGTGATGTATTTTTCAAGGTTCTTTGATTTAAAAAAAAATTCAAAAGAATAGCACTGATTAATAACACTTATTTTGAAAATTTTAATATGTTTTTGCTGAAAAAAAAAAAATTAATTTCTTTAATAAACATACTGACACTGAAATTTTGAATGGTATTGTAGACATTTTTTTAACCATCGAGGACATATTAATATTATGATAATAAATAAATACAAAGATTTAAATACATAGATGGACACACATAATACATGCATACATTCATAAATAAATAAATAGTTTTATTTAAAATATATACACATTCAACATATTAACATTCAACTAACTTTCCGTGTCATTTTACTCTGCAGCTGCGTCATCCAGTGAAAATGAGGAGAGAGTGTTCCGTGAGCGGATGCGTCCACGCAAACGGCAGGGAGCGGTCCGGAGGCGCGTCCATCAGGTCAACGGTCACAAATTCATGGCCACCTACCTGAGACAGCCCACCTACTGCTCCCACTGCAGAGATTTCATCTGGTAGGACTCTCAGGGCCCCTCACCTGTCACCCTTTATCTCATCCACAACAGCTACCTGTATTATAAGATCCCTTTCAGACATATAAAAGCTTTAGTTTGTGTAATTTTCCAAGACGATGCATGATGACACCTGATGCTAATCACAGGCACTCCTCTTGGTTCCAACAACAGAGTTTTGTAATGAATATTAATATTGAAAGCAAATTAGATCGACTGTTCTTTGTGCTTGTGTGGAGGGCCTAAAGGGATGCATTCATAGATTAGACAGATGTTTATTTTTATCTCTGCAAACAGTTCCTCCCTGTAGAGTAATAACTGTTTGGTCTAACTATTTGCATACCTGGTGAATAGTGCATCTGTGTGGCACCACACAATGCTGCTTGTTGCCTCTGACACAATCAGCTATAGATGCAGTATCTGTGTTTTAACGCAACGCCCCCTCTGTTGGTCAGAAACAGAACTGTCTGACAGAGTTGTCTAACATATTTATTTCAATCTGGTTCTGCAGGGGTGTGTTGGGGAAACAGGGGTATCAGTGTCAGGGTAAGACTCTGTTCTCTTATGTACAATGATAATAAAGAAAATTATAATCTTTTCTCATATGATTATCCAATCTTTATATTTATGTATCTGTATTTTTAATTACCATGTAAAGTTAACTTTTTGCCTGCCTTTTTGCCCAAATCTCTCAGTGTGTACCTGCGTGGTCCATAAGAGATGCCATGAGCTCATTATAACAAAATGTGCTGGCTTGAAGAAACAGGAAGACACTCCTGAAGAGGTCAGTTCTACATGCTTGCTCTCTCAAACAGAGACAAGCTATGTTTGAGTTTGCATACTTGTATTAGTTTCTGAAGTATGTATACTACAATTTTCTGAACTATTACATTTGCCAATATGTTCACAATTATCACAACAGAAAATAATGAGAGGAATACAATGTTTCCCAGTTTAGGCAGTTTCCCGGAATACGATGCACTTATCTTGACCTTCTTTTTACAGTGTGACAAATAATATCAGCAGCATTCTTCAACATTCTTCTTTCTTTCTTGTCATTTTTACTTAAAATGTAGTTGTTTTATTTCTGAGATGGTAGCAGGACACCACACATAATATAACATAATGAGATAATGTGACGACATTTAATAAATGTACTGTAGGAAGATCATGAGGACTGTTTTAAATGTTAAATATTGATTCATAATGTGAAATGAGACACATACTATTTTATTTTATTATTATTATTATTTTTAGAAATTGTAGGTAGAGTACTGTGCAGTGTATACTGTGTTGTTTGCAATATGCTAGTATTCTAAAAAATAGCCCGTGCAGTGCTATTTTAATATTATTTAATACTATTATTATTGTTTTCGTCATCTTTATTAGTTTTTTTCTCTTTTATATTTATATTTATCTTTCTTTTTTTTAAATTCCAGTTTTAGTAATTGTAGTACTTTGGCTTAAACTTATTTTATTTCAGTTATTTGCCAAGGCAACATTTTTTTAAATTTACCTTAAATTTTTTTAGTTAGTTTTTTTCCATCTAATATTTATTTTCAGCTTTATTGAAATGAGCTAATAAACATATAATATAATTAAATAATAATTAATCCAGATTTTTAATAGTTTTAGTTGTAGTTTTAGTTAACAGCACTAAGCAAATATGCCTAAAACTACTAAAAACTCTACAGTATATTCTCATCAGAGTGATCAGTTGAATTGTGGGTATTGTGGCATGAATGATGTTTTGTTTTTACAGGTTGGCTCCCAGCGCTTCAGTGTAAACATTCCACACATGTTCAGCATACATAATTACAAAGTCCCTACCTTCTGCGACCACTGCGGCTCCTTACTTTGGGGACTGATGCGGCAAGGCCTGCAGTGCAAAGGTAAGTGTTATGAAGAATCATTTTGGTCAAGAGTCTGTTGTTATTGCCATGTATTCATTTCTGTCTTCCACCTATTTTCAGCCTGTAAAATGAATGTCCATCGGCGCTGTGAAAGTAATGTAGCTCCTAGCTGTGGTGTTGATGCCAGAAAAATTGCTAAAGTGCTCTCTGATCTCGGGGTGACGCCAGATAAGATCTCCAACAGTACCCAGCGCAGGAAAAAGGTGAGTGGTCTAAATATCTGAGGAATGTGGGGAGGCTAGATTGAACCATGGGATAATGCAAAACTCTACAGCACAGAAGAAAATGCGTAACAAAATACTGCTGCTCAAAAAAAGGGCACATTATAAGCAGGGGAAAAAATTAAAGTATGATCACTTTAGATAATGATTCAGTAAAATGAGGCCAGCAACGATTGAGACGATGATATAAAGGATTAGGCGAGAAAGACATTAAAATATTAAAAACATTAGTAATGATATTAAAAATGTTTTCTCTTCAGTTGACTCCAGGGCAGGACCCTCAGCAACCCACGACAGAAGCCCCCACATCAGAGGAATCTGACCGATGCAAATCAGCTCCAGCTTCACCTTGCGACCAGGGTACAGAATGACACACACACTCTGCCGTCTTAGTCTTTAACTATTACATTTTCATAATTAATTTGCACATTTATGTGGAACGCTCTGTTACAGTGAATTAAGACTAGCGCTTATAAGCTTAAAAATGATTTTAAAGCACAATGAAAGTCTTAAAAGTGCTCCATTTTGTGTGAGAGACTCATGGACCATGTTTATAATTTTATCCAGTATCATTATTTAAAATTTCTCCTTTTGTGTTTTATGAACGAAGGACCTCATACAGGTTTAGAGTGTGAGTAAATAATGGCAGAATTATCATTTTTGAAAAAACTGATTCCTTTAAGTCTAATGTTTATGTTTGTGTATCTGTAGCAGAGCTTGCAGAACTGGAGAGTATCCGCAAGGCCCTTTCATTCGGCCAGGAGCACAAGTCTTCCTCCTCTTCCGCAAACAGCGGCATTCAGAGCACAGCGACCGAGGGCCGGGAGAATGGAGATGTGAAGACTATCCAGACAAAGAGGATGAGTCTCACAGACTTCTCCTTCATCAAAGTGCTGGGCAAAGGCAGCTTTGGCAAGGTGAGTGTTATTCACAAATTAATACATTTCAGATTTGGTATATTAAAACAAAAAATCTAAATATTCACCTTGCCCATTCCATGCTGTAGGTGATGCTGGCAGAGCTGAAAGGCTCAGATGAAGTTTACGCTGTGAAAGTTTTGAAGAAAGACGTCATCCTTCAAGATGATGATGTGGACTGCACTTTGACAGAGAAACGCATTCTAGCCTTGGCTAGAAAACATCCCTATCTAACCCAGCTATTCTGCTGCTTCCAGACAAAGGTGAAACAGTCACTAAACCAAGACCAGATTTCTCGCTAATCCAGACTCAAAATCTTTTCTTTGTTCTACAGATCTGCCGTCTTTCTCATGTCACCTTCATGTCATTGCAAACCCAGTATTTCTTTCTTTCTACTATGTGAAAAAAATACGATTTTAGACAGATTTCCAAGCTTCTGTTGTCCATACCATAAAAGTGAATGGATTTCTACCGTCAAGCTCCAAAACAGAACTTCATGCAATTTCTTTATGCAATGATTTATAGTCCATACAACCTGTATACCTCACTCCAAGTCTTCTGAAGCCATACAATAGCAGTATGTGAGGAACAGACAGTAAATTCTGCCAAAATTTTATTTTTCGGTGACCTGTTCCTTTAAAAATATCAGTAAATCTGCAATAAAGTTTAGTTAATGCATTAGGTATCATGAACTAACAATAAATGCATTTATTAGACAAAGCTAATGTTAATTTCTGCATTCACTATAATGCAAAAGTTTGGTCTCCAGTGCTGGGGAAAGTTACTTTTAAAAGTAATGCATTACAATATTGCATCTAATTACATCTAATTGCGTTACTTGGTTACTTTTTATGGAAAGTAATGCATTAAAATATTACATTACTCGAAAATGCATTACGTAGAGTAAGAGTAATGCATTACGTTACTTTTGCGTTACTTTTTGTCAACTGGGCTGGGCTTGCTTATTTATTTTCAATAACAGAAAAACCAAAAGTTATATTTTTGGCAACTGTAGAGGCACTTTCACACCAAGAGTGAAATTAATAAGCCTCAGGCTGAAAAAACGCCTCTGCCTCTGCATTTACTCCTAATTTCTCTCAACACGGGGACAGGAAAGGTGTCAGTGAATAAATAGGAAAGCAAAGTAACTTGTGTTACTTATTTGAAAAAGTAACTCAGATATTTTCTTGTTCATTTAAAAGTAATGTGTTACTTTACTAGTTACTTGAAAAATGTAATCTTATTACATAACTCCTGTTACTTGTAATGCGTTACCCCCAACAATGATTTTGAACGACATCTCGTACACTGACCAAGGCTGCATTTATATGATCAAAAATACAATATAAACAATATTTTAAAATATGATTAGAATTTTAAATAACTGTTTTCTATTTTAATATATTACAAAAAATGTGATTTATTCCTGAATTTTCAGGAGCCATTACTTCAGTCTTCAGTGTCACTTTTGAAATCATTTTGATATGCTGATTGGGTGCTTCAGAATTAATATTATCGATGTTGAAAAGAGTTTTTGCTGCTTAACATTATGTGTAAACCACAATACATTTTTGTCAGGATTCTTTGATTAATAGAAAGTTAAAAAAAAGAACAGCATTTACTTAAAATAGAATTATTTTGCAACAATGTAAATGTTTGTAAATTTAATGTATCCTTGCTGAATAAAAGTATTCAGTTCTTTTAAAAAACGTATCAGACCAAACGCTTTGAACAGTAGCATATGCTAATGAAGTTTTAACATTTGAACTTCATGACACCTAGGACTGGGCGATAAAACGATAATTATTGCAATATAATTTTCCTTGATAAAATGATAACAAAGTTTGATCAATTTTCGATATATATAATTTAATTTTTTTTTGTGATTAATAAGCGTTTTATACTAAATGTATTTAGACTAACCATATACAGTAGATACATTTTTACCATGGTATTGAGGTGCTGTATTTGTGGGTTTAACTGTGGTTATTATGATCTAAATGTATGATATTATGGAAGACCAGTGGTAAATTTTAATAAATCTCAAACAGTCCGAATAATTACATTTTCAGTGTAAAAATGATGTAAAAAAAGATTTGTAATTTATCGTGATGAAAACATTTTATCGTAAAAAAAATTTTGGCCATATCTCCCAGCCCTAATAACACCTAATGCATTAACTACTGTTACAAATCGACCCTTATGGTAAAGTTTTATGGTAATAAATAATCCAGCAGATGGCAGAGACACACATTATGACTTTTATCAGGATTTCACTGCTAATAACAGATGTTGTCCAGGAGGTGGCAGTGTGGTCTCTTTCTGATGGCTAATGTGTGTTTAGATCATGTATAACAATGTGGTTTTAGGTGACAGTCTGTTGAGTTGTTTGAAACTGTACAAAAAGAGAGAGAGAGAGAGAGGTCAGTTGAGGTTATGAAAACTTCAGCAGTTTAAAGTGGTTTAACAGTTTAAAATGGTTTAGCATCCTAAAAAGTGCCTGTTTTTATTTTCTAAGTAAAAAAATGACAACAGCATGTGAATTAAAAATAGCTGAAATATTTCCAGTAAGTTAACTTCTTTGAATTTTCATTTAATCGCCAGGAATGCCCAAACTTCTGCACACAAATGTATTTACAGATAGGGAAGGCGAATTGAAGTGGTACTCGTTCTGTCAATGAACTGTGCTCATTAAAGACTCTGACATCCTTTTCACCCACGCTTTTATCACTCTCATCTTCTGTCTCTTTTCCCCGTCGTTCTCTATTTTGCACTTTCACTTCTTTCCGTCTCTTGTTCAGCTTCCCCTCTCATGCCCCAGTTACACTCACTGATATCTAGTGTCCTCATTTCTGTTTTTCACTCTTTGACTACCGCCCCCTCTCATTCTCATTCGCCCACATCTGAGAACACAGGACGCACACTGATGGAGGGCAACAATACAAGAGATGGAAAAAAAAAGAAGGGTTTGAGGCAGTAGTAGTGCGGGAAAGGGGCAGAAAGAAGAAGGAAGAGGTGATTTGGGGAAAAGAGGAGTTGTGTACTCTTTTTGAACTGCTGCCTCTGGTTTTAATCAGCTTTGGGATCGCAGCCATATTCTTATCAATTGTAATTACGCTGTAGAAATGTAAATAACATTACACAAGTGTTTCTGATGAGGCCTGTTGGGACCGCGTGCAGACATGCTCCTGCAGATAGAAAATAGCCAAAAGGGGCCATATAGAAGGACCATGAGGAGGATTATAGAACATGTGAAGTCTGAATGATTGCCTGGGAAAAAGAGAGAGGCAGAAAGGAGGAGGTGCAGAGGGTTAGCTCATGCTAGAGCAATTCACTGGGACAGATAAACAACAGTTAAAGTACTCGTTCATCCAAAAATGAAAGCTCTGTCATCATCTATTCGCCCTCATATCATTCATGTTATATTATGATAGTGCTTTATTTTATATTATTATTATTATTATTATTATTATTATGTTACTAATGTTATATTATATTATATTATATATTAAAATTTTACTTAACTTTCAGTAAAAAAAAAAAGTTTGAAAGAAAAACATTGAGGAATGACTATTATTATATTTTATTGTTATATTATATTAAAAACCTCTAATAAAATAAATAATGCTATCATTTTTTATTAATAAATATGAATAATATAATATTATACCATAATAACACTTTATTTCAATTTTCAGTAAGAAAATATATATTAGTTAAAATAAAAAATTATAGCCTACTGATTATTAGCAGATATGAGAAATGACTATTATATTGTAATGTGTTTTATATATTAATAAGTAATATATTATATGAAAATTGTATCTTAAGTTTCAGTAATAAATAAAATAAAAATAATGAAATAAAACATTCAAGCCTACTGATCATTAATAAATTAAATAATGACTTATAATATCGTATTATATTATATTCCTGTAGCTCAAATAGTAGAGCATGGCACTAGCAACGCTAAGGTCATGGGTTCGTTTCCCAGGGAAAGCAAGAGCTGATAAAAATGTAGAAACTGTAACTTGAATGCAATGTAAGTCGCTTTGGATAAAAGCGTCTGCTAAATGCATAAATGTAAATGTAAATATATATTAAAAACTTAAATTCTAATAAAAAAATAAAATAAAGAATTTAAACCTACTGATTATTAACAAATATGAATGATGACATATTATATTTTATTATATCATATCATATCATATCATATATATTATATTATATTATATTATATTATATTTTTAAAAAACTTATGGATTAGCCTATGGATTTTTAATAAAAATGAATGATGAAACTTATGTTTCAATAATACAAAATAATAAAAATTAATCATTCTAGAATACTGATTATTAAAACATTGATTATATTATATTATATTATATTATATTATATTTATTATATTAAAAACTTTAAGTTCTAATAAAATAAAATAAATAATTCTATCATTTTGTTTAATATAATATAATATAATAAAAACCTAAATGGATTTTTTCACCCAAAACTCCTGTCATTATTTACTCACCTTTAAATAAATCTAAATACTTTATATATAATAGGAGGACTGAGATATGACATGATATAGCTGAAAACTAACCGTATGTGAGTGAAATCGCTTTATACAATACATTGTCAGAGATAAATTCTGCATTACATTCTGCTGTAAAGCAGCTCTACAAGACAATAGTGTCAACGTGTGTGAGTATTGTAATATTGTTAGGTTCACTTTGATAAATCATTTTGCATAACTTCCCAACACTCAGAGGGAATGTACAACTACAGACGAGTAAGAAGAATTATTTGAGTGGACAGACAAAATGGCTCTGTCTTGACTTGTGGTTTGTCACGGTTATGGACAGTGTGCTAGTGTGACACGAGTGTGTTCTTCACTCCCAGCTGAGGACAGGCACAGATGAGGTCATTATCACAGCTCACTGCTCACTGTTTCTAGCACTGTAGCAACCCAGAAGCCCTTACGTGCTTCCCTCCGCTACTGTGAAGCGATCTTGACTCAACTCAGTTTGGTGAACCAGTGCCCTGATGTTTTAGAAGATTTAAGACATGTAGTCTTGCTCTGTGTGTCTAAATAGTTTCTTCTAAGCATAAGACTTTTAAAACTGCAGATACTTTTCACTGCAGTTGCAAATAATTCCTGAGATGAATGAAAACACAAGATCTAGATTGCATCACATTCATTTGCTTTGAGATCTCTTGCACTCGTTCTTTCTTTAATATCTTAAGTATCTAAGTCTTTATTAGAGTGAAATGAGAAGACATGCACTTTCAGATCATTCTCTTTTCTTGACTGGTGTCATTGTTTTATATTTGATGTTTTTGCCCTCTGCCTTTGTACGATTTATATGGAGCACTCACTCGTCTTCTCTCCAAAGGAAGGAAAAGTTGATTTAAACCTCATTTTCTTTCTTCCACCCTCCTCTCTCCATGTCTTGCTTGTCTCTCGTTCTCTTTTTCCAGAGTAGACTGATGAGTTGAATTCGCTCTCAAAACTCTGAACAGTGTTGTAGTGCAGCCAAACCTAAGCTCAAATTTCTTCTAAGCACGACAACATCTCTCCTTCTTTCATTATCCATCTTTTGCTCTTTCTCAATCCATCTTTTTATCTCTCCATTGCTCTCCATTCTCACTTGTTTTTACATCAGTCTGTTAGACTGCTGGATCTGAATATATTAGATTTTTCTTTTTGTAAAATGTGCACCTAATTCAAAGTCATTATAAAACCTTTTCAGACATAGAAAGCTGCAGGACACTCCCTTGTTTTGAAGGTCTAGATTTCCCTACAGTTGTCTTGCCTTAAAACTGAGACACATCAAAGAACCAACAAACTTTTCTCTGAATGGACAGAAGAAAGATGATTCATTTTTCATAGATGCTTTTTTTTTAATTAAAGATTTTCACTTTAGAGTAAAATATAGCATATTGTGTGTTAGTCTTGCCATTTTTAGTTAAGTAATTGAAAAAAAAAACTGAAATATTATTACAATTAAAATGTTTTCTATTTTAATATATTTTAAAATGCAAAGCTGAATCCTTCAGAAATCATTCTAATATGCTGATTTGGTGCTCAAGAGACATTTCTTAATATTATCCACATTGAAAACAGTTGTGCTGCTGAATACGTTTGTGGAAACCATAATATACATTTTTTCAGGATTCTTTGATGAATAAGAACAGTATTTATTTGAAATAGATTTTGTGTAAAATAAATTGTAAATGTCTTTACTGTCACTCCTGATCAATTTAATGCATGCTTGCTGAATAAAATGGTGTAATAATGATTTAGCATACTTACTTAACTAAACACTATTGCCACAGTAAGTAGTACAGCAGAATGTACAATACAGCTTTAATCCCACACGGCTTTGGTGAAGTTGTTAAGTTGTATATGTCTACATCTATAGGCTTTCCCTAATGCAGATTACAGGGCTTATCATGCTTGTGTGCTGTATGTCTGTTTTGTGTTTTCAGCACCGGTTTGTCAGAAGCGTCCTGCACCTGCAGTCTTTAGAAAATAAGCCATTGAAAATGTCTTTCATAACATGTTATATAAGCATGGATGAGACTAAACAGACGTTTCCTTACACCACCCGTCTGTTACAGCATGACAGAAAACTGCCCTGCATGACACACACACACACACTATAATTCCAGATGTAACGATACACTGTACTTTTCTGAATTCATGACACAAAGATATCAAAAAGTTGTCTTTTAAGCTAACAAAAGCAGAGGCAGTTTTGACTAACCCAAATGGGGCTGTGCTGTGTCCGCTATCTTCCAATCATAGCTGCTGTCTTGTGGTCCAGCCCAAACGGAAGAAACTGTTTGTTCATTTCTAATTAGGAGCAGGAAATGTTTGTTCATATTGGATTGGGTGGGCCTCCTTCAGATTTCTTGGCACATTTACACAAACTATTTAAGCATCCTGTTTATATTCCTTCTCTCTGAATGAAGAACAAAGTACACTGAAGTGGGCTTTTGTACACTTACATAAGAGAACTTTGTTCATCAGAAGTCATGGATTAAAACAATTTTTGTCAGTCAGAGAATGTGGAGTATGTCAGAGTGATATTTCTGGCAGCACTTCTGCGCTAAATACCAACCACCACTTCACAATTAAGATTTATTAAATACACCTATATCCTGATTGATTTAGTATACTATTCTTGTGATTCTTGTGACACTTACATTAATACTGGCACAAAATAAAAAGGTCCTTTCATGTCAAAGTACTTAGGGGTTTGTTCAAATTCTAATAAACTTATAGCATTGTGTGTGGCATTGTGTGATATATGCTTTTACATTTAAAAGACTTTTAAAAGGTAATGAGAAATCTCATTAACCAATAAAGAATGATGGGTTTTATTCATATCTTGGAATAGACATTTGGAGGTGGGAATTTTGAACTTGAGCTAATAAGAAACCACCTAGAAACCCACTCTGAATGCATTTGTAACCACATACCAACATCCTGCCAACCACTCACTACCACCTAGCATCATGCTGTTGACTTTTGCACTGGCAAGTGTTACTTTTGTCCTGTGTAACTGGTGAAAAATCAAAATATAGTGATTCCATAGTCAGATAAGAGATTAAGAGATCATTTAGCAGCTCATTCCAGGAATTAGATGATCTATGATTTGATGTAATATATTTTATCTAAAATTGGCTGAAAATTTACCCACCCTCAGGTCATCCTACATCCAAGATGTAGATTTTGTTGATTGAGTTTTTTCTTCATTGGAACAGATGTGGAGAAAAATTTGCATTGCATCACTTGCTCACCAATGGATCCTCTGCAGTGAATGGGTGCCGTCAGAATGAGAGTTTAAAGTAATCCAAATGACTCCAGTCCATCAATTAATGCGTTGTGAAATGAAAAGCTGCGTGTTTGTAAAAAAACAAATCCATCATTATGGCATTTTAACTGTAAACGGTCGCCTCTGTCCAAAATTCCAAAGTCCATAGAGTCCATAATCCATAATAACGCTTCTTTCAGTGAAAAAGTTTATCCCCTCTCATATCAAAATCCACCAACATATTTGTTTAGAATGTGTTTTGGTCGGTTTTCACTTGTAACCAGTACGTTATCTGTGCAAATTTTTCTCCTGATGACTTTTTTACTGAAGAAAGCATTATTATGGATAGAGGATTCATATTTTAGCTGGAAGCAACCATATGAGGTTAAAACTTCCTAATTATGAATTTGTTTACAAACATGTAGCTTTTCACAAGGCGTTAATTCATGGACTGGAGTCGTGTGGATTATTGTTGTGTTTCTATCAGCTGTTTGGACTCTCATTCTGACGGCACCCATTCACTGCAGAGGATCCATTGATGATCAAGTGATGCAATGTTAAATTTCTGCAATGAAGAGTGAAATGCATCAAAATCTTGGATGGCCTGAGGGTGAGTAAAGTTTCAGTAAATTTAAATTTATTGGTGATACATTGCTTTAAAAAAAAAAAAGGCTTAAGGTAGTTATATTGTGTGTGTATTCATTTTCTGTTTCCTTATAATCTTTGACCTTTGCTGTGTGCTTTCTTGTGTGTGGGAAGATGTGTGTGACCAAACTAGAACTTTTTGGACCCATGAATCAGTAGTACATCTGGTGTAAAAATCAACACGGTCAAACATAAAGGTGGACCAGTCTTATTATGGGGGTTATTTGCTGCTGCAGGAAGTGGAAATCTTGACTGCATGAAGGGCATAATGGATACAATAAAGTATCGGAGAGAATGTAATGCCCAATATATAATAATTCATATAAAATATTTTTAACAACTAGAAGTCTATGCCATGTACCTATGTGCAGTTTATAGCCAGGTAAATGTTCAACTCTGCAGGATTATGTGTAGCTTTACTAGAATTGTTTTTCTCTCAATTGGGGACTGTTTTATCGTAAGGCCTCTATAAAAGATCTCCACTTCCTGATCATAAATAATGTAGATAAAGAGAACAATGGAGTATGATGTTTATACAGTTTTTATATCGATGCCTTTTCCTAATTCATAGAATAGGAACACAAACATCCCAGATTTTCCTTTCTTATTTCCTTATTATAGTTATGTTACAAGAAATGTTTCCTACTGTGAGTCAGAAAGTGTAATCAGAAAGGTAATGAAGTAAACAAATTTGCTAGCTCTAATGATTGTGTGTTGGCATGTGCAGTGCTTAAAGGAATAGTTCACCCAAAAATGAATATTGTGTCATCATTTACTCAACTTCATGTCATTCCAAACGTTTCTTATGTTGAACATAAAAGAAGATATTTTGAAAAATGCTGGTAATCAAACAGTTGATGGTCCCCATTGACTTCCATAGCATTTCTTTCCCTACTATGGAAGTCAATGGGGACCAACAGCACTCTGGTTCTTCAAAATTCTTCAAAATATCTTCTTTTATGTTCAACATAAGAAAGAAACTTATACAGGTTTGGAATGACATGAGGTTGAGTAAAAGATGACAAAATTTTCATTTTTGGGTGAACTACTCCTTTAACTGTTATCTGGAAAAAATGTAATATGAAACAACAAGAGGACTGAGAGTGAAACTATAGATGATTTTAAAACGCGATTACTGGGTGTGGAGTCCATTCTATGAAAATTAACTCTGTCTTTTTGTGTTCTTTTTATTCTCTCTCTGTCTCTCTAGGATCGGTTGTTCTTTGTTATGGAGTATGTGAACGGAGGAGACCTGATGTTTCAGATCCAGCGCTCACGAAAGTTTGATGAAGCTCGTTCCCGTTTCTACGCAGCTGAGGTCACATCTGCACTCATGTTCCTGCATCAACACGGTGTCATCTACAGGTATACACACCCACAGGAAAAATCAACAGACAATGCTGTCACAGCGCATTTTACTTACATAATGTGTCAGGTTTATGAATGATGAGTGATCATTTTATGAGATGGATTTTCAATGGGATGCAGAATTTTATCTATCAGAAATTAATTGGATTGTGAAAAGTGAAAATTTCATACCACTGACATTTGATTAAAAATAAATAAATACATAGATTTATTTAATACATATATTAAATACACACAAACATTTATTAAAACTTATTATTATTATTGCCTACATATAGCTTTCTCTGCATATTCAACTTGGATATGAATGCCTATTTTAATCAAAATTAAATAAATAAAAATACACACGTCACCTTAAAAGTCAACATAAAATCACAATTGACAATTTTACTTTCTTAATGCAAAAATAAACATTTATTACTAATAAATGTTTATTATTATTACCTACATACAGCTGTCTTTGCATATTAAGGTACGATATAAGCACTTATTTTAAAGAAACAAACATACAAAAAATGCACACTTCACGCTGAAAGTAAATTTGCAAACACAATTGACTGTTTTTACATTCTTAATGCACATTTATGTTCATGGTGGCATTGTCCACAATATTGACAAAATTGATAAAAGTTTAATTTCATGTTATACATTTTTTGGTGACACTAACAGTGTAGAAATTGCATACTTCAACTCTAAATACAAGCACTAGTCATGCCATGAGACTGCAGTGTAACTTCAGCTCCCACAAATGATGCCAATCCTATCCAGGCATCATGCTAACTGGCACTCAAAGACTTTAAATGCTTGTTTTTGTTCCAGCTTTGAGGCAGATGCTAATCCTATTGACCCATGAGAGTTAGCAAAAGAAAGTTAGTGTAGCGTTTAGTATCAGCTTACCTCTCTCAATAAAGTCCTTATTCAGGCCAGAGCAGGTTTCCTGCTCCCCAGGCACAGCTGAAGATACATGGTACACTGTGTGCTGACTGCAGCTCTGAGCTTCTGATACAGTTCAGAGGTTTTATTTTTTTGAACAGAGGCCAATAAGATGAAACAGTTGTGAAGCGTCTCAAAGGACTAATCCGCAACCTTTTTAAGGGTCTGCACAAAACTACAAAAGAAGCCCACTTCATCTGTTTAGCATTTCCTTATGCGCACACACACACATCCTGACAGATATTGACACACATGCACTTATACAGCAGCAAAATACAGTTTAAGTGATCAGTGTGGTGCATTCACACTCGCTTCACTTATGAAAGTGAATCAAATGCATTTAATGCTCGTGTATGTACAGAACAATTAGAGAGTCTCACCTGTTGATTAATATGGTTGTCAATCCCAAACAGACTGTGTGAACACAGCCAAACACATTCATTCCTTCCCAGGTACAAACTTGCTGTATCTCGCTGTCTTTCCGTTTGTTTATCACACAATCAGACTTACAAGCAAAAAGATATGCTGAAAGTTGAATACAGAGGCTGCAATGGGTTACACGTTCCAAGAAAAGCACAAAAAGCACTATTCCTTATCCAAAGCTTGGGTAGATATTGTAGTACTGTTATGATCCTCCACATTCCTGCTGAGACCTAAAAAGAAACAAGAGGTCAAACTTCACAAGACCCCTATTTGAGACAACCGTCATTATCCTTCCTTCCACACTGTCTTGTCATCTCAAAAGTGCTTGCCATTTCAATGTCTTGATGCTTATATTGATTTGTTCTAGTCCAATAAAGGGTTTTTGAGTTCATTAATGCCAGTGAGCTATCAATGCACAGCTCCTTCTGCAGGTTCTGTGTTTTAATAGTAGTTATCCGAAGATAGATCTGATTAATGGTTGGTTAATGGAACATCAGTGTTAAATTCCTCACTGAATTACATTAATAGTTCAGTGCGTGATTTAAAAATATGATAATCAAATGTTTCCTTATTTGTGGTTGGTAGGTCTTGTGTCATTGTAAATGTATAGATGGTTTTGCATGATAGATCTGGCCTCAGGGAAGAGTTGAGGAATGTAAGTGGAGGTAGCATGTATTAGTGGATTACAGCACCTTTCTGAAGAATCAGAGGCCTCTTTAGCCTCCAGCAATACCAAACCCTCTCTACCTTTTCTCTCCAGCTCTGCTTTCTTTTGTGAGGAGTACAAATTACCTAGGAAATCCTAAAAAATGTACTGTACGCTTCTAATATGTACAAGTACTGAAGGTACAGTTCTAGTATATCAGATTTCTGTGTGTGATGTGTATTAAATTACTTGGTGTGTCAAGATCCTGTCATACAAATTATTTTCTGTCCCATTTATTAGAGAGCTTAAGCATATATATATATATATATATATATATATATATATATATATATATATATATATATATATATATACAGTGCCCTCCAAAAGTATTGGAACAGTAAAGACAAAATTCCTCTGTTGGCTGTGGAGTCAAGACATTTGCAAATATGATTAAAAGATGAATATGAGACAAAACTACAGAATGTTACGTTTTATTATTAGCCGTTTCAACACATACATGTTTTACCAAATAAAAAGAACAGCACTTTCAGAGTTCATCCCACTCATTGATGTGAGCATAAGTATTGGGACAGTTGAACATAAGGCAGATATAAAAGATTAAAAGCTATTATTTAGTTGCAGATCCCTTGCGCACAATCACAGTGAGTCTGTGACCCCTAGACATCACCTGACTCTTTGTCTCATCCTTTGAAATACTTTTCCCAGCCTTTAATGCAGCCAATTCCAATTGTTGCTTGTTTTGAGGAGTTTCTGCCTTTACTCTCCTCTTTAGCTGGTGAAATTCATGTTCAATTGGAGTTAAATCTGGAGATTGACTTGGGCAATCGAAGACTTTCCATTTCTTTGCCCTTATAAATTCCTTGACTGAACTGGCAGGGTGTTTTGGGTCATTGTCCTGATGCAATATGAAGCACTTCCCAATGAATCTGGTGGCATTTTCTTGAATATTGGTAGGCAAGATGGTTTTGTACCCTTCCAAATTCATTCTGCTACTGTCATCATACATTAAGTCATCAGTAAAGTTGAGAGGGCCTGTTTCAAAGACAGCCATACATGCCCATGCCATGACACCACCTCCACCATGCTTTACAGATGAGGCTGTATGCTTGGGATCTTTTGCAGTTCCCTTTTTTTCTCCACATTTTTGCTTTCCCATCACTTAGATAAAGGTTCATCTTTGTCTCATTGGTCCATAAACACAGTTCCAAAACTCTTCTGGCTCACCTTTGTGCTTTTTTGCAAACTCTAATCTTGCCTTTCTATTTTTGGTGCTGGTCAGAGGTTTTGCATCTTGCTGTGTAGCATCTGTAATTCTGTCAAAGTCTCCTGAGGACAGTAGATTGTCAGAGCGTCACCCCAGCTTTCTGGAGGTTGTTGGTGATTTTACAGACACGTCTTTTAGGGTTCGTTTTCACAGCTTTTATGATTTGTCTGTCATCAACTACTGTTGTTTTCTCAGCCGATCAGGTAGTTGTTGGTTGTTGGTTTCGCTGGTGGTTTCCAAACTCTTGATTTCTCCATGCCCTTTGTTTTTGCTATAGCTCTAACTGACTTCCTCTTTTCTTTTAGCATCCAAATTGCTTGCTTTTCTCTCAAAGTCAGCTCCCTCATCTTCATCCTGGTTTGTGTGTGTCATCATCAAATGCAAGATTCAGAATGTAGAAGTAATGAATAACTGGTACGACACATTCCCTGCTTTTAATATGTGAAGAATGAATGCAACAGGACACAGCTGATCACTTAGAAAGACCTGTGAGGAAACTGTTCTAATACTTATGCTCACATCAGATAGGGGGATGAAACTAAAAACTAAAAGTGCTGAACTTCTTAGCTGGTAAAACATCTGTGTTGAATCACCCAATAATAAAATGTGACATTCTGTAGTTTTGTCTCATATTCATCTTTTAAACATATTTGTAAATGTCTTGACTCCACAGCCAACAGAGCAATTTTGTCTTTACTGTTCCAATACTTTTGGAGGGCACTGTATATATATATATATATATATATATATATATATATATATATATATATATATATATATATATATATATATAAAGATTTTTTGAAAGTAAAGACATTTATAATGTTTTTGAACTTTCTGTTTATCAAAGAATCCTGAAAAAGGATTCCACACAGTTTCCACAAAAATATTAAGCAGCATATTAATCTCAAGTTGTTTTCAACATTTATAATATAAGAAATGGTTGCAGTAGTTTAAGTCTTTGGTTCTTTTAATTGTGATGATTTTGGCTCACATTCAACAAAAACCCACCAATTCACTATCTCAACAAATTAGAATACTTCATAAGACCAATAAAAAAAATTTTTTAGTGAATTGTTGGCCTTCTGGAAAGTATGTTCATTTATATGTACTCAATACTTGGTAGGGGCTCCTTTTGCTTTAATTACTGCCTCAATTTGGCGTGGCATGGAGGTGATCAGTTTGTGGCACTGCTGAGGTGGTGTGGAAGCCCAGGTTTCTTTTACAGTCGCCTTCAGCTCATCTGCATTTTTTAGTCTCTTGTTTCTCATTTTCCTCTTGACAATACCCCATAGATTCTCTATGGGGTTCAGGTCTGGTGAGTTTGCTGGCCAGTCAAGCACACCAACACCATGGTCATTTAACCAACTTTTGGTGCTTTTGGCAGTGTGGGCAGGTACCAAATCCTGCTGGAAAATGAAATCAGCATCTTTAAAAAGCTGGTCAGCAGAAGGAAGAATGAAGTGCTCCAAAATTTCTTGGCAAACGGGTGCAGTGACTTTGGTTTTCAAAAAACACAATGGACCAACACCAGCAGATGACATTGCACCCCAAATCATCACAGACTGTGGAAACTTAACACTGGACTTCAAGCAACTTGGGCTATGAGCTTCTCCACCCTTCCTCCAGACTCTAGGACCTTGGTTTCCAAATGAAATACAAAACTTGCTCTCATCTGAAAAGAGGACTTTGGACCACTGGGCAACAGTCCAGTTCTTCTTCTCCTTAGCCCAGGTAAGACGCACAAGAGGAATACGACAACTGTAGCCAAATTCCTTGACACGTGTGTGTGTGTGTGTGTGTGTGTGTGTGTGGTGGCTCTTGATGCCTTGACCCCAGCCTCAGTCCATTCCTTGTGAAGTTCACCCAAATTCTTGAATCGATTTTGCTTGACAATCCTCATAAGGCTGCGGTTCTCTCGGTTGGTTGTGCATCTTTTTCTTCCACACTTTTTTCCTTCCATTCAACTTTCTGTTAACATGCTTGGATACAGCACTCTGTGAACAGCCAGCTTCTTTGGCAATGAATGTTTGTGGCTTACCCTCCTTGTGAAGGATGTCAATGATTGTCTTCTGGACAACTGTCAGATCAGCAGTCTTCCCCATGATTGTGTAGCCTAGTGAACCAAACTGAGAGACCATTTTGAAGGCTCAGGAAACCTTTGCAGGTGTTTTGAGTTGATTAGCTGATTGGCATGTCACCATATTCTAATTTGTTGAGATAGTGAATTGGTGGGTTTTTGTTAAATGTGAGCCAAAATCATCACAATTAAAAGAACCAAAGACTTAAACTACTTCAGTCTATGTGCACTGCATTTATTTAATACACGAGTTTCACAATTTGAGTTGAATTACTGAAATAAAATGAGCTTTTCCACGACATTTGCATCTCTATATATATATATATATATATATATATATATATAATTATGTGTATATATATTACACTATTTGTATAAAATCTATAAACTATGAATTAACTATAAACGAATAGTTTGCTTGCAAATGATTTGTAAGTATTTTATTAGTGTATACTTATTATAAAGTGTTACCTTTTTTCTTTTAAGAAAGATGGGAGAAAGCCTGTGAGAATGAGAAAGCCAAAGCAGAGAAGTGGTAAATTGTATCTCTTTGGTCTGTTGTGCAGGTCAATGCTTGTCCTGTGTACAGACTTGCTGTCTGATTAGACCCGTAAACCATCCAGTTTCTCAGCTTTAACTCTCTTTACTTTCTCACTCTGTTCTTGTATGTTTAGCTGAGATTTTTTTTTTGACGGGGTCTGATCAGTGGCAAAGCCTCATGTTAAAGTGATGAGGGACACTATGGAAAAATCACTCTGCACACAAAGGGAACACAGGAAGGCATTTCAATAGGGCCTAATTATGTGTGTATATGCACATATGTGTATGTGCAGGATACCATGCATTATAGCATGTGTGCGTGTGTGTACAGTTGTCCGGTGGAGCTCAAAGGAAGTGTGGAAGACAAATCCAAAAGGGGTCAGAGAGTCTTTACTTGATTAGTGACCTAGAGCTATATTAATATCTACATATATAGAGTGAGAGAGAAATTTATTATCAGATTATTCTGTTGTGTCCGTTGAAAAGCCCTGAACACTGAAACATTTGTTGGACCCTGAGTGGTACACAGTCCACTTTAACTCAGCCTGTACTGTACAGTGGACAGATGACAGCTCCTGGCTTGCAGGAAGCTGTGGCGCAGTCCGCTATTTCTATTGGCTATTGTCATGTTAAGTGCATATCACTAAAATCCTTCCAACTTCAATGGTTGCTGTCAAAAATAGAACAGTTACATAAACCTGGGCTGTCCCGCCCTCATGTCGGAACAGTGCCTCACAAAAAGATTTGTGCTTGAATGATGCCACCGAAGAAATGTTGACATTTCTTTGCCAATCCACCATCAAAGGCCATGCCTGTTTGGCTCTCTGTTGCTATCTTTGTCCTGTAGAGCTTTATCGAACTGTTGACACAAAAAACACACTCATGAACATTTTTTATATATATAAAAACAAGAGGGTTTGTGTCACTAAGGCTGCGTTTGACCAAAATACAGTAAAAACAGTAATAGTATTACAATGCAAAATTGTTTTCTATTTTAATATATTTTAAAATGTAATGTATTCCTGTGATGACAAAGCTGAATTTTCAGCGGCCATTACTCTAGTCATCAGTGTTGCATGATCCTTCAGAGATCATTATAATATGCTGATTTGGTGCTCAAGAAACATGTTCAATGAGGAAAAAATTACTGTACATTTTTAAGTGTCCTGAGAAATGTCTTTAATCACTTAAATAATATCATAAACGTACAACAGCTCATGTTACATTATGATAGACAGGTTTTACAAGAGAAATGTGAATCCTTATCTCAGAAGTGTGTAAACAGATGCACACCTGATGAGCCACACCCCAGCTTCTGTGTCCCTCAATATAACCAACACATACACATGTAAACACATAGGGTCTTCAAGGGGTCATTGGAGGCACGTGTACCCAATGGCTGACATGCTCTGGCACCCAGTATTCTCTCCTCTAACCTTTCCTGCTCCACCTACCTCATTAAAGATGATATCTGTTAGATAGGGCATGACAGAAACTTACTGGCAGTACACTTCCTTTCAGCCTCAATCACTCACCTAAAGAAGCCTTGCTGCACCATGTGTCATCTATCTCTGAAGAAGTGGCGGTACAACAGAAAGCCTTTGATGACAATGGCTCTACACATTCTTACACAAGCCAGAATGTATTCTATTCTCAGGTGAATAGTACACTGATATAAGACTCTTGTATGACTCATTAACTGCAATTCCAGGATGGCACAGATCACAGAAAGACTAGCCATGCTCCGATACATCTGAGGAGACGTCTTCAGATAAATTGCAGCGTCCCCTATCAGTGCAATCCACCCAGATGCTCTTGTTAATATGACAGGGTGTAAATATACAGAGAAATATACACTAATGTTCAAAAGATTTAGGTCAGTAAGTATTTTTAATGTTTTTGAAGGACATGTTTTATACTCACCCAGGCTGGATTTATTTGACCAAAAATACAGTAAAAATAGTAATATTGTGAAATATTATTACAATTAAAAGAAAAACTTTTCTATTGTAATATATTAAAAAAGTTAGTTAAATCTTTAGGCAAATCTGAATTTTCAGTAGTCATTACTCAGTTTTCAGTGTCGTGTGATCCTTCGGAAATCATTCTAATATGCTGACATAGTGCTCAAGAAACATTTCTTATAATCAGTGTTGAATTTTTTTTTAGAAATGGTGATACATTTTTCCCAGGATTCTTTGATAAAAGAAAACAGCATTTGAAAGTTTTTTTTTTATGTAACAACACAAACATTTACTGTCATCAATTTATATCAATTCAGTGCATCCTTGCTGAATTAAAGTTTGCATTTTCCTTAAAGAAAAAACTTTTGCTTGATAGAGTACACTTACAGTGTCAAAAGTGCACTAATTTTCAAATCACAGTATTCACCTGAGTGATAACTAAAATGTTTCCAGAAATTTTCACTTTTTTCTTAGGCTGTTTCAGTCAAATTTCCTGACATTTTAAGTCTCTTTAAGCCACCAGATGGTGAACTAAAGTGTTTATCTTGGGGCCTGTTAACTGACATTGTTAAACTTTAAATTCAGTAGCATCTGATTTTATAGTTGTTTGAGTTTTGTTGTGTAGGTAGTTGGTTATAGACTGAACATCATTGCGTTGTTTTAGATCAAAGTTGTGATAACTGTTAAGCTAGCAATTGTCCATAGAAAATCCATTGAAATGGATTTCTTATACAAGAAAAGAATGTCATAAGCTGAAAAATGTGTCTTTGAATGTTTTTGATAATAATAATATTAAAATATTATCATAATACAATACAATAACTCAAGTTCTTTACACCTCTGTTGTAGAATTAGTATCTTGACTACAAAAGAGGCATTTCCCTCATGGATTTGACTTAAGCATGTAATCACTACGCTGGGTCTTTTTCTATTTTGTTAGTTCTTGTCTTTATTGAGAAAACAAGATTTATCAGGCATGACAATCAGATTAGCTTCTCTGAACATTCCTGCCTTCGTTCAGGTTCCAGCCAGTTTGTCCAGGTGCATGTAACACTCAACCACACACACAATATGCACATGTAGAGGAATATACTGGTGTTCTGCACATACCTGTTTGTTATGAGATATGCAAATCACTTCACATATTTAGATAATTATTGTTTGTTCCTGCAAATCTGTAATGAAGGTATGAACTGTCTGACCATCTGAAACCATGCAGACACTGTGCTAAATCACTTGACTGTCACGTTCGGCATGCCTCATATGAACATGTCAAACTGTCGTGTGACCTCCACTAAGTATTTAATGTTTCTACATGTTTGAAAAGTTCTTTGCCACTGAATGCCCTCGGCCAGATACCACTGAGGGAGGGTCTCATCGTTTAACCTTTAAAATGGCATTACAAAATCTCCACCCTCTCTATGTGTACTGTTTTTTTTTTTTTTTCCATTCTGCAGCATGGAGCACAAATATCCCCCTGTAGAAAACAAACTATCTGCGCTGGGGCAAGTCTCTGCAATCACTGCGATATTATCGTAATTTGCTCCTCCTAAGGTGTTTGACATTGGCCACATCGCTTCAGTAAAACTCGGCAGAGTTATTAATGCGTCTCTATGTCCTCTGGCATGTTAAGTGCAGATTTTGAGTATAAGCTGATGGGGCCATTGTGTGTGTTTACAGTACTGTTCAAAAGTTTGGGGTCAGTATAAGATTTTTTTTTTTTTTAAGAAATTTTATTCAGCAAAGATGCATTAAATTGATTAAAAAGTGACAATAAAGATATTTATAGTGTTACAAAAGCAAAATAATGCACTTTTGGAGAAAAAAGCAGCATAACAGTTTTTTTAGCATTGATATTAAGAAATGTTTCTTGAGCATCAAATCAGTATATTACAATAATTACTGAAGACTGGAATAATGGCTGCTGAAAATTCAGCTTTGCCATCATGGGAATATATTACATTTTATAATATATTCAAATTGTAAACTCTAATAATATTTCACAATCGTGGTGGTTCTACTGTAACTTTATTTTTTCTGTTTTGCACTGTTATCTTATTTTTCTGCAACTGCATGAATCAGGTCTTTTACGATCTTCTGAAATGAGAATGAGATATTTTTGCATTTGCTAATGGAACCCTTCATTTTAAACCTTTATTATTGTTTAGCAAAATTTCTTTTCTTTTTTTGTTCATATTTTATGGTGAAATGTGACAAATAGTTTTGAGCTTACTTACTTACTTACGCCTATCACTCCTCTCAGGGTGTAGGCCTTCGACAAGGGACCTCCAGCGACTCCTGTCCTGTGCTTCTCCTTCGATTTTACTCCAGGTGGTTCCCAGTCTCTTGATGTCCGCTTGGAGATCTCGACGCCAGGTGTTTCTCGGCCTGCCTCTTTTCCTCTTTCCCTGAGGGTTCCATGACAAGGCCTGCCTAATGGTACTACAAACTGGCTTTCTCAGGCTGTGACCAATCAAACCCCATCTTCTTCGCCCAATTTCATTCTCTGCTGGTATCTGCTGTGTTCTCTCCCAGAGTCTGATATTTCTGATCTTCTCTGGCCAATGGATTTTCAAGATTCTTCTAAGACAGCTATTTATGAAGGTCTGTACTCTGTTGACTGTGGTTTTTGTCAACCTCCAAGTCTGCTCCATATAGAAGAACTGCTTTGAAAATCTGGACTTTGGTGTATTGTGACAGCTCTCTGGACGAGATGGGACGAGATGTCAGCAAGCCTCATGGTCTTATCCTGCATTTGTTGATGCGTATGGGACAGTAAAGCCAAGTCATCCGCGAAATGGAGGTCGTCAAGCTGTTTCCACGGTGTCCACTGTATTCTGTTTCTTCTCTGCTCAGTGGTCCTGTTCATGACGCAATCTATGGCCAGTAGGAAGAGAAACGGAGACAGCAAACACCCCTGCCTGACGCCGGTTCTGACCTGGAGCTCCTCGGTGAACTGCTCTTCGTGGATCACGCGACATGTCATGCCATCGTAGCTGCTCTTGATCAGGCAGACAAGATTTGTGGGTACACCGTAGTGTCATAGGAGCTTCCACAAAGTCTCTCGATCAATATTGTCAAATGCTTTCTCGTAGTCCACAAAGTTAACGTACAGCGGGGAGCTCCACTCCAGAGACTGTTCCACGATGATGCGTAGAGTGGCGATGGTCTTGACATTCCATGTGCCCATGATGGTGTCCCTGGATAGAGAGAGGCGGCTCGGTCCTGCGGCTTCCGAAGACTTCCGGCTTTCACCACATGACGTCATAAATCTTCTAGTAGAAGAACCTTCCTCCTCCAGGAAAGGAATTGCTGTTGGTCTATTTGTCGACGTTTCTGTAGCTATTTCCTTTTTGCAGGGTGGGGAAGCTACCCCCACGCCCAACCACCTTACTAGGAGGGCCAGGGGTTTTCTGTCAGGGTCTCCTTCCCTTAGACCATGTTGGTACACGGCACCTTATTTCATTCGGTGCACCCCTCTCACGAGAGATCCCCTATCCACCACCCAGGGGACGCGCCTCAACGCCTAATGGTCCCAGCGCGAGGCTTGTTTTGCGAGTTTTGAGCTGGAGAGCATAACTTTTTCATTACTTTAAAAGAGTTAACATTTTTGTTAACTGAAAAATTAACTGAAAATAAAATAAAATATTTTTTAAAAAAACTTTTTCATTTGGCTTAACTTAATGTAGACCTACTAAAGTAACTAAAATTTAAACTGGCATGAAAATTTAAAAAATAAAAATTTAATAGATTTTTTTAAAACGTCTAACAAAAATGACAAAAACACAACAAAATTACTAAAAAATTTAATAAAAAATTTTATTGAAAATGGAAAGTATAAAAAGTATAAAAAAGTTTTTTAAAAAATAAAAACTAATAATATAATAGAAACTATAATACTATTTCAGTGATACTAAAATAACACTGCTGTAGAGAGGAATCCCAAAGGGAGTAAAATGAGTATTGGCACAGCAAAAGACATATCCATCATTCAACCCCTCATTCCTGTTGTTTACCCTCTGCTATATGTATGAATCTATCTTCTTAACACAGTACTGTCATTAAGTCACCCTAAACTATGCAGTCATGCTCTTGGAGATTTTTTTCATACCTTTGAAGAAGCCTGTGGTCACGGTCAAAAATAAACCAGGGCTCAGGGCAAAAATGTCACAGAAAGTGACCACAATGTCACGTATTTTAAATGTAGGTAGAAAAAAAGTCACAATAGTTTATTTGTGAATGTTTTTCATCTATCTGTCTATACATATTAGATTTAAAAAGTCATATATATGTGTAAATATATGTATTATTCTACTTATTTATGTTTTTGAAGTTTTAGCTTAAGAAATTGACTATGTAAAAAATAAATAAATAAAATTATTTCCGTTTCTGCCTGTGTTTGGGGATTGAGAAACATTGAGCTGTCCAGTACATGACTGACTGCTTCATGAGGGCTCAGAATGTTGATGTGCATGTTGTGAAGTGAAGGGTTTTAACAGCTTACCTGAGGCTGCTGTCGTTTTTACCTACACAAATGTTCAGCCCTGAGCACTTCAAACACCTAGACTTGCATGCAGCCATCTCAGGAATGGAACAGGGAGCAGCTTGAGTTATAAATGAGGCAGAGTGCCATGTGTTATTGTTGTAAAGGTCTGCAGAACGGTCAGGCCCTCAAGGTCCTGTAGATCATTTGTCAGCTTGCTGTCTAACAGGCATTTCGACCACTTAACACAACCGTTTTAAACAGCCTGGACAATTTATTAAAAGACTTTAAACAAAAAATCTAATTGTTTATTTTTTTCTCCTCACTCCAGAGATCTGAAGCTGGATAACATTCTGTTGGACGCTGAAGGCCACTGTAAATTGGCCGACTTTGGCATGTGCAAAGAGGGCATTCTGAACGGGGTCACGACCACCACCTTCTGCGGGACCCCTGACTATATCGCACCTGAGGTACATCTAGTAAATCATCTTTGGACAGAACCAATAGCTGAGATGTTTGACACCATTTTGAACCTCATTCTTGCTTCTCTCTCATTCAGATCTTGCAGGAGTTGGAGTACGGCCCGTCGGTGGATTGGTGGGCTCTGGGCGTTCTCATGTACGAAATGATGGCCGGTCAGCCTCCGTTTGAAGCTGACAACGAGGACGACCTTTTCGAGTCCATCCTCCACGATGACGTGCTTTATCCTGTGTGGCTCAGTAAAGAAGCTGTCAGCATTCTGAAAGCTGTAAGCGGCCCGTTTCTTGAAATCATTTCATTTGTTTGTGTATGTGGTTTGTGGTTGGCCCATTTATCATTTTATTTTCCGCTTCTGTTCAGAATCTTTTCTCTTCCTGCAGTGATATATTGAGCTCCACTGTATGGTCATACACCTGGCTGCACTTTCCCTCTGACCTCTCCAACCTTCCTCTGTTCATTTTCCTCCCCTTTGTTCCTCATTCATCCCTCTGTTCTGGTATATTTACCTCCGACTTACAAATACACTAATTTTGTGGTATGTTTCATACACTTTGACAGGATATAATGTGGTTTCTTTCAATGTTTCTAATATTAGTGCACCAAAAATTCATGAATTGCCTGAAAAGACTTTACCAACATAATCTGAAAGGTGTTGTAAGCGGTTGTAACACTTTATAAGAAAATTTCCTTCAGTATTTCTGCTATAATTATGACACCTTGTTTTTTCACCTTGTTGTGTCTTTTTTTTATAGATAGATTTTTTTTTTAAATTTTAATTATTTTAATTGTTTATTGCGACCCCATTATAATTATAAAATATATATATATATTGTCTTTTTAATGTAATGTTAATATTGTTCATTTTTTTTTTGTATATATAAAAATGTGCATATGTTTTTTTTTTTAATGTTATAATGTATTAGTGTATATAAAACTTAACATTAACCTTTATTAATAAATTCTGTAAAAGTATTCTTATTGGTAAATTATGATAACTAAGGAAATAACTAAAATTATTAGCTAAAGAACCTTATTGTAAAGCATTACAGCTCTATGATTGGCTAAAAAGAAGTGGGCCACTCCCTTGAATTATTATTATTTATTTTTTTTGCTGTTAGAATGACAAGTGTGATTTTTCAAGACGACATTTTCATATTCCACAAAAATGCTTAAAGCTCCTTAAAAACTGTTCATATTTACTCCTTCTTTATGAATTATGTCATGTAAAATGTATTCCCATTCCTCAGTTCATGACAAAGAACCCCAGTAAGCGTCTGGGCTGTGTGGTGACCCAGGGACTCGAGGAAGCCATCAAAGTCCACCCCTTCTTCAGAGAGATCGACTGGGTCTTGCTGGAGCAGAGGAAGATCAAGCCCCCCTTTAAACCTCGTATTGTAAGCATACATAATTCTCACACATTGAATTAAACCATTTCTGTTTCTCAAACTTTAGAGGATAGCACTGGCAACACCAGGGTTATGGGTTCAATTCCCAAGGAAAACACTAAATGGATATAAATTTAATGTATATACCTTAAATGCAATGTAAGTCGCTTTGGATAAAAGCATCTGCCAACTGCATAAATGTAAAAAGTAAATCATGAAATCCTCATTATGATGCATCACAATTCATAGGCATTTTTTCTGCAAAAAGCTCCAACACAGCAAGCGCACATTGACTTTATCTCTCGTGTTCCTTTGTCTTTAGCATCTGTGGTCTAGACTGAAAGTCGGATGCCACAACGGCACTTCTCAACTTCTGCTTTCCCATGGGGGGGAAGGGCTGAGAGTGTTGTGTGCATGCGTGTGTGTGTATATGTATACACATGGGTGCTTTAGATGGAAAGGTCACAGAAAGGTTCAGAGAAAACGCGACCGCCACTTGCTCTCTTGCCCTCTGAGTAACTTTGAGCTGGCGTTCCGTCACCACACTCTCTACAGTCTCTACATTTACATACACACCTGTGGCTTTTAACTGAAAGTCTTCACTGCTTCTTAGAATGGCACTGGGGACAAAATCTTAATCTTAGGAAATACAGACATTTGTTTGTTTGTTTTATTATTGTTATCATAATTTTTTAAAGGGTTAGTTTTGATGAAAATAAATGAATATTCTGTTATCATTTACTCACCCTCATGTCATTCCAAACCCATAGGACTTTCATCCTTTTCGTACTTCATTTTAACAAATAAAGATATTTTTATAAAAAAAAGATCAAAAAGCATTTGAATCAAGCAGTTTAATCCAAGTCTGATGAAACTTTGATTCATATGATGAACACATTTAATGCTTTTATTCACATCAAATATGATAAACGAGCACTCGAACATGTTTCTGCAAGAACCAATGAGGTTTCTCTCACGTGTCAAGCAAGTACGATCAGTGTTGGGGAATAACTAGCTACATGTAACAGAATTACGTAATTTAATTACAAAATAAATGTAATTGTTAACAGTTACAGTTACTGAGAAAAAAATGTGTAATTAAATTACAGTTACTTATGAAAATGTTAACGATTACAAAGGGGGTTACATCTGAATTTTTTCACAGTTTTGATTGATTTTTTTTTCATAAATTGCATTGACTTCTCTAAAAAAAAACACCAATGTTTCAGGAGTTTAGTATACAGAATAGATTTTTATTTATTATTATTATTATTTATTATTATTTATTATCATTATTTATTTCCTATTTGGGTTTATGTATATACTTTATTTTTTTAAGATTAACTGTAAAAAGAGTAAAAAGTAAAAAGAGGTGCTAAAGTCTGATTTTGTGGTGTCTGTGCTTTAAAATTAAATTATTATAATCTTAATTCAAGTGATGAAGGATTTTGAAAGTCTGACAGTAATCAGTGTTGAGTACTACTGTAAGGTTAACCTTGTTGAAAACATTAGAGATTTAGAAAAGTAATCAAAAAGTAATCAGTTACATTAATAAAGCAAGTTACACTGCTTAGTATATTTTAAATAGGGTAACTTGTAATCTGTAACCTATTACATTTCCAAAGTAACTTTCCCAACACTGAGTACGATTGATCTTGTGCATGAACCAATTATGTTTTTTTCTCATGAGTCAAAAAAGTACGATTGAGCGTCTGCAAGAACCAGTGAGGTCTGTTCTCACATGTCTAGCAAGTACAGTTGAGCTTCCTCAAGAACCAATGAGGTTTGTTTGATCTCTTTATAAACTTTTTTGAAGTGTCAATGTTTTGGGTTAATGGACTTCTCAGGGGTTTCATTAGTGTCTTCATTTCTGTTCGAAGATGAACAAAAGTCTGGCATGATATGATGACAGAATTTTCATTTTTAAGTGAACTACACTTTTAAAGTTGAACCTCAAAAAACTTCATAAAACCATGCATCTCTGTGTCTGTTTTGCTATAGAAAACCAAGCGTGATGTGAACAACTTCGACCAGGACTTCACTCGCGAGGACCCCGTGCTGACGCCAGTAGACGAGGCCATCATCAAACAAATCAACCAGGATGAATTCAAGGGCTTCTCCTACTTCGGAGAGGAGGCTTTGTCTTAAAGCCTAACTTGGTGTCTGTCAGCTCAAATAAATGTTAAACACACCCACAAACACTCGCATCGCAATACATGAACACACACTCCACAAAAGACGGAGCTCAGACCAGACTCGAGCAGAACGGCCAGTCCCTGTGGTTCAGTTCCCCTTTACTGCTTATTTTGTTCTTTTATTATTCTTCTCTAAATCTCCAAAAAGAGAAAAAAACTGTACTGCATATGGATCTCATCACAGGCCTCAACAAGCTTGACAACCAATCAGAAAACGAATGTTCTCCAGAGCCCAAGGAAGGAAGGGTCGGAACGCACTACCTAAAACCAAAATTGACGATACCAATGATTGTACTACAATTTCGGACACCGTTCGGTTCTTTGTAATCCCTCGATGGAAAGGTCTTGCCCTTGAGGAGGAATTTACCCTGCATACATGACAATTGACATGTTGTGCTGTGCAGTCAAATGCCTTTTTATGTATTCAGGTGACATTTTGGGAGCAATTTTATAAAATATACATTTGTAGTATATATATATATATATATTCCATCAGTGTTATGAAGGTCCATTTGGAATGATAACCTGCTGTATATGGGTTGTGTTACGAAGTGTCGGCCTGAGTAGGTGTGTGCATGACATGTATGTGTCCGTGTGCATGTGTTTGCATGAATGAGAGCGAGAGGCCCTTGCCCTCCTGAAGCTCTACGGTTGTTTTCACGTTGTTTTGCAATGGCTTTTTATTTGCGCTGGACTGTGCAAAGACTACAGTGTGTGTGCGCGTGTGTGTGTGTATGTGTGTGTGTGTGCGTGCGTGCCGTGTCCCGCCGCTATGCATAAGAAGGTATAGTCGTGGGCAGACAGACCAGTATCCATAGCTGTCTGGTCTTCTTGTACAAAACGTAACATGTACATAGTATTCGCTCCAAAAGCCTGTGAAAGCTTCTTAGAGTAGGCAATTGTTTGCATGGTCTTGCAAATTGTGTCGTTATTGAGTAGCATCAGATTATGGAAAGAAAAACATGTTTTTGATATCTATGTGCAATACCCTGAACACATTTTCCCAGTTCTTTTCTTTATTTTCAAAAAAATTTCTATTTCGGTTTCTCTCTTGTGTGCTGATTTTCTCTTGTTGCATAGGTTAGAGCTTCACCAAAGGCTTTCTCGCTCTCTCTCTCTCTCTCTCTCATGCTTCTCTCTGCCGTTCTCATGTACATAGTTTGCTGAAGTACATAAGCTGTGGAATGTAGTGGAAAAATGTGTGAGCTCTTAATTTATTCAATATACATGTAGCTACGCTTCCCTTTTTGTGTAAGTCAATCGTTTCCTTTGCATCTTTTTGTGTTACTTTATTTCAGACAGTTAAGCCTTGTTACACACCTCTGTAGATCTTTCAAACTATTCAGTCTTGTTTTAAATTTTGTGAACCCCCCTGTAGTTGAATTATTTACTTGTGCAATGTGAACGACTCTAAAGGAGAGGTGAACGAAATGAAAAAAGGGTACATTTCAGGCGTACTAATTAAAACCTTCTGGAATGTGATGACTTTTGCTTTAGCAATTCAATGGCAATTTGAATAAGATGTGTTTTATTGTTCTTTTAAAAGTGGTTGCTGACCTTTTATTTCTGTCTGAAGTTTCTTTTTGTTTCGACCTGTTTCGTTGCTTTTTTTAAACATGTCTGTGGGTTGATCACGGTAGCTAGGTCAATGTTGCCGATTGTCTTTGAAGCCTTTTCTCTCACAAGCACTTTCCTGTCTGTCACCCTCACTGTATCATGCCAAATGTCTCATTCAGCTTTATTTTCTCCCATTGTTTCCTTTTTAATTGTAAAGGAATGAACTTGATATATAGGACGCATCCATGGTCTGTCTTCAAAGTCAAAACAGAGTAAATAAACTAAGAATTACCTCTTAAATTAAGTGCAAAGATTTCTCTGGCTGAATATTGAATATTTGCGCATACAGTATTAAAATACATAAATGTTTCATATGTATGATAGTGCTGTATTATATACATCTGGTATTGAACTTTAGTTTCTGTATGGTGAAGCTTCATGTGCACAGAGGTATTTCTTTTCTGGATACAGTAGCGTTATCTCGTAAGCATTTTACTATGTGCCAAATGTACTGTCATCTAAAGGATGTGAATGTTTTGTTTAACCTATTAAACCCCAAGGTGTATGAAAAATTGTGTTTTGGTGATATGTTGCAAGACTATTTATTATGTGCACACACACACACCCCCATACTGAGGAAACACAACATCAAATTGCAAAAGTAAAATATGTAACTAGAGGTTTGGCTAAACTTGTAAGTCTAAACATTCTCACAAATACAGTGTAACATAAAAAATAACTGACTTGTAAGGACATTGAAAGTGTTTTTGGATCATTTGGACGGCTCACAAATTATCTAAATAATACATTGCCTTAAATCTGCTGATACCAACAGGTTTCTCTGAGGGTTTGGGGTCAGCAAACCTCCTCCACTCACAAAAAACAATTGAGTCAATGAGATGTTCTTGCTAACATGGTGAAACCAACATGCATGTGTCTGCATTATTGCAAGTGAGCTTGATGTAAGCTATACTTCAACAGCCATTCAAAGAATAAGCCTAAATGGAAATGTTTGAGGCGTGCAGATGCAAACTTCTCAAAACGTGGCTTTTTCTAACCATTCCGATAAAGATAGAAACAACTGCAGTTTTCCATCAGCTCCATGGTTTCTGAAATCATAACGGGATCAATAACATGTTTGTTTACATGGTATACTGGTAGAAGCCTCTTATTAAATGGGAATGGGTCCAGGATAGAGTTGAACTAGTTAAATCTGTTCCAATTAAGCCCTGGTAAAGACGCTTTACTGTTGTTTTTTCATGGTCGACGGTCATTTTTGTTTGTTTGTCCGCGTTCAGAGATCATTTTGGATCCTTCTTGGACACTTCACGTGATGTTTGTTTTATATGAGACATTGAAACTGAACTTTTCCACAGTCCAAATGCGCAGAGAACTCTCAGTGCGCGCACGCGTGACGGGGAAGCGCGAGTCTCGAGGTCGCGCACTGGGGTGAAGAGTAGAGCACCAATCAGTGCGCGCGCAGTGCACAGTGTTGATAGCACGCGCAGCGCAGGAGCGGCGCTCACGAGCTCTTCACCAGCGTCCGGTCAGTCGGTGTCACTCTGGAGAGGTAGTGCGATCCTCGGCAGTGTTCTGAGACTGCACTAACTGCTCCGGTCTTTATGGAAATGTCATGAGAATGGACATTACGGAGGAGAAATAACTAAATAAAGGCATTTTTAAGAAAATACACATTTAAACGTTTTTTTTTTTTTTCCTCGGAAAAGTTAAGTGAATTCATTTTACCCAAGACAAGGTTGTCTTCAGCATAGGCGCATCATGACAGCCGAGAGAGAGAAAAAAAGGTAAGGCGCAGGAAACTTTTCATTACTGCGTGGACTATCAGTTATGTATTTTCTTGAGTTCTTTACCTTAATTTGAGCTTCTAAGGTGAGATTTGACTTATTGCGCAATGACACGGGCACCAGAGCGGAGTAAACTGCGGCGTTAACTGCTGTTTTAACCTGAGCCACATTATCGCATTAAAGGTTTCCTAATCTTACTGGTGTTGTATTTGAACTCATTTCCCGTTTATTAATAACTTTTTCCCTATAATCTCACCCCGCAATTTTAGTGTCTCAAGACTTGATATTGGAGAGGTGTGCGCGGACACTATTTTTGGCTCGCTCTTGTTAATGGACTCATACAAATTACTTGAAACGTTATTAAATGTCATCACCAGAGTTCAATTGCTATAAGTAACACACATTTACTGCATCTCATTAACGAATTGATTAAAAATAATTATTCTGTTCAATATGCATTCAAGGCATAACAAAAAAAGCAGTAACCTTTACTGAAAGAATTTGACTCTCAGAGACTGTCAGACTGAGAATAAAATTGCGCAGTGGAGTCTGATAATAAATAACTACCTGTTTAACTCAAATATCACTGTAAAATATTTTATATTTTAGGCCTAAAAGTTTCTTTGTTTTCATCAATTTAACGTCACAGTCATTTTTGTTTGTTTCATGAGATTCTAGAGCTCAACTTTAAGTAATTATATTCAAAGTGAACTTGTGTGCAGTGAACTAATATTTTTGACTTTTTTTCAGATATTCTGATTTATTTCAGAATCATAGCTATTAGTTATTGTGATGTTTTCTCTAACCTGAGTAACTTAAGTTTAAAAGCCATTATTGCATTATATATATATATATATATATATATATATATATATATATATATATATATATATATACAGTTTACGTTGCACCTGTTTTTTTAATTTAGCAGAAAAAATAAACATGAAGTAGTCTAAACATTATTAAAAGTGTTTTGTCTTTTTAGCCTGTGATGAAATTATTTAATTCAGCATGCAACTACTTCTGTTTGTCAGTTTAATCTTAAACATTATTAATACCTCATAATTTCCCCCAAACACATTAAGACTCAAATAATAGAATTAATTTTTTTTCTTGAAAACATTGCATTATTTGGAAATTTTACAATTTCTATCATCATGTAAATAATATGTAAAAGATTTATCTTTTACATGATTAACCTTTTACATGCCATGCTGCCATATTACTCATACTTTTTAGAGATTTCATACCAAGTCACTTGACCTTAGCATTTCCCCTTCAAATACTGTAGTCAGAAATTGTGCCAACTAAATCACAGTATTTACCCTGGCCACTCAAATGTTTTTAATCAAATGTTTTTATTCCCTAAGATACAACCCTGTTTAAAGATTAATATATCAGTTATCATGAATCTGCATTTGTTTCTGGTGAAGATTGTGTTGTGGTGATCTGCATGGATGACATTCTAAAGTTAGTTATTGCGAGATACTGACAGCATTTTGATTTGGTGGTAAAATAAACCAACGCTGGCTCTCTGGTGCCTAAGGCATGTTGAAGAGGGGTTAAAAGTTCCTCTGTGTGGTTCTCGGTGGCTTGTTAATGGGGACATAATGTTCCAGTTGAAACTGAGGTTATCAGATCAGGGTTCACCTCTTTTTTAATGCATGAACAGGCCATTTTGTTTCCCTACTCTGGTTACTTCCAGCACTTTATTTGATTCTTATTTGTTATCTGGTTTGTTTAACTTGCTCTACAAGTGTTTCATTAACACTGTGTTGTCTTCTGTAATTAGTGGCAGTCGGGTAATCCAATCATTTAACTGTGCTGTTTTAATGACATCTATCAAAGCTTGCTGCACAGAAGTAATATGCAATGTGATATATGCAATACGACCCATCACGTTCTGTTTAACACTGAATCTTTCACTGGATTATTAGTTGGAAAACTAAAGATTGCCTATTTCTTTGAGGTTAGGGAAAATAGGATTATCTGTAGTGAATGGGTGCTCTGTACAGTCTGGCTCTTGGCTCTCGGTGAACTCTGGCCTAATCTGGTTGAGAGGGGAGATGCAGAGAAAGATAGAGGGAGGAATGGGTTCACATTGGTCTGCTAATCACATGATCTGCTTCCTTTGACAGCTTTTGCTTTGGTTGTGCGTGATGACGCCTGAGGCAGTAGGTGATAGGTACAGCAGTCTCACCATTGTGTTCGCTAGGTCGTTATATGCGCTTTAGGAATCGTGACAGCTCTGTTTCACGCAAATCTCCCTTGAGATCTATCGCTGAAATACAGACTGTCCTCCTGTTGAGAGCCTGACTGACACTTTTAGTGTAAAGAACACTACAGGTGGGAGTGGCTACATAGCTGTCGGTCTTGTTGTTTTGTTTCAGTAATGCCACGAAAGATGAAAAGATCACAAAAGAGAGGACAAAGAAGTGAAAACGGCCAGCAGGCCTCTGTCTTCAGGCTACCTTGATCTGTAGCGCATTTCTAATTCAGAAGTTGTTTAGCCAGCTAATGTTGAAAGTGTTTGTAGCTGGGGGTTGAGGTCAACAGCTGGACTGTGTGGGAACAGAACTCAGTAGCCTAGTAGAGGGCAGAGGAGACAACTCCCCTTCATCTGAAGGATTGAATCCAGCCAGAATGCGGTCAAAGGGTTTGTAAAAACTACATCTCTGAAGAGAGATAAACCTTACACTCAGCTCACATCCAAGGGGTGTTTGGGCAGCGCAGATCTGGATTGTGTTACTGAAAAAATAAGCTAGGAGCTCATATATTGGGTGATGGTTACTGATTCCAGCTGGCTGTGAGAGAAGTGTTTTAGTTATGGTTAATAACAAAACCACTGGAATGATCAAATGTGTATTTTTTGTTGTTATAAATCAAGTCTAACAAATTATGTACAATATGCATAATGCTGATGGCTTTTTTTTATACATTTTAACCCTGATTATGCAAAGGTAGATTACACTGATATGCTAGTAGGTGGCAACAAGTGTCCGCCTTTGTCACTGAATCATTCACTCAACTGATTCGTTCACACCACTGATTTATTCAGGAATGAAATAAGTAGCTTGTAACAGTTGACCTTATGAGTGAGTCATTGAATTGTTTACTTAACTGATTTGTTTAAAATACTGATCCATTTAGAATGAAACTCCAAAATGGTGTTTTTTTTTTCCTAAGATGTGCAGCATTTGATTCTGTTTTGACTAAGAACTCTTTTAGTTGATGTAACAAAAACAGTTAAAAAAAAGTCTCTAAAATGTAAGTTACACAGTATTAATGTATTGTTTTTTTTTAAACCTGCTCTTGCTTGCGTGATATTATTAAATTATTTGTTTCTACATTTGTTTATTATGTTGTTTGTTGGGTTCATGGTTTTCCATGCACGTCAGACTTTCTGAATGAGAGAACAAGATGCAGTGTTTAAATGCAGCGAAATATTTCATTATGCAAATTTTGCAGTCACCAGCATTTTGTTGTTGTTTTTAATGCATTAGTTTGTGCATATAAAATTTTGTATGTTATTTCTCTTGCTAAAGGAAAATTAAAGTGCCCTGCTTTTAAAATATCCTTGACATATTATTGACACTTTGCATGTATTTAAGAATTGGATCATTTCCAAGAATTATAAGAAATTAGAGCATTTGTAAAAAGGTAGATGCAGTTAGAGATTTGAGATTGTAACTCGAGGTTACATAAAATCATTTCATTAGCATTAGTGTTTTATTACGTAGCATTTTAAATACTCTATAACAGTAAATAGATTGTATAATTGATTGCATAAGCACTTAAAATCTGGAAGGATGTCATTCTGTTGTCACGGAAGACTCTTTTTTCCCACAAATGAATGTACTGAACACAACCCTGATGTGGTTTCATTTATGGTTAGAGACAGAAAGCAGTAACAGTTTGAGTTGAAATGGAAGTTGCCATTCCTCATTTAGCCCCGAGGAGATGCAGACAGTAAATTCATGCATAAGTCCCATGGGTTTGACCTCTGAGTAAAAACGATCAGCCATTTCCTGTGAGAAGAACCCATAGTTACTATTAAAATGACAATTTTTTTGTGAAAATGGGGGCAGTGGGAGGGCAGAAAGGGGGCATGTTGTGGTTGCCAAATATGCAGCTGTATAATAGAGGGCCGATTATCGCATTCTTTCACCCCCGCACCACGCTGTGCACATTTTACAAACACTCCCAGAGCCGGGGAATAGGGGACGCACACTGGGATGCTGCTACTGGAATTACACTGCTTGATCCTGGTCTCAGCATCGGCCCCCCCACAGACACTGAAACTTAGTGCTGCACGCAGGCCGTGTGTGTTGGTATCTGTGTTAGTGTGTTATAATATGTGACGCATTAGAGAGCACTTGTGGTGTTTTGCTGACAAACAGAGCTGTGTGGCTTGGATTGTTGTGAGGGTGGCACAGTGAACTGTGGCACACCACAATCAGAGGCCATAGAGAGTTCACTTCTCTCTGCCACACACTCTTTCACACACTGGCAAGCCACAAACCACAGAAATCTTCTGCCTGGCAAGATAAACGTTCTGTCTGGATAGATAAATGACCGCATATTTTTGATGTGCTTTCTTGATAATTTTACTGTCTTATATTTTCTTTTTTGGGTGAACTATCCCTTTAAGCTGTACAGTTATTGATAAAATGCTACATGGACTAATTTTTAAAAGTATATGCTGCCTTACATTTTGTCAACACTTGTATGTATATAACTGTACCTGGATTGTCAGATTATTCATGTACTAACATGTTCAAGATAGATGTCTGCATGAGTCCGACCCTGTGACCTGACCTGACCTGGCACAAATTGACTGATATTTCAATTACCAGTGTAAAATTTAAGACCGAACCATTTTGATCCTGCAGTGACTCACTTTTTTTCCTTTGCGAGTGAGTAAACCTAGATTAAAACCTTGATGCACAGATTCTCACAGGTGTGGTTTTGCAATGCTTTTGCTTTGACTCAGCGATAAAGTTTGTGCTTTTGCACAAAAAGTATGCTTAACATAAAACAAAATATTTAGAAAATATTTTATTTTAATTAGAAATGGAAATTGACTCAAAAACTAAATTTTTGTTTGGCCTTAGTTTAATTTTAGTAAAAAAAATAAAAATCTAAAAGCTTTCATGTATACCTTTCCACTGCTTAATTTTGTAGGTCATTACATTTCAGTAGAAATCTGCACAATCAGGAATTACACATGAGGGTGGAAAATTTTTCACACTGGGTTCAAGTTTGTTGAACTTTGACTCATGAATTTGCCATGTTGATCAGTAGAAAGCTGCTTGGATTGGAAGTGTATGCCTTTGTCTGACCAGTGCCTTGTTTTTAAATAATAGACAATAGACTTTCTTTGCATGCTAAATTTGACTGTGCCAACCAAAATACAATAAGTTATCTTAAACCAAAGTTAAAGTTTATTGTTTTATTGTCCTTTCTACATTACAATGTATTAAGTACAATAATGTACAAGTGAGTATATATAAAACATTGGCTGCACACAGTATCTAAATGTTGAAGCTAAGCCTATTGGCTGTGTGTTGTTTTCATCAACCTCATCTGTTTTCCAGGCATCCTTCAGAAAGGCGCAAAGAAAAGTCCCGTGATGCAGCGCGCTGCAGGCGCAGTAAAGAGACAGAAGTGTTTTATGAGCTGGCCCATCAGCTGCCGTTACCCCACAGTGTCAGCTCCCACCTGGACAAAGCCTCCATCATGAGACTAGCTATCAGCTTCCTGCGCACACGCAAACTCTTCAACTCAGGTATGAAGCTAAAAAATTCATGTGCATTATATATGTGATCTGTTATTAGGAGTCAAACTCCATTGAATCTGTTGGTGAATCTATCGCATCCCATAAAGCTGTATGGTGAAAAACTGTTTAATTTTTTGAGTACACTGAGTAGGCTTGTTTAGTTTCTGCCTGACTGTATTTTCTACCATTTTGAACTTAATAAACACTCCTACAGCTTTCATCAGATTGCCCTCAAATTTGGGTGAGATCATGTTGGTCAAAAATGATTGAAATATGACAGTGCCACCATACTGGCTAAAACGTACATACTGGAATAATTTGCGATTTTTGATTCGATTGGCCTTTTTTGCTGCTAATCCTTCTACAGCTTGCCCTATCTGGCTTCTTATATTTTCGGTGTTCAATATCGTAATTCTGAAAAAACTATAGGAATTGGTTCATCACCATGGCAGCTGGTTTACATATTGACACAAACTTTTTCTATGTATAGTATTGCCACATATACTCTACTGTTCAAATGTTTGGGGTTTAAAATAACCGTTTGCTCTTTTAATATATTTTAAGTTTTAATTTATTCCCATAATGATGAAGCTAGTGAAGTTTTCAGCAGCCATTACAGTGTATTCCAATATGCTGATTTGGTACTTAGGAAACCTTTCTTATTATTATCAATGCTTGTGATGCTGAATATTTTTGTGGAAACCATGATTAATTTTTCATGATTCTTTGATATATAGAAAGCTCAAAAGAACAGCATTTATTTGAAATCTTTTGTAACATTTAAATGTCACTTTTGACCAATTTAAAGCACTCTTGCTAAATAAAAGTATTAGTTTCTTTCAAAATAAAAATCTTACTGACTTATCAAAAAGATGATTTATAAATAAAATAATGTTGTTTTATATTAAAAATGTAAAATTAGTTTAGGTTAGTCTGTAGTAATTATAATTAGCTTTACCTAAACTCATTAGAGGTCTGTGGTGTGTCCTCATTTAGACAGTTAAGTAAACATGTTTATGTGAAGTTAGGCTGGGTAGGTCCATGAGATGTCCTGTACTCCTCAATATACAATAAGAAATGCAGGAAGACAGACAAAGAGCACTGCACATTGTTTCCAGACTCCATTCCTGACGCACATACATGTGTACAGTATGTGTGCATATCTCTGAAAGAGAGAGAGAGAGAGCATCAAACAATGAAAAGGGAAGAGATGGAATCTGGTGATGAAAATGTGTCTGGGTGAGGTGGAAATGGGTGGGGGAAGATCGATGGATGTGGAGAAACAGGGAAAGAGGGAGATGACGAGGTGTGGGGTAATTAGGGGCTGCTAGTGGTATTGTTTTCTGTGAATTATGATTTCTTCTCACTCTCTTTTCTTAGCCACAACACTCTCTGCGATGGCGCCGTGCAGTCCTGTCTGTGATATTCAGTGTGTTGTATGTGTTTCTGTGTCATGTTTTGACCTTTGAAAGGCCCCGTGATTACAAAACCAGAAAACTGATATGTCATTCGGTGAGGTGTGTGGGAACTATAACTGCATAGTCGGATAATCATAATATCACTGATAGGTGTTAAAGAAGTTATGATTCTCATCTGAACCAAATGTTTGACCTCTCTGACATTTTGAACTTTCCTTACAGGAGACATTGTTTAAACATTGGGGCATCATATTATATCCTGAATTTCCAGCAAACATCCTTCTGAAGATATGAACCCTCATTATCAAATGGCCCAAAACAGAAGTCTACTGTCAAAACGCAAAATCACAACTGAAATCTCTTTAACGTTTTCAACAGAAAGTCCTGTAAAGAAGAGTTCAGTTTTAATATATTTTAAAATGTAATTTAATGTGCAATGGCAACGCTGAATTTTCAGCAGCCATTACTCCAGTCTTCAGTGTTCCATGTTCCTTCAGGAATCAATTTAATATGCTGATTTAGCACTAATATAAATATATTTTGTTCTCAAACATTATCAAACAGTGCTGCTGCTTAATATTTTTGTGTAAACCATGATACTTTTTTGAAGAATATAAAAGTAAAAAAGCATTTTTTCCAAATAGAAATATTTTGCAACATTATAAATGTTTTTACTGTCATTGTTGATCAATTAAATGTATCCTTATTCTATAAAACTATTAATTTCTTCTTCATTTCTCTTAAAAATAAAAGTTCTTTATTGGCATCGTTGGTTCCATGAAGAACCACTAACATCCATTGAACCACTAAAGGTTCTTTATATTGGAAAAAGTTCTTTAGATATTCTTCACAGTAAGAAAAAAAAAGGTTCTTTTAAGAACTTTTCACTAAAAGGTTATTTTGGGAACCCAAAATGATTCTTCTATGGAATCACTGTGAATATGGAATATTTTTAAGAGTGTGGTGGATGTCAATTTTCATCTTTCCTAAGGACCTTTAGGAGAAACTTCTGAGCCAAAGTTGTTAGTTGAAACATAAATTCCTGAGACATGAAAGAGCAGTTGCTGAGCAGGCTGTCAGAGAACCTTGTTTATGATCCGTAAATGATTCTAATAGAGATGGACAGAGAATGGCAGAAAATTGCGAGTTCTTGGGTTTGGCTGAGAGCCAGAAGAGTAAGACATCACAGTGAAGTATTAATAGCTCCGGGACGAATGCTGTGGGGTTTGAGGTGGGAGCGCAGACATGGACCACCTGCTGACACCCAAACGCACAATGCGGACACACAGTTCTGATGTCTGAGTGGGGTCAAAGCCTCAGCGCTCGGGCCCTTATTGCATGATCTGAATGAGCAGGGGAGGAGGCCCTTATCTGCAGGGAAGCAGACATGAACCTCACAGCATGGAGCCTCGGTTTAATTATTTTCTCAAGTTGTTGATGCTTTTCATGGCATTGTGTACCTCACACATCCTCTCTTTGCTGATCAGCTCAATGGCTTGTTTTTATTCCATGTTGGTATGTGAATTTGATTTGATAAATAAGTCTGTTTAACTGAATCTGAGTTGTTTACTTCAAGCTAAATGGTACAGGATATGAGTCTATGTCCCTTGAGTTTGTTTTGATGGTTTACCAGTGTAAAATTACAAAAAGGTCACTGCACATGTACTAAGTTGTCTTATCTTTTATCCCAGGCCGCACAGTTCAACAAACCCGGTCACAAGATGACAGCCAGATGGACAGTCTATATCTGAAGTCTCTGGAAGGCTTTGTCGCTGTGGTAACATCAGATGGGGACATGATATTCCTTTCAGAAAACGTCAGTAAATTTATGGGACTTACGCAGGTGAGCCTCACCTCATTTCATCTATTCTTGAGAATAACTACAGGGAGAATACATAAAAGCCTTCTGTTACTTCATTTATAGTGGCTAAGCATTCAACTTTACTTCCCTTACAAAATGTTATCAGGTAGAACTGACGGGCCACAGCATCTTTGACTTCACGCACCCCTGCGATCATGAAGAAATCCGAGAGAATCTCAGCGTCAAATCAGGTGAGCATCAGCTCCAAACAATTTTTCCCAGAAGTACGTTGATACAGTTTTTTACTTGGATATTTAGAATACACTGTTGCCTTTAAAATCAAAATAGCAGAATCTTCCAATCCTCTTTATCTCTGGATGTAATTTTCCATAGAGATGTCCTTATCTGAAAGCACTTATCACAGTCAGTGTGTTACATTTTGTACATTCTTGTAGTGGTTCCTGTGAGGACAAGTGTTTACCTTTTATTTATTTATTTATTTATTTTAACCAAGCCTCACCCTATAGACTACCGTCCAGCCTGTAGAGACTGTACAGCCCATCTGTAGAGACTTGAGAGTTTTTTTTTTTTTTTCTGTATTTTTGTTTGACCAATAAATTTTCAGGATCTGTTTACACAGTTTTACTTTTAATTTGTGCATTAGCATTTTTTCATATTCAGTTAGGGCTGAATGATTTGAGGAAAATATTGTGATAAAAAAGTTAAAATGATTTTTATTTTATTTTTTATTTTTTTTGCTGTGATTGTTTGTAAGGCTGCACAATTTGGCCAAAAAATTATATTTTGATTATATATATCAATATAGCTAAATAATAATAATAATAATTATTATTATTATTGTTGTTGTTGTTGTTGTGGTTGTTGTTACAATATAGAATATAATATATTATACAATAAAAATTATAAATATATTACTTTTGTAATAATACTATTAATACTATAAAAAATGTTTTTAAAAAAAAATACTAAAAAAAATAATAGTCATACTTTTATTTTATAGTGCAAATATAGACTCTTGACTAATCCAGTCTCATAAATGAGGGAAATTGGTGTACTCAGATTTTTTTTTTTTTATTTTTTTTTTATTCTTTTTGTTTAATTTAATTAATTACGGTTTCATTTTAAAAATAAAGAAAGAAAGGAAGAAAGAACAAGCAGACAATAAGATTCATAGCTTTAAAAAGCATACAGGACTGTAGCCAGGGCCTAATCAGGAATTCATTCAGCATTTGTATTCATTTCAGGCAATGGCAGGAATTGAGCAGACTTGATTTGAATAGTTTCATTTTTTGCACCAAACTTGGTGTGAACTTAGCCTTTATGCTGGCCTAGTTTCTGTAAGTAACTATTTCTGTTGCTATCATGTAAACAGCGTGTGCTTGCACAGAGACACATACTCAGAATGAGAGTTAGGGGGCCTTTCCCCACAGCGAATGTTTCTCTTTCTCTTGTTTTATCTGTCTCTCACTGTCTGTATCTTTCACGAGCCAGTCACCTGACCTGTTTAGAGCTTTTGAGCGAGTGACGTAACTATCTTGCCATTTAATTGGTCAGTTGGAGATAATCCCTATGCAACAGCCCAGAGAGCTCAATATACCGTAGTTAAGGTTTCAACAGACTGATTCAGTTGAACTTTGCACCTATAATGTCCACGACCCACTTACAGACCAAAGTCCTCTGAATGTACTAGAAAAAGCTTTATTGCATGCACAATGGTCAATTATAGTAAATACATGATTTTTAAGCACGAGTTGTTTGATTGACAGGACCTGTGTTTGGCAGAAGAGGGAAAGACATGAGCACGGGCAGAGATTTCTTTATGAGGATGAAATGTACAGTCACCAGTAGAGGTCGCACTGTCAACCTCAAATCAGCCAGCTGGAAGGTAAGAACACATAAGAATATCTTAAATCTACATGCAGTGCTTATGTGCATGTGCTAAGTAAAATATGGTTTCGCCGCTCTGTCTGTCAGGTGCTGCATTGCACGGGACGTCTCCAAGTGTGCAGCACCCGCCCCCCTCAAGTCCTGTGTGGGTTTTCGGATCCACCCCTCACTTGTGTCACTATGCTGTGTGCACCGATCCCACATCCCTCAAATGTTGACATACCTCTCGACAGCAAAACGTTTATGAGCAGACACAGTATGGACATGAAGTTTATCTACTGCGATGAGAGGCAAGAAATGGTTCACTAATTGAAATATATGTGCATATTGTATATGTGCTTGTGTGTGTGCAAGAACAGTGGGCCCAAAAAGATTTCTATCCTGTGTTGATGTACTTCCTATTTAATGAGGAAGTTTGGACAGGATAAATCCTTGCTTTTGTCACTTTGGATAAAAGAGTTTGTTAAATCCATACATTTACATGCAAATGTGATTTTTTAAAATTATTTTTTAAATATTAAAGTATAATTTATTTATTAGCCACAGGCTTTGTAAAACTCATTTTACTTTTGTTTACTTCCATGAATCATGATTTGCTAGTTGCCAATCAATTGCAGGTGGTTTGAGGGGGAGGTATTTTCCCACTCCAGAGAGCATTTGATTGGACAAGAATCTGTGCAGTTCACGATGAGTCATCAATATTTACAGTCTGTTTTCCTGGAAGATTTTATGTGTATATCTGCTAAAACTCCATTTTATATTTTTATATTTCATTTGAGGTCACTGTATCTTTTGTAAAGAAACAGTGTTATCATTTTTTTTAATTTTGTGCTTATATCAGCTTAGGTAAGCAGCATTTGTGAGTTAATATGTGCATTTCAAAAGTCAAGGAACTCTTGAGAACGCTTATCATAATACTGTTGTGCTACTGCCTGTATTGTTATCAGTGTGTGTGGCAAAGGAGAGTGATTATGAGCTTTTCAAATTTACATTAGCTTCATTTCACCTAAAGGGCATAATTGACTTCTCTTACATATCTTGCATAACAAGCCAGGGAAGTTAGTTTGTCCCCTGGCGAAATGAGGCCGGTGCCGCTCTTATGAGTGCCTGGTCACCCATGGCCCCTGGGATCTGCCATATGTACTCTAGTGCAAAAGCAGGTTACTGTGGCTACACTACAGTGGATGTGCTGTAAGGAGGGTTAATAGATGAGGTCAGATATTTGCGTGCTTCCATTTAATAGGACTCATTATTGACCGCACAGAGTTCATTAAAAGCCCATACTGGAACAGGAAATGAGAGGCTATTTCAGGGTAAAACTGAAGGTTCAAACAGAAGAAAAATAACAATTGCATGAGTTTGTATGACGTATTTAACAGCACAAAAAATGATTTGGTGAAGATATTGCGCATTGCAACAAATTCCGTTGTGATTAATAGACAAGCCCACATCTGTCTTCAATCTTGCACTCGCTAAAGTGCTTCAAAAACAAAAGGACATGGCCTTTGTCTTTTGAAGGTAGTGTGTTGATACATGAGAGCTGTTCTGTCTTTTAATCCAGCAAGTTAGAAAACAGACATTAAAGATAATGATCAGACAGAACAAGTACAAATGTCTTGCTTGAGAGATTTATAGCTCCAATAAACTAGGGTCCCGCTTGTAATCATTTGTTCTCACTAAGCTTAGCAGAGATTTTACATTGGCTCCCAGCAGCACAAGTTCAATTGTTTTCACCAGATGTAATCGACAGTCATGAATCTTGGTTAATGATGTGGTTTAATTCAATCACACTTTGTTTTGACTGTTCCATTAGTTTTATTCTTGACCTGTCTTTGTGTTTCAGGGTAAGCAGCCTGATCGGGTATAGGCCAGAGGAACTTCTTGGCCGTTCGGTGTATGAGTTCTGCCATGCTTTGGATTCTGAAAGCATGACAAAGAGCCACCAAAATCGTGAGTACCTGTTTACATCCAACAAATACAAATCCAGAAGGTTAGAAAAACACGTCGGGTTTCATGTTTTTTTTTTTTCTGTTTAAACTTGAAAAGACTAAACAGATTTGAATTGGAAATGCCTGTCTGAACAAAGTCATGGGGTAAACACGTTCAGTTTTCTTTGTTTGCTTCGTTCTCCGTACCTTCATTTCATGCGCTGGTGCAAACTCACGAAAAACAACGCAGTAGCTCATTGTGTGAATATGTCAAGGTTTCAACTGTTTTGGCTAATTTACCTATCTTTAAATCAATCTTGACTCCATCCTGAAGTGACTCACGGTCTGGAATAGATCCATGCCTCTCATCTCTGTCCATGGGTTAATTGCTTGAGTTCAAAACCTTGTAGACCTGAGGCGTTCCCATGGGCTTGATGACTGAGGGAAACAGATGTCCCGCCGGGCTCCAGGAATTGTTGAGGGATATTTATAAACTCAATAGTTGTTGCATTGCATTATTTATTTACTTAACAGATGCCGTAGAGTACATTTAATGTTTTCGGCTACTTTGCTTTTAAAACTGGCCTCCCAAGAAATTGAAACCTATCATATAGTTCTAACCTTACAGACAGTTTAAAAAAAATCTACAGTACATTTAGATTTTTCTGTTATGTATGGAATCCCATTTCTGACACATAAGAAAAAAATAATGCTTTGGTAAATCATAATAATAAATTATATAATAAATCATAATGACATAATTATGACATAAAAAGTCAAAATTACACAGTGAAACCAATTTTTGTTTTGTTCCGCTTTTAATTTTAATGTTTCTTTATGAAGTGTACACCTTCTGAATATGAATCACATTACTTTTTGTGTATCATTAACAGTGCTCAAAAAATGTTGACACCTTATACACGCTAATCTGTTATTACTCATGCATAAAAATTAAATGGTACTTGCATAATACTGCGCTAACAGCAGTTCAACATTAACAGTTACCAAAAGTGAGTCGTCCAAAACTTCATAAGTGTATGCTGGATGATTTTTGTCTTTTATGATTAGTCCCACAATCTTCTGCAATGTTCCAGAAAGCACTAGAATATTAAAGAATATTACAGAATGTTACAGAAACTTCGAGAATGTTCCTATCCTTGCACAAGCAAATATGCAAAATCAGTACAAAAACTTACTAAACTCACTGTACTAAACCAATGTTTCGTAATTAATGGTAGAAGTTCTAATAGCTGACCTAAATATTTACCAAAATATTGATACATAAAAATAAACAGTACAATAATAATTATCACCACAGAACTACAGAAGAACCATAAAAATGTAAATAAATCTAATTTTGACATTGTTATACGATCAAAAAGTACTAAATCATAATTATGAAATAACAGTGACAATTATGACATGCTTATAATTATGAGATAAAACGTTAGAATAATGACAGTCATAATTATGACATAAAAAGTTGTAATTATTTAAAACATTTTTGAAATTTTGATATTGTAACTCAGAATTATCAGATAAAATTACATGAAAGTCAAAATTATGACATACTACCTCTAATTGTCTAATTGTCAAAAAAGTACAAATGAATTCAAAAATGTACTTTCATGTCATGAGATTTTTTGTCTCATAATTATGAGTGTCATAATTTTGACTTCTTTATGTCAATTATGACAGTATGCCATAATTTTGACTGTTCTCATAATTATAACTTTATCTCTTAATTTTTAAATGATTTTTCCCTCATAATTATGACATTTTTTGTCATCATTTCAACTTTTTCTGATAAATCTTATCTGACGGAAATGAGCTTACATAGTTATGCAATAGAATGTGTTTCTTCTGATTACTTATTGATTTATTTAAATGAAGCATAATTCTAATGCATCTCAGGCATAAGCAGTAATAACTTTTTTATTGTAAAGGTGCACTGAGAGTACCACAATATGATCCTACTGTATACAAAGGCTCCTGTCCAGTCTTGTTTTGAATGTGATTTTGTTTGTACATGTAGAGGAAACTGATTTGATTGCTGTTGCCACATGTGGCATTGAGGCTGAGTATATGGCCTGAATCCCATTATATGTCCTTTGACTTCATCTGTAACAACCCAAAAGCTCTCAGATTTGCTTGTTCAGGATGGCCCACCTGATTAGCTAGTGCATTAGTGGCTAACAAGCCTTTGAAGTGTGCAGCACCTCTGATCTGGTTCCTCTGATGTCTTTAATCCAGATCAGTGCTCTGGTCTTCTTCACTGGCCTCTTCCAGTGATAAGTACCTGGAGTATTACATAATAGAAAGATCTTTTGATTTGAAAAATGACTAAACTTACATGATCTGCAGTAATGGACTTTATTCAAAGATAGTATTAAGTTTAAACTAATTACATAGGTTAATTTACATATTTCAAAACTATTGCGTTCATATCGCCAAATAATGTCAAACAAGGAAAGTTAAAGTTTGCATAATCAAATCATTCATTTGCCATTTGTCACAAAATGCTGTAAAAAATAAACTCACCAAGGCTGCATTTATTTGATTAAAAAATACACCAAAAATATTAGTATTGTGAAATATTATTACAATTTATACAATATATTTTAATTTAGAATTTATACATTTTAAATGTCATTTATCTCTATGTGGCAAATTCAATATTTTCAGCAGCCATTACTTCAGTCATCAGTGTCACATGATCCTCAGAAATCATTCTAATTTCCTGATTTAGACAAGAATTAAACAAAAATTACATAATAATTATTATTAATAACAAATTTTTAGATGCCTGACCAATGGTCAATTTAACTTGATTAGCAATAAAGAAAAAAGAAAATGTTTAAATGCTTCACATGCATTTAGCATAAATGTTAATGCATTTTACAATCTCTGTTTTCTTCTTCAGTTTGTAATAAGGGTCAAGTGGTGAGTGGCCAGTACAGAATGCTAGCCAAGCACGGGGGCTACGTTTGGATGGAGACCCAGGCAACCGTCATCTACAACAATCGCAACTCCCAACCACAGTGCATCATCTGCATCAACTACGTCCTGAGGTACCGTATTAAATGACACTCTCACAGATCCCTGTCACAGTTAATGATGTTGTGATTCTCATTCTGTTGTTATTTTTCAGTTCTGTTGAGGAGCAGTCCGTCATCTTCTCTCTGGATCAGACGGAGTCTCTGTTCAAGCCCTACCACATGTGTAACATGGGAGAACTGTTCAGCCAGGGTGGAGCTTCCTCCGTTTCAGAAGCTGAGGACATTCTTTTCACTAAGCTCAAGGAGGAGCCTGAGGAGTTAGCTCAGTTAGCTCCCATGCCAGGAGACGCCATCATTGCCCTGGACTTTGGTCAGAGCGCCACCCGGCACTACTTCAACCATTCCCCCTACAATAGCTTCACCCTCTTCACATCCTCAACCCCCGATTACAAATCTACTCCCATCCTGCATGCATGAACTCTCGCTCCTTCCCTTGGCTCTCCTTACTCTACCTCACAATCACAACCAATCACACACGTACACTGCCCAGGTCATAAGCTGCTATGTTGCAGCAGACGTTGTTGTACTGTAGCTCAGTGGCACTGTAGCTTGGCTTTGCTGCAGGGTACGCAATTTGTAACAACGTAAAAGAAAGCTGAATCTATCTGCTTCACAGCACACGGGCATCTTATGGCTTAGCATTGGCTTTAGTTTTGTATTATTAAAATAAAGTTTTTTTGTTCCTTTTTTAATAATAAAGGTAAATTTTATATTTCAACATCACCTGTGCTTTTGAAGGTTTATCAATGGCAGTAGGCAGTGTTTGTGTGTTTCTCCTCACAACAGGGCTGTAATGGGTATACTAATTTCTCTTTTCATCAAAATGCATGTCTTCACACATAAAACCACTACAATGGGATGGAAATCACCACCTTGTGATGCTTTCAGCACATCTATAATTGCTTTTGGTGATGGCTGAGGTTGTTTTTAACATCTTATTTATTTATTCTCATGTAACTCTCACTTGAACCAGAAAGTAGTGAGCATTAAACTTTTATACATTGTGTTGTTTAAGGTGTGTCTATCCACTGTTAGATGATCCTCCTTGGCTCTTTATGTAGTCATTCTATGGTACCGCATCTCATTTCAGCTATTTTTATCCTACAAATGTGTTAACTTGTTACTGTCATGTGCATTTGCAGATAGGCCAGATTTTGAAGAACCGACTTTCTTCTCCAAGTCCACCAAGCTTCCTGTGGTGGCACCGTCATGGGTTGTGGACACGCCCCCTGATGGCAGTCCTGAGAGAAAACTCTCCAACATGCCGTCCACCTTCACCAGACCCCAGGTGCCTCCTGAGGACAAATGCACGCCCTGTTCTACACCCTGCTTGAGCGGTTGTTCTACAGTACGTCCCATATCCATCTGATCATGTTATATGTCAAAAATATGTCATTTAGTTTTCATGGTCACTTATGACCTGTTCTGTTTAAGACTTCTATATTCAAACAAATTCCATTTTTTTGTTTTTCTCCTGATATGACCTCTTTAAATAGTGATGCAATTAAGATTTATTAAACATTATGGTGTGTTAAAGTGGTTTAGGGCCAGATTTACTAACAGCTTGCACCAGCGCAAACCGTCTTTTGCCATTAAAATAGTCCTGTCAGGATTTACTAAAGACGCGCAGTGAAGAATTAGCACTGAAAAGGCGTGGACACAGTTATTTTTGCACCTGACCTGATTTTGCACCTGGCCATTGAATATGCATTTGTAGGAGTTTCCCTTTCAGACACAAAATTTATGGGAGGAGAGTATTAAAATGAATCATGCAATGCGATTATTTAACGGCCAAAAAAAGCATGTCTTAAAGCAGGCGCTAATTTGCGCTGCTCTTGGTAGATTGCGCTGGTCATTATAGAAATCATCTGGCTGCATCTGTTTCTTTAATGTGTGCATTGTCAGTAAATCACACGCAGAATTTTCTCCTCCCATTGGGGCTTTTATGGAATTGCGCTCTAACGCTACTTTGCCCTTTTTAGTAAATCTGGCCCTTAATGTGTTGTAATGTATTTGTCTGCAGCCTAGCAGTCCAGTAGATTACTGTGGCAGTGGAGAGTGTGATCTGAAGGTGGAGCTGACAGAGAAACTGTTTGCCCCTGAATCTGTAGCAACAAATCCCACAGATTCCCGGGTGAGTGTGGTACGACACTTACAAGCAATTTAATCAAACAATATTCCAATTCTAAAAATATTGCTAGTATATTTTTAGTGTCTTTCATTGTTATATTTTTCTCATCAACTGTACTTTTTAAGTAAGTATTTGGTTATGTAACTATGTGCAGTTGGACCTGAGCAATCTGGACCTGGAGACTCTTGCTCCATACATCCCAATGGATGGTGAGGACTTCCAGCTGCACCCCATCTGCCTGGAGGAGCCGGTACCTGACACAGGTCCAGGCCTGAGCACAACCCTCCAGCACAGTTTCAGCAGTGTAGCTGACCTCTTCCAGCCCCTGGGTCCATTCCCTCCTGACAACAAGAGCAGCACTAACACATGTCCAGACACGGCTCATGTGCAGCCTTACCAAACCACACCAAACGTCCCACTCACCACTAAGGAAGGTAGACAGAGTCTTCAGTGGCCTCCTGACCCACCCTTACAGTATGTTCATACAGATATTAGAAACACAGCAGATCCAGGACGAACATGCAATTTCACCACTGCACTACCACAGCAAAGGTGATCAGAGTTCATCATTACCATACAAGTGTGTTTTATTTTGCAATACATAAACTGGGCATCAGTGATTAACCAGATTAGGATTTACACAAGGAAATTGGTCTTTACAAGAAAGTGAATTGTGTAACCTTTTGTGTAGGTAAAATGCTGCAGTCACTTTTCATTATGACAGTACCAGTAATCTTGTTTTCCGTCATCTACAGTATGTTTGAGGACATCTTTCAGTGCAAACACAGCTATAAATGACTGAAAATATGCAAAAAAGGTCTAGACCAATTACAAATTAACATGCAAATAGATGAAAAAAGAACACAAATTGCAAATTAGTGTGCAAATATGTTGTAGCTGAAACAAGGATGCAGCTGAACAGAGAATTTCAAACTTCTTGATGTCAAGGACAACCAAATATAAAAGCAGCTATATATTTTTTATGTATAAAGACTCATTTACACTGTGTGAGGAAAAATATTTTTTATATTTTCATAGAACTAAAGCCAAAATAATTTAAAGTATTATATGGAAAATGTGTACTTTTTGCTAAATTATGGACACCCTTAGCAGAATGTTTGGTAACACTTTAGTGTAGGGACCAATTCTCACTATTAACTAGTTGCTTATTAGCATACCTATTATTAACATATTGGCTGTTTATCAGTACTTAGCACATATTCTGCATGACCATATTCTACATCCCTAATCCTACCCAATACCTAAACCTAACAACTACCTTACTAACTATTAATAAGCAGCAAATTAGGAGTTTATTGAGGCAAAAGTCATAGTTAATTGTTTGTTAATAGTGAGAATTGAAATAAAGTGTGACCGAATGTTTTAAGGAATATCAATGCATTGTTGTCCCTTACATAAACTGCATTTCTAAAAGTTTGGAGTTGGTAAGATTTTTTAATGGTTTTGAAAGTTTCTTATTCTCATCAAGGCTGCATTTATTTGATTTAAAAATACATTAAAAAACAGAACTATTGTGAAATATTTCTACAATTTAAAGTTACTATTTTCTGTTTTAACATACTTTAAAATATCTCCTGTGATGGCAATGCTGCATTTTTATCAGTCATTTTTTCAGGATTTTTGTCTGTGTTGTCACTTTCGATCAATTTAATGCATTCTTGCTGAATAAAAGTATTTATCTCTTTCAGAAAGAAAAAGAAAATGTTCTGACCCAAAACTTTTGAATGTTAGTGTACTAACAAATTTCATTTTTCTTGCTATTTTCAGATTTTTTGAGAGCTTTGCCCCTCTACATAAAGGCATGAGTGTGGGTCAGATAGCTCTCGTCAACAACTTTAAACGGAAGAGGCCATCAGAGTTCAGTTCGTCATGCTCTTTCACTGATATTCCAAAGGTAATCTTTCAGATCTCACTGTAGACTAATGGAAATGAGTACAGTTCACATAGTGATACCAAAGACAGAATATTAAATGAATGTGTGTTCAGCAGGTTGTAGCTCCTCACAAGTCTGCAGATGGAATGCAAAAAAGGATGAAGACGATGAATGTCGACAACTGCGCCTTCTCTGTCAGAAAGTCTCTCAGCACAAGTGTGCTAACAGGTACGTCAACTCTCTCTTAAATATCTTGTTTTCTAGTTTCTCTATACTGAAATTTACACGCTCTTTGTTCCTTTTTGACAGATAAATTTCCATGTATGCAAAGTGGATTGGTTGATCCTCGCGGCTGCAGTCAGTCTCTCAAAGGGAGCTCAGAGGATCTCAAACAGCATTTCCCAGAGTCATTCAGCTCTCCCAGTAACAGACAATACCACATGATGCATCCACACAAACACACAGGTCAGTCTCAAGCCTTTCTAATATGCAGATTTGATACTCAAAAAACACTTCTTAAAATTTTCAGTGTTGAAAACATTAATATTTTTGTGGAAACTGATACATTTCAAGATTCTTGAAATAGAATAGAAAGTTCAAAAAAAGTTTGTGACATTATTGAAGTCTTTTCTGTCAATTTTGGTCAATTTAATATGTCCTTGTCCAATAAAAGTATTAATCTCTTTAATGGTAGTGTATATTCCAGATCCTCTGAAGTCATACAGTAGTTTCCAGACCATAAATATATCAAATGGGTCTTTATCTATGTGACATTTGAGTTACAGGTCTCTTTTATTTTGACAGGCATGATAAGTCAACTCTTGGGCCCATCGTTTGACTCATACTGTCTGCCAGAGCTGACACGATATGACTGTGAGGTAAACGTGCCTCTCCAGGGAAACCTGCATCTGCTTCAGGGCAGTGACCTCCTGAGAGCTTTGGACCAGACCACATAGACCCAGAGCTTCTTCAGTTATCCATTCACCCACCTTTGTCTGTATATGCTGTTGTCTTTCACACATGTATCATCAGCATTTATTTGGACGTATTTGTACATTTTCCTTTTAAGACCTGTGTAATATTTTAATATGTTTTTGAAAAATCTGATTGTTACTTGTTTAAAATGTGTTCGGACGCACCACATTCTGTGCTATCTCAAACTCTAATATTGTCCTGTGCCTTCCGATGCTAAGTGTTCTTAACATTATGGTCAGATTTACCAGATGTTTCACTGTTGCAAAGTTACACTATATTGCCAAAAGTATTGGGTCACCCCCTTCTAATGAACAGGTTTGACTACTTTAGTAATTTCCATGAGTACAAATCTTAATGTTTAAGCATATAATGATATTCTAGGGAATTGTGTGCTTCTAATTTTATAGCAACAGTTTGGACAGCACCCTTTTCTATTCTAACATGACAATGCCTCTGTTTAGAAGGCAAGGTTCAAAAAGAAATGATTGATTCAGTCAGTGTGGAAGAACTTGACTGGTCTGCAGAAAGCCAAGCTGAACACCTCTGGTGTGACTTTAAATGCAGACCTTGAGCCAAAAACTCTACTCAAGGTCTACATTTAAAGTCACACCAGAGGTGTTCAGCTTGGCTTTCTGCAGACTAGTCAAGTTCTTCCACACTGACTGAATCAATCATTTCTTTTTGAACCTTGCCTTATACACAGATGCATTGTCATGTTAGAATAGAAAAGGGTCCTGTCCAAACTGTTGCTATAAAATTAGAAGCACACTATTCTCCAGAATATCATTATATGCTTAAACATTAAGATTTGTACTCATGGAAATTACTAAAGTAGTCAAACCTGTTCATTAGAAGGGGGTGACCCAATGCTTTTGGCAATATAGTGTATATCTCAACTAACTAGAATATATACAATATACAATAATATATATGTAGTTTGATTTGTAACTTATTCATTCAGCTTAGAATACAACTACTGTGTTTGTATAAATCAAAGACGGTTAACTGTTTTGCCAAACTATTGCCTTAAATATTTGCTTCGACATTGTACCAGCAACAAATGTGGCATAAAACTGTGTAGCTCAGAAACATGTCTGTTTTCCCATTTAGACCATTAGTAATGGAATCTGATTCCTCTACTTTTCACAAATGCTGTATTAAATGTATAGTCTCTGTCATCTAAAGCACTTTATTTTAAAAGATGCAAATGGAAAACCAAACTGAAAAGCCCCAGTGTACTGGTATGTCTTGGCCATTTTCTCAGGCCCATCCAACACTAACCGCTCTCTAAAATAACTCCCGTCTTCTTTATTTGAAACCTGAACTGTAAATTCACGTTATTTTCTAATACAAACATATCTATTGTGTATACATTATATGATCTCTGTAACACATAAAAAATGTTTGTATTTGGTGTTCAGAAGTGCCTTGGTACTCGGTCTTGTCTACCTAGCAGTAGACAGAGATGAATCTGTAGCTTTCTCTTTTACAGTACATATCTTTTATATATATATATATATATATATATATATATATATATATATATATATATATATACGGTAGTTATTAGATTTTGTATTAAATTTTGTGATGTGTATCACCTTTCTCGTGATACTCTGGGGTTTCTGTGTGTTTCTTAACAAAATATATTAAGCTAATTTTATCGTATATCTTTAAGAGAGTCGGTGATTGTTTATTCTCAGGATAGTGGCTTAAAGTAACAAGTGTTTGTATTCCAGTCTTTCTTTGTAGCATTAAAAGATATAAAACATTGCATTATGTCTAAAAGAAATTAAAAAGTAAATGGTGCTACTTACAAATCATTCTCATCTTATTCTTCCCAAGATCCTTCACTTAATGCATTTTTTTTTTTTTTTTTTTAATTTTGCTTTATTGTTGCAATAATAGGCTGGATAATGGACCAGGTCAGTGAGCCTTACATGAGAATAATTAGAATTAAATTATTGTTGCATTTAGGCATTAATGCAACTCACACCAGAAAATTTACATTGCAACTTATATGATTAATTACTCTGGCTTATGGGAGTTCAAGAATGTTCAAGTAAGCCAAACGAATCAGCAGGAGTTACAGAAAATGGACTTGTTTTTTAATGACATAACAATTAAGCTACAGGAACATTCCGATCCTGGCCTCTGTATCCCACAAGACCATGATACTGTTGGCCACAAACAAATGTGTAGTGCCAAAACATACAAATGACCATAAAAGGAATAAATATTTAAACACTGAACAAGCAAACACTTCCTATCAAACACTTCTGGGAGTCGAGGGAACCTGAAAGCACTGATAAAACTAAAATATACAGGCTAGAGTCTACATCAACTTGTTAGGTTTTTATATAAGGATCAAGGTGGGAATTTAATGGGATAATCCGAGAAAGAAATGCAAGAGATGTTATGAATGTCAAGGACATCCTTTTATTTAGATCCCTACTACCTCAGCAAGGTAACAGCATCCTGATGCTGCCTGGATGTCAGAAAATTCTGGGGGAAAAAATGGATTTGGAAGTGTGGAACTGAATGGATGATGATTTCTCATACAGATTTTTTATAGCTATGCTACACCCACATAAGATAAGATAGTTATTTTCTTCAGAAATCAAAGAATTTAAGAATTCAAACAAAAAAGAGTGAATTTTATGACCATTGACTATTGTTTATACTTCCAGCTATGCTTCAATCACAAAAGAAGGCATTGTGTTCAGTTGTATCTGAGAAAAACTGGAAAAGAATAGAAATATTATCATCATTTTTAGACAAAGATAAAGTCTGATTGCAAGTACACTGGCACACTTTCAGAAAGGAAGTTTCTACAATGTTATGTGGTACAATGTGAGTGATTTTGTTTAATATTGCCCGTAAGAAGTCAGCAATATGTATCCAGTAATTGTTCCAGTGTGACAATAGATGTTTCATAACCTAAATCATTTCACTGATGCAATCGGTTGCTAGATTAGGGTCAAACTTAAATGTTATGTAACTAGTTCAATGTGGTTCCTAGAAATCTTTCTAGACAATTCCTTTAAATTTATATAAACTCCTCACCATATATAAACTCTTAAACACCATAATTTTCTCTGCAATTAAATTAAATATGAAATTAAGCTTGATCCATCACAGTGAACATATAGCTTTAAGCTAGATATATATTTCTTCTCTTACAGCAACATTTGGACTCAGCTTGTTGCTGAATTGATTATTTAATACCAGCCTATTACATGCATATGAGGCCTATATAAAGTAATATAATATATAAGATTTTATGATTATTTATCCACTAGGAATATATAAATACACAGTAATATTTTCCATATGTGTAGATTCATGCACATGTTCTACAGTACAGGTGCATTTTGTGCTCTATAACAGTAAATGTTTAAAATTAATGATTAAACAAGGCATAAAGCACAGTTATCTTTTAACTTTTTAAATTTCACGTGCTCATTTGTTGAAGTGCCGCCTGCTCACATGAAACTTGTATCTAACTGCATACAACATTACAAAATAACAGAAGTGAGACTGATAGAACACTAATTATCAATCATGCTTATTTTTGCTATGCAAATAAATTGCTTTTTCTCACAAAGGATGTGGATTGAAGCCAAGCAGTCTTATTCCCAATGGGATTACAGACATCTTCAAGAGCCTCCCATAATGCACAGGGTCTCAATGGCAGACCGTTATTTTCCATGGAGAAGGGAAACACAAATAAGGAAGAGTCAATAGATCATTAGAATCTAGTGATGCTGCAATAAAGAACTGTATAGTCACTCAGAATTACTGTATATACTGCCAAATAAAAGCACAGTATCTACCAATGGGGTTTCATTAATAGTAATATTAGAATTAATGATTATAATGCTATCAAGATTAAACTACATATCTTCCTTTTCAAGTTCATTAGTTTCTCAAGTCGTTATCTTAATGTTTAACATTACTACATTATTAAACATCATTAAACATTGCATAAGAGTGCTTACTTTATGTCTTCCTGTTGTCAGTGTTCTGTTTGTTGAGAGGACAATACTTGAGTTATGATTTATTATTATTATTATTATCATCATAGCTTTGCGTTATGTAAAGATGGAGTGACACGACGACCTTTTGTACAGTAGATGATTTCCATTGAGGAAGAATCTAAATAAATCTGTTTCCAGTGTATAGAGTGCACTATTCTGTGAGCTTGTATATTAAAACACCTTGTTTGGTGGATGGAGAGAAAAAAGTCCAGTTTGAACATAAAGAAATAGTTCACCCACAAATGAAAATCTGCCGAAATGTACTCACCCTCAGGCCATCCAAAATATAGATGAGTTTGTTTATTCATTGGAATAGATTTGGAGAAATTAAGCATTGCCAATGAATCTTCTGCAGTGAATGGGTGCCGTCATGCGTGACTGATCTGTGCATATTTCACTCCTGATTCAGACAAGACAACTTTTTTAGTGAAGAAAGCCATATGGATATAGGACTCACATTTGAAGTTAAAAACTTCTCAATGATAGATTTGTTTATTATTTCATAACTTGTGGAGTGCTGTGATGTTTGGACTCTCATTCAGTCGGCACCCATTCACTGCAGAGGATCCATTGATCCATTTCTCCAAATCTGTTCAGGTAAAGAAACAAACTCATCTACATCTTGAATGGCCTGAGGCTGAATTGCAAATTTTCAGTTCTGGGAGAACTAATTTTTTAAAATAGGGGTTAAATATTCAAAGCACCAGCTGTACTGTCACTGGTGGTCGCAGGAGGTTTTCAGTGGCTGCGGATGGGAACATTTCTCAGTCTGCAAAGGAGTTTTGACACCCGACTTGTGCCCTTTCGCAGCCGCCTGACCTGGAGGAGACCCTTGTGCAGCTGCTACCTGAATACCAAAGAAGAGTAAGATTTCAGCTGAGATTTGTAAAAGAGGAACAAGACGGTGTAAAACCGTTATTTAGCTACACTGCAAACATTGTATTTGACATTATCTGATACTGTGACAGTCACTGATTCGAGACCAGTGTCTGTGAGGTACTGTCACTGTGTCCGCCAGGCAGATGCAATGAGCTTTACGCAAAGACTCAAACCACAATAACCACCATTTCCGGCAGCAAGGCACACGACTGGAGCTTTCTCGTGGGAACTTGTTCGACACTTTACCTCTTGATTTTTCATATTCACAGTCTGTCTGATGTGTGTGCAAGCTCTACATAATGAAACCTCTGCTATCGGCTCTGCATACAGTAGTGTAAAACGCCAGGATATTTATAGAAAACAATCATTTTATCAAAATCATTAGGCCTATCAGTGTAGTATATTTATAGACCTATAATATGATGTGAGCTAAAAATTAAATTATAAAGGGAATGCGGGAGTCGAAATGTGAGCGAAACTAAATAAAGAAAAAAAGTGTATAGAAGACATTTTAGCAGAGTAGGTTTTTTTCTCTCTCTCTCTCTCTCTCTCTCTCTCTCTCTCTCTCTCTCTCTCTCTCTCTCTCTCTGGTGTCAACGATTCCTTTTTTGAGGTTTTCCTTCCATCTAGTGGCAAACACAGCAAAACGGCAGTTGAAATTGCTAATATGTTTTATAATGTTATTATATTTCCTCCTCAGTTAAATTCACTTATGCATTGTAGTAATTTATAGTAAATACTATAGTGTTTTTGAACCATACTATAGTAAAGTGTATTATACTGTATATATTATAGTATTTACAACACTTTGTTAATGAATGCTATAGTATTAGTGAACTGATAAACTGTAATAAATACTGTAGTATACTTTAGTTTTTACTACAGTAAACTGTAGTGTACTGTAGTATAATATACTCTATAGTTGTGGAAAACTTAATACAGTATTGGGTAAAGTGATTTGTTTATATTACTATAGTTGTTATATTACCACAGCAACTATAGAATTAGCTACCACAACAAATTAATTCAAGTACTTTACTATAGTATGGTTCAAAACCATTATAGTATTTACTATAAATTACTACAGTATTTTTTCATGTGGGTAGACCAGTGCAGCAGGAAAACTTTAATTGTGTTGTTTTTATCAGATGTTTATAATATAGCCTATATTACACACATGAAGAATTACCTAACTTAAAAAGCAAGTTAATTAAAAAGAGTTTTGTAATTGATTGATTGATTGATTGATTGATTGATTGATTGATTGAGTGAATTTGTGGATTTTTGTTAAATTTTTAGAGCCAAAATCATCACAATTAAAAGAACCAAAGACTTAAACTACTTCAGTCTGTGTGCATTGAATTTATTTAATACATGAGTTTCACAATTTGAGTTGAATTACTGAAATAAATGAACTTTTCCACGACATTCTAATTTATTGAGATGCACCTGTATATATGTGTGTGTGTGTGTGTGTGTGTGTGTGTGTGTGTGTGTGTGTGAAGCGGCTATGACCGCTTCACCCAACGGTTCTGTGTATCACTGAGCAACACCTTTAGCAACATGAACAATTAATAATATAGCATCAGAACTGTTTCATGTATTATGTATTTCGGCAGAATTAACTGATTGCTATTTATTTAATGAAGTATGAGTGACCCCTGCTGGCGTTATGTTGTATCTTTCATCTTTAATTTTGAGACCCCGTCCTTCCGTCTAATAAACGCTTCTCATGTGGAGATGTGTTGATGTGTGTGCGGCGCGCGTCTGAGTTTCCGAAGTAAAAATGGAATATTACTGTATTTATTAGATTTCTGTTTCAGGTATGATTGTGTATGTCTATATGTCCACTCGCGCTGTGCCACGAATCGGTCTGTTTTAAAACTAAAAGACGGAAAGCAGACGTTTTCTCATGCTGAGAGATAAGCAGACGTATGTGTGTGAGAAAATATCATATATGGTGTTAAAAAATAAATGACACCGCGGATGAG
>CM077256.1:12948013-13143013 GCA_039654775.1 Spinibarbus caldwelli | reverse complement strand
TATTTACATTTTTATATATAAATATATTTTTTCATGTTATGTATTGCAAATTTAATACAAATTAAGTTAAATATGTTTAAAATAATTAAATGCCTTCCTATAAATCCTTCAGTCAAAAAAAAAAATTATAATAATATTAATTCAATCGTCTGTATTTATTAATTTTGTTAGAAAATAAGCATCAGCTGTTGTCCACATCTGCATTACTGTACCACCTGAGCTCTTTGAAACTCATAACAGTTTAACATGTAGTTCCTACCTTATCTTCACAACTCTTCACCATTCTCTAGATATTAGCTGTGAATGAGAGTACTGAATATTAATATAATAATATAACGTCTCTTTCTCTCTCTGAACGACAATGTTATCTTCTCTTATCCTGTTTGACTCTACTGATGAGAAACTTCAACTGTCCCTTGACAATAGGTGTACTTATCATTGTGGCAATAAGTTGTAGCATAAAACCTGATACACTGACCCTTCGTTCAATCTATTGTTAGGTTGTAAGCACAATGAACCTTACAAATTAGAATGATGAGATCATTAAAATGTTATAAACTATTAAGATTTTCATACAATTGTCTGCAAAGCTACTATAAAGTAGAGTAGTCTAATCTTACTATATGAAAGAATAAAGTAGATGCACAGACATCCATTAGCAGTTATTAAGACACAATTGCATAACAGCTGTAATGGAGAGACAAAAACAATGCACAGCCATATATTTCTTTGCAAGTTTCTGGTATTGATTTCTCACACACTGGCTACACACAAACATTAGCTATGATGTGAGGTCTGTGCTTCTCTCGGATGACATGTTTTCAGCAAATATTCTAAAGCTTGTAGTTAATATTTGCTTATTTTCTTAACCAGACTTGGGGCCAATTTGTACCAGGTTCCACGGGGATCAATCCTAATCTTATCTTCTGTGCAGAGTCCATTGGGGTAATGTGAGCTCAGTGTAAAGGTTAGGCTGCTGTGTATTCAACATCAGCAAAACCCATGTTGTCCATTGTAGGTACTGTGTGGTTAAAGACGTTATGTATGCATGGTGGTATACTTTAAAAATGTTTGAGAAAAGACATATCTCCTTGAGCAGTGATAAAGCAGTTAGTTTGTTAGAAAAAACCTACAGCAGTTTTGGTTTATCAGGGTTCCCTGTCAGAGCTGGTTTTGCTGCTTCAGAGTAAATAGGCATGTGGAGGAGGGACCTGGAATTAAAGCAAACCAGGACAGGAAATAAAGACCTTCCTGGTTTATTAGAATGTGTCATAAAACAACTTTCTGATAAACATTTAATAAACTTTAGTGCCCATATTCATCTTCAGCGGAATATCACAGCAGGAACTCATTATTTTAGCAATGAGCTTGTGGCTGGTGGCAGTAGTGTGTTTACCCACCTCGCAAAGCATACAATTAAAACAAATGGAGAAATAATGTATGACAGAATTTGTGTGCTATACTTGATGAGTCTGTTTTAACCAATACTATGGATTTTTGTAAGTGAGTTTAATATTATAGTAGTAGTAGTAGTAGTAGTAATAACGCTAATGATATCCAGTAAAATATTTATGTTTCCCTTGTGGGCAGTGCGCTGACATTTTCAGTTAAAGACATTTCATTATTGAATTCAGTGATGTCATTGTCCAGCTCAGTTCAGTTTAAATAGTGTCTGTGCAATCAAATCTCTGGAAACTGAGTGTCCCCAGTCAGAGGCAACGGCGGCAAGGAATCAAAACTCCATCGGTGACAGAATGGAGAAAGAAACCTTGGGAGAAACCAGGCTCAGTCAGGGGACCAGTTCTTCTCTGGCCAGACGAAACCAGCAGTTCAATTCCAACTGCAGCAAAGTCAGGTTATGTAGACGACTCATCTGGTTCCCTTGGTCTTATTCCGATGGCCGTCTAGATGGCGAGGTCTTCACTGGGGATCAGTCTCTGGGGCTCATCTAGGTGTCCTGATCTCCGCTGACGTTCAGGGCTGTAGAGGTCATCTCTTGGTGCTGATCCACCATCTGATCTGGATACGGACTGGATCCGGGTGGCTGCAGTGACCATCTGATCTGGATACAGTCTGGATCTGGGTGGCTACGGTGACCTCGGAATAAGAAAGAGACAGACTAATATTAGCGTAGATGCCATTCTTTTAACGATGTAACGAGTACATCGGGTCTTATGGGAAGTGTTCCCGGTTCCGGTTGACTCAATTAATGCAGCCTAACAATTCCTTTAACGGATTTGAATATTAGAAGCATATTAGTGTGTTATGTGTAAGCCAGGTTAAATAGATGGGTCTTTAATCTAGATTTAAACTGACAGAGTATGTCTGCCTCCTGAACAGTGTTAGGTAGATTGTTCCAGAGTTTGGGCGCTAAATAGGAAAAGGATCTGCCGCCCGCAGTTGATTTTGATATTCTAGGTATTATCAAATGACCAGAGTTTTGAGAACGTAGCAGACGTGGAGGACTATAATGTGATAAGAGCTCACTCAAGTACTGAGGAGCTAAACCATTCAGGGCTTTATAAGTAATTAACAGGATTTTAAAATCTATACGATGTTTAATAGGGAGCCAGTGCAGTGTTGACAGAACCGGGCTAATATGGTCATACTTCCTGGTTCTAGTAAGGACTCTAGCTGCTGCATTTTGGAGTTTGTTTATCAAGCGTGCAGAACAACCTCCCAATAAAGCATTACAATAGTCTAACCTTGAGGTCATAAACGCATGAATTAACATTTCTGCATTTGACATTGAGTGCATAGGTCGCAATTTAGATATATTTTTTAGATGGAAAAATGCAGTTTTACAAATGCTAGAAACATGGCTTTCAAAGGAAAGATTGCTATCAAATAGCACGCCTAGGTTCCTAACTGATGATGAAGAATTGACAGAGCACCCGTCAAGTGTTAGACAGTGTTCTAGGTTATTACATGTGGGGGTTTTAGGTCCGATAATTAACACCTCTGTTTTTTCAGAATTTAGCAGTAAGAAATTACTCATCATCCAGTTTTTTTATATCGACTATGCATTCTGTTAGTTTCTCAATTTGGTGAGAATTTGGTGTTTCACCGGACTGCGAAGAAATATAGAGCTGAGTATCATCAGCATTAAGTGAAAGCTAACACCGTGTTTCCTGATGATATCTCCCAAGGGTAACATGTAAAGCGTGAAAAGTAATGGCCCTAGTACTGATCCTTGAGGTACTCCATACTGCACTTGTGATCAATATGATACCTCTTCATTCACTGCTACGAATTGATGGCGGTCAGATAAATACGATCTGAACCATGCTAATGCACTTCCACTAATGCCAACAAAGTTTTCTAGTCTATTCAAAAGAATGTTGTGGTCGATAGTGTCGAACGCAGCGCTAAGATCCAGTAGAACTAATAGAGAGATACAACCACAATCAGATGATAAGAGCAGATCATTTGTAACTCTAATGAGAGCAGTCTCGGTGCTATGATACGGTCTAAATCCTGACTGGAAATCCTCACAGATACCATTTTTCTCTAAGGAATATAATTGTGAGGATACTACCTTTTCTAGTATCTTTGACAGAAAAGGGAGATTCGAGATTGGTCTGTAATTAACTAGATCTTTGGGGTCAAGTTGTGGTTTTTTAATGAGAGGCTTAATAACAGCGAATTTGCAGGTTTTGGGGACATATCCTAATGACAGTGACAAATTAATAATAGCCAAAAGAGGATCTATGACTTCTGGAAGCACCTCATTTAGTAAATTAGATGGAATAGGGTCTAACATACATGTTGTTGGTTTAGATGATTTAACAAGTTTATACAGTTCTTCCTCTCCTATAGTAGAGAATGAGTGGAATTGTTCCTCAGGGGATCTATAGTGCACAGCTACAGTATCTGATGCGATACTGTAGCTGATATACCAACAGTATTGTAGTAAACGTAGCCTATTATAAATACTGGATCGATTACGTTATTTAAAACAACACAGTAAATTGCAATTCACACAAACATGATAGATCTTTATTAATGTTTCGAAATAAAACGTCATTTTGAAAACTGAAAACATACTTTACAAAAAAAAAATCAATAAATGGGGAAAAAAGTAACTGGCCTTACTTATTTGAAAAAGTAACTCAGATATTTTCTTGTAAATTAAAAAGTAATGTGTTACTTTACTAGTTACTTGAAAAAGTAATCTGATTACGTAACTCGCGTTACTTGTAATGTGTTACCCCCAACACTGTAAATAATAGGCTAATATTTCAATAGAGAGCCTACCAACAGTATTGTAGTAAACGTATTATAAATCCTGGATCGATTACGTTATTTAAAACAACACAGTAAATTGCAATTCACACAAACATGACAGATCTTTATTAATGTTTCTAAATAAAAAGTCATTTTGAAAACATACTTTAAAAAAATGTTTTTAAAGTGTTATAAGTAAGCTTGATTGATACTAATAATTATAATAGTATCATAAAATAAATAATATGTTTCTATTAAAATATAGCTGAAGGAATAAGAGATTCAAAAGTAGCGCGTCCGTCTCCTCCTCCCTCCTGACACGCAGTGACCTTCCGTCTGCTCGCGCGACTCCTCCAAACACGCCGCTGCCTTTTAAAGCGCGAGACGGCATGAGCGCTGTCACTTTGACGCTGAACGAGGCAGGCTCCGGAGCTTTCGTAGTCTCGTTCATTTACCCCCCTTTTCGTTTCCCTTTTTCACCTCGTCGATAACCCGTCATCCTTTAATTTCTTCTTTCTCTATTTTACTGTAACTTTCAAAGCCCCTTGTCGCCATGTACCGGTATCTCGGGGAGCTGCTGACTCGCGGGGCGGGGAACGCTCTGGCCTCGGGATGCGTCGAGTCCGCGCTGCCGGCTTCCTCATCTCTGCTGAGGGTGCGTCACTACAGCGATGCCGCTGACAAGGAAGACGACCCGAACTTCTTCAGGATGGTGGAGGGCTTCTTCGATCGCGGCGCTGCTATTGTGGAGAACAAGCTGGTGGAGGACCTGAAGACCCGGGAGACACCGGAGCAGAAGAGACACCGTGTGCGGGGGATCCTCAGGATCATCAAGCCCTGCAACCACGTCCTGAGCGTGTCCTTCCCCATCAAGAGAGACAACGGAGAATGGGAGGTTATCGAGGGTTACCGGGCACAACACAGCCAGCACAGAACTCCCTGCAAAGGAGGTAAGAGATATTATTGTTTTTTGTTTTTTTATATCGTTCGGCATAACAGATCAGTTTACATGTGTTTTGCGCAACAAGAGGTTTCACAGCAGTTTCGGTTTACATTAATGCTGACAGTTGTTGACACAATGACTTACAAACCAGTATGTGATCTCTTTTATTCATTATATAATGTTTGTACGGCTTTAAACGTGGTATTTGGATAGTTTTGACTAGTGCTGCCTTGTCAATAATACATCACCTTGACACACCTTGCACCTGCACAGGTGTATGTATCACCTGGGGAGAGAAGCCAGACACTGTGATTTTAGGACTCCCCCTCCCAAAATTCTGTTATCCTTTTTTTTTGGATTTTATGGTTTTATTAAATCTGTTGTGAAATATCAATCAAAATAATTTGGAACCTTTTGCAATTACGACTTTAGTTTTTTAACTTGGCTTTAGTCAGATGAAAATAGCAATTATTTTGCTATGTGAGTCAATTATTTTGACAGATGAACTGCTTAAATACAGAGCATAATCCAAAACAACAAAAAATGCACAATTCTATTTTTATGGAATAAAGAGTCCCACAACTGCACGAGTTTTGCAGAACACCTCTGTAGCTGAATCGCATACTGATGTTCAGCACAACACCACTTTTGCTTGTGTTATTTCTTAATAAACTTTTACAATATATATTATAATTATTAGTATTACATTTTACTATATAATATAATAATAATAATAGATTATTCAATTTCACATGTCAAGTTAAGCTGAGATTTTATTATTGATGGAAACGCAATGAAAACCCTTGTGTTTCTGTATGTATTTGTCAAAATGTTTTTTTAAAGTTCCTATTCCAAAAGAAATGGGGAAAATCGTGCAGCACTTAACACTATCAGGTTTAAGCTTATTTGTGTGCCTTGGTTTGTTACTTTTATTTTTGGATATCTGTGGTTTTTGTTTGACCTCAGAATATGCTTCCTGCTTGACATGTTTATTAGTCATTAATGTCAACATCCCAGTTTCAACTGTTTATACTAACTTGCAACTGATTGTACCCTTATGCCAAACAAGGGCAACAAGTTGTCTCAAGTCAACTGTGTGTTTTCCATACACAGTGGTTCATTCATGTTAGGTTAATAAACATTTGCCTGGGGGCTAGCTGATTAGGAAGAGGTTGATACACCGTCTATAATGTATAAAAAGCATGAGATGTGATGTGTTTACTTTCTGTGATATAACAACATGCATATATTCCAATGAAAGTGGTTTACGCCCATACCGAGGCACATCCTCTTGTTGTAAATCATGTGAGGCCCACATTCATTCTTAACAGCAGATGTTAAGAAGCAGTGGTCATCAAGAGATTGAGGCCATGCAGAGTGGGAGGGGGAGATGTCATCATGGCACTGCATTGTGGGTGATTTGTGGGGTGACGTATCGTGAGAGAGAGTTGTAAAGTTGGATATGGGGTTGGGGCTCAGGCGCTCTGGCTCATCATCTGTGTGACAGGACCACTCTGCTCACATTTACACATAGCATTTGGAGAAATCTAACTCACCAGTGTTTATTTATATAGTCCATCCAAACATTAAAATTCTGTCATTTACTCACCGTCATGTTGTTACAAACCTGTGTGACTTTCGTTCTTCTGTGGAACATAAAAATATTTTGTATAATGTTGGTAAGAAATGTTTCAGTTCCCATTAGCTTTCATATTGTTTATTTCTTTTTCTGTCTATGAAGCCAATGGAAATCAAAAACATTTTTTTTATTTTATTTTATTTTTTTTTATTTTTACAAACATTATCAGACAGTTAGCTATAGAGGTTTGGAACTTGAAGGTGAGTAACTTTCAGAATTTTCATTTTTGAGTGGACTGTCCCTTTAAAGGATGTTAATGTCACTGCAGCTATGCAACAATATGAAATTATGAGAGAGCAGAGGGTCTGTTTGAGTCAGAAATTATCCTTATTCTTAAAAACCACAATGTTTCCATCAGAAAAATACTGATTGCCTTTGTTTTCTGCATGCGTGTTTTTGATGTTATTTTGAAAAATACATGCTTGCTTATGTTTTACTTACCACCCCTCCAAGGTCATGATCTTCTGCCTCCATTTTTAAATACAACGCCCACATTTCAAAATCCAGTCAACCAGTGTTGCATAAAGTCAAGACTTCGCCATCTTTTTCCATAGTGCACACTCGAATGTACACCACCACTCACAAATATCTACTTCCATTTCATTGTGACTTTAATAACACCTTCAATGTGATTCTAATAAGACAAGTGCTAATAATCATCTCAGTACAACAACCTTTTATTTTAACTCATTATTTTCTCATCACAAACCAATACCAGTTAGCAAATTTATTAAAAGTGTACATACTTTTTGAATATCATGCATAAAATACCTCTTCAAAAATTGGCTTTTAGTGGAAATTGCTCCATTATCAGACACAAAATGGAGCAACTTGGGTGAATCATGATAATTCAGAAAGCCAGCCAGTCAGAAATGCTCGCTGCTTATAAATAATTTTGCATGTTCAGGTGGCGTGTAGTTAAAATTTGCAAACGTCAGAAGTTGACGGCCGACATCAGATGCAGCCCCTTTAATCATTCATGCAACGCAGACCCTTGTTCTCCATGGCTCAGAGACTATCACTGACAAAAGTGCTGTGATTGACATTATCTCTGTGTAATAGACAAGATTAGGTACACATTACAAAGTACAAGACCAATTCAGTCATCGCACACTGTCAGCTAATGGCTCTGTGCGTTTCAGCATTTCATCGTTGGTTAGCCAAAATTGTGCACGTGAATATTGGAATCACTGGATCAGCAGAAATGTTTGGCTGCATTTGCTGTATGTGCAAGAGTAATGGAACAAAAAAAGATGGCATGAGTCAGACTTGTGCAGGATGTGCAAATCCTGGTTATGATCAAGCACATTTGGCTTGCTAGGTGGAGTCGAAGGAGATGCTGGAAAGGTTTCCTGTGTGTGTGTGTTATTTTTCTTCGTCCATTGGATACAGTAGTAGGTGATCTATGCTGAGTCATTCCTCCACCATCTCCCTCACATCGTTTTCCCCTCCCCTCTGCGTGTATAAATGAAGACCATTTCAGCTATAGCGGAAAAACACATCTGTTCATCGGTGAGCTTTTAAACGCAGACAAAAAGATGCCCAGAGGGGCTGATTTTCTTATGGGCTTTTCAGCAATAAAAAGACATCATGTTCAGTGGTTTAATTCCATATTGGCCTGTATGTTGCCAGCTTTAAATGTGATTAAACATTATAGCACATAATTTCACTCATTTGGACCAGACATCCTCATCTGCATTTACAGAAGCATAGTGACCTAATTCAGTCATTAAATATCACAGATTATTCCCAGTCTAATTTTCTACTGATTATGCAGGATGGCAGTGTGTTATTTAAGTGTATTGTAAAAGGGACTGATACATCTGCTAGGCTGTGTGGCAGTGTGTGTCAGAGACAGACACACTCGTTCACACACTCAATCAAGTTTCATGATGCAGCCTGGCAGAGGAGCTGACTGGACACTGAGTCATTGCAGCCTCCAGCCCAATACATACATACTCACAAATGCACAAGACTCCCCCTGCACACATGACATTCAGATTACCTTTGGCTCACCAGGTTGTACAGAACATTGTGTACTTTCCTTTTCCACTTTATTTTGTATATAACTGGATAGTTTGTACCGCCTTTTGTACAACCTTGAAATATAAGCGAATTTCAAAATTGTATATAAATATGTATATTTTATTGTTGTTATTCTATATAACATACATTATTAAATGCATCCTTTTGATTGCACAGATAAGTTAATTAAGATCTACATGTAAACCTGATTCATTCATTGCGGTACATTTATTTCCGCAATAATATATTCATTGTTACAAAATAGGACACACAGTTTATCATTGTGTGCTCAAGGTGTATGAAGCATATACGGTATGCTCTGTTAGAGAAGCAGTCTCTGTGCCCTTTGAGGTCACGTCCGTGCTGTGGTTTGCTTCAGGAAAGCAACATTAGGCACCAGCATGAAGACACAGCTAAAAACTGGCCAAAAGTCTATATAGCTTCAGAGTTTCTGTTTGTTCTTGTGTTCTTGGTGTTTTACAGAATTTGAGGTTTTGGTAACCAGTTGACTCCTTGTAATGGCTGTGATTAAACCCCATTTCATATGCCCTTTTGGTTTTCCTTTTCAGGTATCCGATACAGCATGGATGTGTCTGTGGATGAGGTGAAAGCTTTGGCCTCGTTGATGACTTACAAGTGTGCTGTTGTGGGTAAGCTTTGTGTTTTCCCCCCCAGCATCAAGTTTGGGGTCATTTCTTCTTCTGAATTGTGCATTAGGTCTCTCTTGTTTTTAATAAGCCATTGAGTTATATTAGATTTCAGAAAACCCTTCATTGTCATAGATTACACATAATTTATCTTCTAGATGTGCCATTTGGTGGAGCTAAAGCTGGAGTGAAAATCAACCCCAGGAATTACTCTGTAAGTACCCAACATGCATATCTAGACTCTGAGGCTGAGCACACAGAATCTTGAAATAACTCTTTTGTCATGTCTGTGGGCTTTGTTTGCCTTTTCATGTGCTCAATGAAGCAGAAACACATTGCATGGCATCATGTTTAAAATGGGCCTTGCTCCCTGATTGGATGAAGTCCTGAATAAAGAGTCCACAATATAAAGATGTTTCAATATACAGCAGTAGATCTTCCCTGTTGTTCTGTTTAATATGTCTAGAGTCTGTGGCCCTTTCTGAACCTTATTACTCCAGGGAGTAAACATGTTTCCTTTCTTTCTTTCTTTCTTTTTCTTTCTTTCTTTCTTTCTTTCTTTCTTTCTTTCTTTCTTTCTTTCTTTCTTTCTTTCTTTCTTTCTTTCTTTCTTTCTTTCTTTCTTTCTTTCTTTCTTTCTTTCTTTCTTTCTTTCTCTCTCTCTCTCTTTCTTTCTTTCTTTCTTTCTTTCTCTCTCTTTCTTACCTTTATCTTGTTCTTCATCAACTGTATTTAAAGTTCCACTATACATCTGGCAACATTTTGAAGGATTATCTTATTCCTTATGCTTTTTTGATTGTCATAAGTTATAGGGATGAAAAAATTGAGATAAAACAGTTGAGAATGTTTTATTTACATTTTGATATGTATATTTATTTATTTCATTTTTATTTTTTTGTGTGTGTGTGTGCTGTTCAGGATAATGAGCTGGAGAAAATCACAAGAAGATTCACCATTGAGCTGGCCAAAAAGGGATTCATTGGTGAGTTTATTGATTCATATGTGCTATTTGATTACACTGTTTTAAATACTTTACCACACTTGACTCCTGCATCAAGACCTCTAAGAAAATATATACAATATACAGTACAGTTCTATAAGTTTGGGGTTTTAAGTAAATTAAACTTTTATTTAGTGGAGAGTAGGGGTGACGATTTTCGATCGTGGACAATAAAAATGTCTTCACGATCTGCTTTTGAAGAAATATCGTAGTATCGTGCTACAGCGCACATTCCATCTCAATATGCTGTACAACACCACATACATTCACATCAGTGTTAACTCAGCGATAGAGTTACTCTCACGGGACACTGCACTTATTCGCAATCACAAGTACATTATTTGCATGTGCTTTAAAGCCTTGCCGGTTAAACAATTAATTCACGTGCTGTTCTGATGTGGGCTTTTTCAGAGCGTGTACATCCGAAGCGCGCGCACTAAAAAGCCTGTCAAACAGCGCCTGATTACTGAACTAAATTATCTTTTGCGCTAATATTGTCAAAACACACAAGGTTTACATATAGACTCAGTTGGTTATGTCTAAAATGAAAATTACAGTTAAGAGAAAAATGGATGCATGACTGTATATTAGATGCGTGCCGGTCTTAAAAGGACAGTACTAAACATGCTGTCGACTGTCATTAAGGGGATAGTTCACCCTAAAATTGAATTTCTATCATTATTTACTCACATGTTGTCCCAAACCTGTATTAATCTCTTTGTTTTGCTGAACAAAGAAGATATTTTGAAGAATGTGGGTAACCAAGCTGTTGCTGGCTCACATTGACTTTGATAGTAGGAAAAAAAATACTATGGAAGTCACTGTGGACCAGCAGCTGTTTGGTTTCTTCAAAATAGCATTTATGTTCAGCAGAAGAAAGAAGCTCATTCAGGTTTAAAACAACTTTTCAGTGAAAAAAAATGATGGTATAAAAATAAAACACTGTGACAGAATAGACAGACAGATGACAGAATTTTTATTTTTGGGTGAACTAGTCCTTAAATGTTAATAAAGCACTACTCTTGACTGAAAAACTTTAATACAGTTGCTTTAATAGAAATCAGTCTATATAGTGTTTTATTTTTATATTTGTTCATTCAGTTTCTTGAATGCTCCTGCTTAATGCACCTATTATACCTGAAAATAAAACACTGTTTGTTTTATTTGTATATTATGTGTATTTGTTATGTGTATCTTTGTTACACAGATAAAAGATAAAATAATGGCAAGGATTTTTATCTTCGCCCACTATGGACTAAATATCCGGCATTCTTTTTTTTATACTTTGTTACCTTGAAAGGCTTTGTCTTTATAATAGGGAAATTAGTTTGGCTGTAATGCTCAGACAACTTGCAAAATAGTAAAACCAACATGACAAAGAATTGTGATAAAATCGTGAATCATGATATTTAAACAAAAAATCGTGATTTGATATTTTTGCCATATCGCCCACCCCTAGTAGAGAGAGAGACACATTACATTTATCAAAAGTGACAGTTATGACATAACACATTACATGTATTTTAAAAATGTTCATTTTACCTTCATATTCATTAAAGAACATAAAGAAATATATCACTGTTTCCACAAAAATATTAAGCAGCACAACTGTTTCAACATTGATAAAAATAAATGTTTTTGAGCACCAAATCAGCATATCAGAATGATTTCTGAAGGACCGTGTTTTTTTCATGTGTTTTATGTATCTTATGTGTTTTACTGCATTTTTAATCAGATAAATGCAACCTTGGTGAGCATAAGAGACTTTATTTTAAAAACAAGAAAAACTGCATTGCAACAATTCTGGAGATATCAGGAAATCCGCAGGGAATTATTCACTTTTAACCCGGAAGAGCTTCAATACCTTGGAGCTGTCAAAAAATATGTCCCGCTGTGTGCTTCCCTGCCCCCTTTGGAGCTGTTTTTGGAAATGTATTCAGGGTGGAAGGCTGTCTGCATAGCTGTTTATCTGGATGCCTTCCCTGTTTTCCTGGTCAAAGCAGCTGGCACTGGTATGGGGGAAGGGCAGTGCGCTCTCACAGCGTCAGAGTGGGCACTGAAACTCTAGCTCTCCATTAAAACAACACAAGCTGCCTAATCAGATCATTTGTTGCATTGCTTCTTAAAAGACTCTTTTCCCTGAGATCCGCAATCAAGCATTCATATTAAAGTACAATTAGCATAGTTCATGATAACTGATCCGAAACCTGAATGGTCCCTGTGCCTGGTCACATGACCACCATTAGCTTTCATAACACAATTACAGCTGACAAGTTTTAAAAATATCTCTATCTTCTCTCCCACTCCTGTTCTTTCCATTCAGGACCTGGCATTGATGTACCTGCCCCTGACATGAGCACTGGTGAAAGAGAAATGTCCTGGATCGCTGACACCTATGCTAACACTATCGCCCACACTGTAAGCAACTTTATTAAATTATTAACCATGCCAAAAAAACTCCCATTGAGGTTTTTCCTTTTTATCACTTGTAAATTAACATGCCTAGCCTCTTTTAACCAAACTGAAAGGTGAAAAACATATACCATAAAAGATATTTGAGCAATAAGTGTTACAAAAACAATAGCAATTAGAGTCTTTAGGAAGAAATCTTTCATCATTATCTTTATCAGCAATCTTACACCCTTTGTTTGTCTATCTCTGATAGTGTTATGCTATCTATATGACAGACTAGGAAATGTTTACCTTTGTGCCCTAATAAATGGATAAGTCACAGCTTTATTTGCATGGACAGTAGCAACCGGTTTGCTTTCTTATTACATATGTACATATTTTAGAGTGTTTTTCCTTTTTGTGATATGATTCTGGATGACAGCTTCAACTAGTACAGAAAGAAAGCAAAGCTGGGTCACTGGTGTATGAAGATTCCTGAAGCTGAAGGAGGCTGCCTGAAATAATACAGATTTTCTTTTAGTGTATTTGCTGTGGAGATTGTGGTCAGGGTTATTCCTCCTAAAGGGCTCTCTATCACCATGGCAACAAGAGAATGGTTATGTTTCCTTCTTTATTACATTTTTAAATGATTGTATTAAACAATATCCAGCTTTACTAATCCTGAAAGGAGCCTTTAGACAATAGATTTTTTGCCAAGTCAGGCAGTGGAGAAGGCAAGAATCCAGTCACATCCAAGCACAATGTCACCCTGGAAACAACTTGACCTCAGAATGCAATGTTTTATGTAACATTACCTTTTCTGTAGCTGTAAGAGATCTGCTATAAGCACAGACAAATACTTGAGACCCTTACAAATCTGACTCTCATTTAGTTCTGGCATGTGAATTGTCCATGCATATTTAGTTTATTAAAATCTGTTATTAAAAATATTATCAATAATTATTTCACAATATGGCTGATAGGGCTGGGTAAAAAAAATTTGATTTCTCAATTTTAATCAATTCTGATTTTTACGAAACAATATCGATTCTTAAATCCCAAGAATTGATTAACCTAGCCTGTTTTCAGTTAACGGAACGGAACATTGTAGAGCACCTCCCATCCAATAAATCGGAATAAGCTTTATGCTTTGTTACTTTTGATATGAAACAAAGTCTCATATTTCAAATTATGTCCATTTTATTACAATATTAAAACAATAAATACCATTTTGGTGCTGTTTAATGTGGATTGACAGATCGCTGTAGCGCCTCAGTTCAAGAGAAGCTGCAGCACGAAACACACGTGAACGAAATAAATATGAATGAACGTCCAAAGGTATTAAAAGAAAGAGTACAACTTACCGAAATCCATATCCTGTCTCATGTAATCGCTCAATTATTGTTTCACCCATGGAAACGTCATTTACCTCAGAAAATAAACTTATTCTGTGACCCAAAACTCCTTAGTCAGCTAGAAAAATTAAGTATGGAGAGGAGCATTTCGCTAAATATATGCACCATGTAACACATTCATTACAATTTTTACTGTGCTTCAAAATTTATGTTTGAATAAATGTGTGTAATTTAAGTGTTTGTATACGAATCAGTTAATTTTAACCTTTATTGTTATTATAATGTAGTACTAACCGACTCTCATGTATATTTTATAGCATTAGTTGAGAGATTTTTTTCCTTGGGAAATTTGCCATGTACTGTACCTGAGATACAGATATATAAATATTATATATATATATATATATATATGTATATGTAGGTATATATGTGTATATATATATGTATATGTATGTATATATGTATGTATGTATATGTATGTATATATGTATATGTATATGTAAATATATATGTATATGTATGTGTATATATATATATATATATATATATATATATATATATATATAAAATATGTGTATATATATGTATATATATGTGTGTGTATGTGTGTATACATGTGTATACATATAAACAAAAGTATGTGTGTATACATGTGTATACATATATGTATGTATATATACAAAAGAATCGATATTGAATCGAATTGAATCAAATCAAAGAGTGAAATCAGTGTCAAAACCCAGCCCTAATGGCTGATAACAAATAAATACATGGAATATATTACATTTCTATACTATTTTGTCCAAATAAATTTAAAATAAAATACTAAAAATTAAATGCTTTCTAAATGCTACCAGTGCCAGTGAAATTAGTCATTAATGTACTGTATTTGAGTTAATTATTATTTTTTTAATGGTTTTAGTTTTAGTTAGCTATAACGTTGATCTAAATGTAAAAATAGGGGAAATCCAGAATCATTGACAAATTAAAAACATTTAAAAAGCTGATGCGTTTTAGACACAAAGCACTTATGACAGCACAAGACCCCTTGACACCAATCCAAGCGCTCTGGTTGTTAGTGTATCACATGCTGTCCTCATCCTACCCTCTGAACAGCCCCAACTGGTGCTTGTGTTTTTGGATGAGAAACAGACAACCAGTATTGGCTGAAGTGTTGAGTTGAGAACCAAGCACTGGTTTTTATTCAGAAAAGGTTTCATTTAAAAAAAAAAATTACTGGAACTGAAAGTTTTCCATGGCATTCGTTTCATTAATGGTTCCGCGTTAACGTGGACTTAAAGATACACATTTATAACAGTAATTTAAAAAATATATATATATATTATATGTCAGTATTGTTTAGTGAAATTAGAATCAGTAAATTATTTTGTAAATACTACTAGTGTTCTGCTGGTATTTTAGTATCATGGGATACTATTATAGTTTTTTAATGAATATGAATATTTTTAATTTGTTTTTATTTTTATTTTATTTTATTTTTTGAATTTTTGACATGTCTATAATATGTTTATAGTTTTTCATTTTTATTTTAGTTTTAGTTTTAGTACATCAATTTAGCTTAAAATGAAAATTTTGTCATTAATCACTTACCCCCATGTCGTTCCAAACCCGTAAAAGCTTCGTTCGTCTTCGGAACACAATTTAAGATATTTTAGATCAAAACCGGGAGGCTTGTGACTGTCCCATTGACTGCCAAACAATTTCCACTGTCAAGGTCCAGAAAAGTATGAAAGACATCATCAGAATACTCCATCTGCCATCAGTGGTTCAACCGTAACGTTATGAAGCTACGAGAATACTTTTTGTGCGGAAAGAAAACAAAAATAATTACTTTATTCAAGGATTCGGCATCGTAGCGCCATTTTGGGGAGCATCCGCTTAGTCAATCTCTGCAAGACAGACTTTTCAGGATAGGAGATGGACTAAAAATGTCTTTTCTTCTCCACCTGTTTTTTCTGACTCTGCTGACCCAATGAGCATTTCACTGCCCAATGGTCATGCCCTAACTTTTCAAATTCTATTATTGCATTAGTATTGTATCCTTCTCATGGGCATTTAATAATTTTTGACTTTTAGTCCAAGTTAAATCTCATTTTTGGCTCATTTTATCTGTAAAAGAAAACCTGCCTAATAATTTGGCACACCTGAATATGAGGAGTTTTTGACTTCCAGCCTTCATGGATAATTATATATCACTTATAAATGATTAAATACAAAGTCAATAGTAGTTATTAAGATTGATGTGGTTTGGAATTGGTAAAATGTTCTTGGAAAAAAAAAATATGACCAGAATATCAACTTGCCTAATAATTCGGCACACGGTGTATATTGACCCTGTTGTGTTTTTGAAATGTGTGTGTTGCTGCAGTTGAAAGAATAATACATTAATTGGCCCATTTTTTTGTTCTTTTTGTGTGTATCTCTTTCTCTCTGTAGGATATCAATGCCCACGCCTGTGTGACGGGTAAACCCATTAGCCAGGGTGGGATCCATGGCAGAATCTCAGCCACTGGTCGTGGAGTCTTCCATGGCATTGAGAATTTCATCAATGAAGCCTCCTACATGAGCAAACTGGGCCTGACCCCCGGATTTGCTGACAAAACCTTTATTATTCAGGTATAAAAGATCATTTGAAGAGTCTGACTGACAGTTTCAACTTCACTTGAACTATTTTTCTTACTATGTTTGAATAATCGGCCCTTAGTTTCTCTATACAATAAAATTTCACTGGTAGAGTGAAGTAAATCAAATAGAGATGTTTAGCAAAATCTTCATGCTGCTCTTTTTAATGCATTGAAAGCTTATTGTGACCAGGAATATTTGAGCTAAAAAAAAAAAGCTATCATATGCCTTCAGAAGACTTTTAATATTGTTTTATTAATTCATATGGACTACTTTATTTATGGAGCATGATTGTCACAGATCAAAATATTTTTCATTTTATGAAAACCTATGCTTTTGTGTGGCACTTAAGAAGTTGTAACTAAATGAGGGTGAGTAAATGATTACAGACTTTTTTGAAATAGAAATATTTGACTAAATATTCTTTTGTTGACACAAAAAGGAAGAGTTAATCATATGTCAGCATCTAGTACATCTCAGTTCCTTCAAATCACGTGCTGTTAGAATCCCACTGCAAATAACTGTGAAATCTGTTGATTTTACCATGAAAGGTTTATTTTCTAGGATTAAGATTTAGAGTTGGTTTGTTGCAGTTTTTGAGTTCTAATGAATTTCAGTCTTAATCACAGTGTGCTCAACTCTTAAAATCAATCAGTGCAGCCTAGACTAGAGGGGGAAGGGATTCTCATCGACTGTTGCTCTGGGATTACTGCCTCACAAATTACATTTTCTTTCTAAAGATTTACTGCCATGTGTAGCGAAGAGACAAGAGAAGATGTTGTCACGTGTTATGGATTTAGAGCAGCACAGAGAAGAGATAGCCTAGTCATTAGTATCAAACAAAGCCTCCAGAGAGGAGTGCATTACATAATTCTTTTGAACTGAATTGGTATGACTGCTTCCCGTTTGTCCTTTTGTAATATGAGCAGCCATATGCTTTTCCCCTTTTGACATGCACATGACATTACCAGAAATACCTATGATGAGGTGAATAGGCTTCCCAGTATAAGCTATTTCCAGTATTTCAGTTGTAATTATGACAAAGATGCTTGTTTTCATGGTGAAAACCATTGATAGCTAGTCTGTGCTAAATCAAACCACACGGGGGCGCCATTTCCACAAAAAAAAAAAAATAAAATAAAAGAGGATTCTGTTTTACCACAACTTATCTTTGTTTCTTATCCTATTATACAGGGTTTCGGTAATGTGGGTCTGCATTCCATGCGTTACCTCCACCGTTATGGTGCCAAGTGTGTGGGAATTGCTGAAATCGATGGCAGCATCTGGAACCCCAATGGCATGGACCCCAAAGAGCTGGAGGACTACAAACTGGTCAGTTAAGAATTTACAATTGCTTTTCTGAATCTCTAATGAGAATTTGCCCTTAAACTGTTTTTTGAACATGTTTCTGCTTTCTCTTTAGCAACATGGTACCATTGTGGGCTTCCCCAACTCTCAGCCATATGAGGGAAACATTCTGGAAGCTGAGTGTGATATCCTCATCCCTGCAGCTGGAGAGAAACAACTGACCAGGAAGAACGCTCACAATATCAAAGCTAAGGTCTGACGTCAATAGCATCATCTAGATGTGCTTGTTATGCTTAAATGCTCTTCAGCAATGCTGAACATATACTTTCTATTGATTCAGATTATTGCTGAGGGTGCTAATGGTCCCACTACACCAGATGCTGACAAGATCTTCTTAGAGAGGAACATCATGGTCATTCCAGTAAGAGAACAACGTTCTATTAAACTCTGTCACGCTTCAGGAAAATAGAAATAGGAATAATGATTTATCTTGATGTGTAGGACATGTACCTGAACGCTGGAGGTGTCACAGTCTCCTACTTTGAGTGGCTGAAGAACCTGAACCATGTCAGCTACGGTCGTCTGACCTTCAAGTATGAGAGGGACTCCAACTACCATCTACTGAGTATGTGTTTAAACTTCCTCCAGCATCCTATCCGCCTCAGTCACTCAAAAGAGTAAATCAATGGCCTTGCATCATTACATTATTCAAAGCTATTGTTTGTCAGCAGGCAGCTTTATCTCTTCAGAATGTTCTCTGTAACACCCTATATGTTCTTGTTTTTCTTGATTCCTTTTCTTTGCATCACTCCCTCCCTTTTAGCACTTATTTTTAGCATGCAGGCAGGCCTGAAGAGCAGAGCTGTGATCAGCAGGGTGTGACACTGTTTCCTACAGTAGAGTTTGAACCACCCTGCTCTTGTGTGCTATATGTGCTGAGTCACATGGCACAGATTCTCTTTGTCTTTCTCTCCTTGGTTACACCAATTTAATTAACATCCAAGTGTCAAAGCCTGCTGGCCGTTCAGGAAATTATCCGTTAATGTCATTTGCAGTAATTAGATGGGATGGAAGCCAGAGTAACGAAGCTGCTTTTGAAGAGATGTGTCAGTGTGACAGAATTAAAGTTGACCGCTAACATTTGTGGTCTCTTTTAACACAAATCAGTGCAGAACAAAATTCAACTTTAAGATAATAAACATCTAAAAAAAAATTCAAAAGTGTGCTTTGTAAATGTAAGTTGTGCTCAGAAACAGCATGTGCATTTTATCAAATATCACTCTCACAACCTTTGCTGAAACATGGAATTTGAATATTTATCCTTTCTTTCATCCAGTGTCTGTGCAGGAAAGTCTTGAAAGAAGTTTGGAAAGCAGGGTGGCCCCATCCCCATTGTCCCCACTGCTGATTTCCAGGCCCGTGTCAGCTGTAAGTGTCCATAAATCTATATCTATCTATCTATCTATCTATCTATCTATCTATCTATCTATCTATCTATCTATCTATCTATCTCTCTCTATGTGTGTGTGTATATATATATATATATATATATATATATATATATATATATATATATATATATATATATATATATATATATATATATATATATATATATATATATAATATATGTATATGTATATATATGTGTATATATATATATATATATATATATACACATATACATACAGGTGCATCTCAATAAATTAGAATGTCGTGGAAAAGTTCATTTATTTCAGTAATTCAACTCAAATTTTGAAACTCGTGTATTAAATAAATTCAGTACACACAGACTGAAGTAGTTTAAGTCTTTGGTTCTTTTAATTGTGATGATTTTGGCTCACATTCAACAAAAACCCACCAATTCACTATCTCAACAAATTAGAATATGGTAACATGCCAATCAGCTAATCAACTCAAAACACCTGCAAAGGTTTCCTGAGCCTTCAAAATGGTCTCTCAGTTTGGTTCATTAGGCTACACAATCATGGGGAAGACTGCTGATCTGACAGTTGTCCAGAAGACAATCATCGACACCCTTCACAAGGAGGGTAAGCCACAAACATTCATTGCCAAAGAAGCTGGCTGTTCACAAGTGCTGTATCCAAGCATGTTAACAGAAAGTTGAGTGGAAGGAAAAAGTGTGGAAGAAAAAGATGCACAACCAACTGAGAGAACCGCAGCCTTATGAGGATTGTCAAGCAAAATCGATTCAAGAATTTGGGTGAACTTCACAAGGAATGGACTGAGGCTGGGGTCAAGGCATCAAGAGCCACCACACACAGACGTGTCAAGGAATTTGGCTACAGTTGTCGTATTCCTCTTGTTAAGCCACTTCTGAACCACAGACAATGTCAGAGGCGTCTTACCTGGGCTAAGGAGAAGAAGAACTGGACTGTTGCCCAGTGGTCCAAAGTCCTCTTTTCAGATGAGAGCAAGTTTTGTATTTCATTTGGAAACCAAGGTCCTAGAGTCTGGAGGAAGGGTGGAGAAGATCATAGCCCAAGTTGCTTGAAGTCCAGTGTTAAGTTTCCACAGTCTGTGATGATTTGGGGTGCAATGTCATCTGCTGGTGTTGGTCCATTGTGTTTTTTGAAAACCAAAGTCACTGCACCCGTTTACCAAGAAATTTTAGAGCATGCTTCATGCTTCCTTCTGCTGACCAGCTTTTAAAGATGCTGATTTCATTTTCCAGCAGGATTTGGCACCTGCCCACACTGCCAAAAGCACCAAAAGTTGGTTAAATGACCATGGTGTTGGTGTGCTTGACTGGCCAGCAAACTCACCAGACCTGAACCCCATAGAGAATCTATGGGGTATTGTCAAGAGGAAAATGAGAAACAAGAGACCAAAAAATGCAGATGAGCTGAAGGCCACTGTCAAAGAAACCTGGGCTTCCATACCACCTCAGCAGTGCCACAGACTGATCACCTCCATGCCACGCCGAATTGAGGCAGTAATTAAAGCAAAAGGAGCCCCTACCAAGTATTGAGTACATATACAGTAAATGAACATACTTTCCAGAAGGCCAACAATTCACTAAAAATGTTTTTTTTTTATTGGTCTTATGAAGTATACTAATTTGTTGAGTTTGAATTTGTTGGGTTTTTGTTAAATGTGAGCCAAAATCATCACAATTAAAAGAACCAAAGACTTAAACTACTTCAGTCTGTGTGCATTGAATTTATTTAATACACGAGTTTCACAATTTGAGTTGAATTACTGAAATAAATGAACTTTTCCACGACATTCTAATTTATTGAGATGCACCTGTGTGTGTGTGTGTATGTATATATATATATATATATATATATATATATATATATATATATATATATATATATATATATATATAGAACTGCCGTTCAAAAGTTTAGGATCAGTAAGATTTTTAATATTTTTAATGGACTCTCTCATGCTCATTGAGACTGTATTTATTAAAAAAAAATACTTAAATTTCTAATATTGGTTTCTTATTTTAATATACTTTAAAATATAATTTATTTCTGTTGCAGTGCTGAATTTTCGTCAGCCATTACTCCAGTCATCAGTGTCACATGATCCTTCAGAAATCATTCTAATATGCTGATTTATTATCAGTGTTGAAACTGTTGTGCTGCTTAATATTTTTTGAACTTGTGATGCTTTTTTCTTTGATTCTTTGATGAATAAAAAGTTAAAAAGAACAGCATTTATTGAAAATAGAAATCTACCAATATGTCTATACTGTTACTTTTTATCCATTTAACACATCCTTGCTGAATAAAAGTATTATTTTCTTTAAAAAAAAAAATACTGACCACAAACATTTGAATAGTAGTGTATATTGTAACACAAAATTTCTATTTTGAATAAACACTGTTCTTTTTAACTTTATATTTATTAAAGAATCCTGAAAAAAATATCACAGGTCCCAAAAAATATTAAGCAGCACAACTGTTTCCAACATTGATTATAAATCAGCATATTAGAATGATTTCTGAAGGATCATGTGACAATGAAGACTGGAGTAATGATGCTGAAAATTCAGCTTTGCTTCACAGAAATAAATTATATTTTAAAGTATATTAAAATAGAAAACTGTTATTTGAAATTGCATTAATATTTCACAAAATTACCTTTTTTTTTCTGTATTTTTGCTCAAAAAGATACAGCCTTGATGAGTATAAGAAATTTCTTTAAAAAAAAAACATTAAAAATCTTACTGAACCCAAACTTTTGAATGGGTACGAATGTATTCTTTTATTTGATTTATTCTTATACTTTATTTTATTTTTATTTTTATTTATTTTTGGTAAAACTAAATTGAGTAAACTGCAGTCTGAGGAGCAAAACAGTCCCCACATCTATAAATACATTTTGGTTTTCAATCATCATACAAGTTATCACTGTTAGCTGATGTTGATATACCAGATGTTTACTACACTGATGAAATCAGATGGGCTTTTTTTGTTCACACTTACATTGTTTTCAGTTTTATGTACGTATATATTTATTTATTTAGTGTATTTAATTTATTTTGTTTATTGTAATATTGTTTTTTTTTTTTGTTTTTTTGCCATAACCATTTCAGATTTATTCTGTGACTAGTCTAAGCAGCCAAAAAAAAAAAAAAAAAAGTTTTCAACCATCATGCCGGGCTTAAGTTATTAGTTTGGTAACTGATGTCAATGAACCAGATATTGACTAGATTTCATTGCTTACGGAATGACAGTGCAAGCAGTTGGTCCTAAAGACTGAATTTGAAAACATTTCTGTGCTCTGTGAACAAAGCTTTGGAGTTTCTCCAAGATCAGCAGTTTTTAACCCTCATGTGATGTTTATGTACTGATGTGATGTGTTTGTTATACAGGGTGCCTCGGAGAAGGACATTGTGCACTCTGGTCTTGCCTACACCATGGAGAGGTCGGCCAGGGTAAGTTCTTTCAATGTTTAGCACACTGAAGCTGACACACATAAAGCATTCAGTCATACTGTCTGTAAAACAACACCAGGTAGAGCAGGAACCACCCTTGACTCCACCTCAGCTGCTTTATAACAGCGTTGTGTTGTCATAAAACAGTTAAGAAAGATAATTTTAACTCGTCCACAATGTTCAGCCCTCCCTTCAGGCATATTTTATTCTAGTGTGGTATGAGCGTCCTGCAAAGAAAACCTCCACGCCCAGTGCACAGATATCGTTATTGTTCATCAACGCTCTTTCTGTTTATCCTCCATACTTTGTAAATGTAATCAGACCTGTATTCATGTAGTAATATTTTGCCTTTGCAGCAAATTATGCGCACAGCAAACAAGTACAACCTTGGCTTGGATTTGAGGACAGCAGCTTACGTCAATGCCATTGAGAAGGTCTTCAAGGTGTACAATGAGGCTGGCCTGACCTTTACATAAATGACCCCAAAAAAAAGAAGACAAAAACGTCCATCCCCCTTTTTAACATATCAGAGTTTACATCAGCCTAACCGTCATTTCCTCTATTATAACTCCTCATGCTGTCATATACCATAAGCTCCGTCCTCATGAGTTTGAGAACTATAAAGCGGTTTATTCTGTTCTGAGGCTGCAGTTTTCACTGCTTTGCTGTATGTGATATGGTCTCAAAACAAATTGGCGCCAATAATCAGGTTTCTCAAGTGTGTCTTGTTGTAACTTGTTTATTTTGTCCCTGATTTTTGTATTGATCTGTGGTAAACTAACATGATCCTCTTCAAATGCAGCTGTAGCGCACTGTTTTAAATGTCTGTTGATTTGTCATGTTGGCCCTGGCTTCCTCTCGCCTCGAAATATTACTTCAAAACTTGGTGCGTTTTTGTCCTGGTGGGTTTTATTTACATTATTCTTATTGTTTGTTCTTGCCAACCATTTAAACATGGTTATTGCTACAGTAATGAAGAGCGTTAAAGATGCCTTACACCTGTGAGCAGGAGTTTTATATTCAGAGGAATTATTTTCTGTCACTATTGTTCATGTAGTGCATCAACCCAGCCATGATTTGACTCATCTCAATGTTTTGACCTAGAGATGTAATGAAGTTCTAGCTGACAATTTGCAGTACATTTAGGTACAGATGTTTTTTATATCTGAGGCAGTTCACACCTCATAACTTTTAGAGATCTGCTAGTTGTTAAACCTAGAGGACCCGGGGCACTCGCGCTTAAATGAGAGCTGGAAGCAGCTCGCCAAGCTTATCTGCACCCATATCTGGAACTGTTTTGGAAATTTATATTGCCTTTTTTGTTGAGAATAAAACAAATTATCATTATTTATTTTCTGTTGGTTTTTTTTTTCCTCAGTGTCACCAAAATACCACATGTATCACACTCAGATAAATAAATGATCCCTGTTATGTAGATCATTTTCCCATTCCTGTCATGTCATTATTTAAAATTCACCCTTATTTTCACTCAATTGTTAAATTACCAATATTTTAATTTATTGCCAATCCTAATAATGTAACTATTTTGACTGGTGTGACTATCGCCATTTTTGCCATGTCCTTATAACTTAGAAAGCAGAGTCAACTGAAAATTATGTAGGATTTTTTTCTTCTTTTTTTTTTTTTTTTTTGAAATTTTCTCATATCAAATCTTTCAGAATAAAAATGTTTTTCTGGGGAATAAATCACTTTAGTTGGTGATGTACAATTTTTACAAAAAATACAGATTTCTTTAACTCTACTTCTACAAAATTATTACAATCAGGTGTGTTTTTTGCTTTTTTCAATTCAGGAAGGTGCACTACTTCTGTTTTGTACATGCAACTTGAAATGAAAACAATAATTTAATTAGTTTCCACAAATTGGTGTCTCAAAGAAAAAAAATTAGCCAGATAACAACAGCACAAACACCAGAAAGTATTAGTAATGGATTTTTATTAAGTCTGTGTGTGTGTGTGTGTGTGTGTGTGTGTGTGTGTGTGTTATTAGATGGTTTGTCTTATCTTAAAACTTGACATCATGTTTGACAATATTACAGAAATCACTTCAAACATTACTAAAAAAAAAAACAACAAAAAAAAAAACATTGCCATGTAAATCTCTCACTGAGCAATCAGTTCTTTAGTTCTTTATTTCCATCATGTTAAGCATCAGTTTTATTGGTTTTGTGTAACTAATAATTATAACTGAAATATCAGAGAAATGCATTCTGAAATTAAATTTTTTTTTTTTTCTTAAATTTACAAAACTCAAAAGGTGCAAGATTGTGGGGTCTAGTTAGACTCCAGTGATGAGTGAGAAAGTTCATGTTCAAAGTATGCAGGATCACTTGAACAGGCCCTTCCCAAAGTCCATAGCCTGATCAGCGGCACTTTTTGCTGCAGCGTCTGTTGCAGCTTTACCGATTGCGCCGCTCAACACATCGCCAATGCCTACAGACAGAATGTATTGATCAGAGAGTTTCAAACTGGACGATAATGATAGTGGAAGAAATTAAGTATCTTTCCAAGTCTCCTATCAAAGGAAACTAAAATATTACCTCCACCCTCTTTCTGGGCTTTTGCACCTCCTGCCTTTTTCTTGTCTCCTCCGATTATTGCTCCAACTTTCTCTTTGGCAACACCAGCTGATGTAACATTCATAAAAGTTAATGATCTTGTCTGTACATTTCAGGTAAAGCAAGCTGTAAATTACAGAAATTACTAGCACTTAATTGGTTACATTAGTTTTCAGGAGGCATCAGTTTCAGGTGTTTCAACCTTCAACAGTGCATAGATGCATTGAACAAACAAATTGAACTTACCAGCCTGATCGATAATCTTGTCCACCTGCCCCATCTGCTGCTCCTTGACGAAGTTCATGTTTCGTGTCTGATGTCAATCAGGAACACTGTGAGCATCAGAGATGTGCGTACTTATAGGCTGACCCCCCCCCCCCCCCCCCCCAAAGCATTGCATAAGGAACACCCACTCAAAACTCATCCACCTCTCTGCCATTATTCATCTCTGTCTCTTCATGTCTGTATTTCTCTTCTCATGCATGAAATGTATTCAGAGCTGAAGAAAGTTATAAGTTCATTAAATTGCTAAAATAAAACATTGACCTCAGAAGTAGTGTTTGTACTGTAAACAGGGCATGGCATCACACAATACTACTGGAAATACAAGCTTTCACTGTTGCTGAATTGTTGTTTAGCTGAATACAGGGTTGCATGACTCATGAAGGAAGCAGCTGAAGAATTATGTGGCAAAATGAGTCAAGTCAAACTGTAGGCATTTACGCTGGTTCAGTTTTTAAGATGTGAAATGATTTGTGATCATTTTCCTAATGTTTTTATGTCTTATGCATTTTGATGCTAAAGAATGTGTTTATGGTTGGTGGGTTTGTTCAAATTCAGGTGCAAAGGAACAGAAACCTCCATTGTGAAGTGTGGTCCAATATTCTCAGATCACACTGAAAAACTAGGGAATAATAATAAAGTAGAACATTGATATAAAATGAACATCATTATTTATCATTGTTACTCATTATCACAGTAAGTGGTACTTGCCAGTAACACTTCATAATAACTTTCATTCATTAATAATTAATTAATTATATAATGCTTAACAGATCATTAGTTAATATATTTTCAAATCGTTAGAAATGTGAGATAATAATATTATGCTTGTTAATGTTTATATAATTGTTATGATAAATGAACAAGTGTTTTCTTGAAAAAAAATATTTGTTTTCTCCTGTTAATGTATGATTCAAGGAATATCCTGTTTAATGATATGCGGTAATATACTAATATAAGTATTGAGGCAATAAAAACATGTTTTGCACTCAAATTACAATGTGTGTTATGTCTCTTAGCAAGCATTTAGCTAAACTTAACTAACCACCCTTTACACAAACTAAGCTATAAGTCCAATGCCCATAAAGATAATAAATGATTAGTAAAAGTTTTTTAAACATCTACAAATGATAAATAGTTTCCACTTTAGATTGGGTACTGCAAAAACGTACAAATAATTAATAAATGATTTAAGATGTGTAAATAGTAGAAGTCTATACAACAAACAAAGACCAAATATGTGACCTTCAGAGATTATGATAATGTTAACATGCTTGTGAATTGCTTAAAATGACTAAGCTATGTATTTCTACAGTATTTGTAAATGTAAAAAAAAAGCATTAAGTAATATAGTTTAGTGACATTTGCTAGTTCAAAAGTACATTAACAAATAAGCTTTTAATCATTGTATAATTTCTGTTAAAATCATTTGTAGATTTTTAAAAATTGCATGATCATATGAACTGAAAGTTTAATGACGTTTGTAAGCATTTCAATTTACATTTATTATGGAAGGGACTCAAGAACCAGCAGTTAAGGGGCAGTTGTGGCCTAATGGTTAGAGAGTCAGACTTGTAATCCAAAGGTTTGCGTCTCGGGTACTGGCAGGATTGTAGAATGACCAGCGCTCTCTTCCACCTTCAATACTGAAAATGGGTGAAATGCCGAGCACAAATTCTGGGGACACCATATTTGGCCACATGTCATGTCCTTTCTTTTCCTTTCCTTTAGTGTGATGAATTAGTTTTTTACAAACACGTAACTTTTCACTTCACAAGACACTAATTCATGGACTTGAGTCAGGTGGATTACTGTGATGTTTTTATCAGATGTTTGGATTCTCATTCTGACGGCACCCATTCACTGCAGTCGATCCACTGATGAGCCAGTGATGTAATGCTAACTTTCTACAAAATCCATTCCAATGAAGAAACAAGCTCCTTCTACATCTTGGATGGCATGAGGTTGAGCATATTTTCAGTAAATGTTCATTTTTGGATGAATTTTCCGTTGGTGAAAAGACACATAACCAAGCATGTGCAAACATACTTGCCCCACAAGTATTTTTTCAACAAGCATTTCTTAAAAACAGAAACATACTTTATGTTTACAGTAGCAGTGTTATTGCGCTGTTCAATAAATTATCTCTCTAACCAGATTCAGAAGTTTTCTGTGTGTACTAGGTGTGTGTTTGATGCATCCCCAGAGGGTAATGTGCTCAAGGAGTGGTGGATAATTACTGTGGTCTGTGTGAATATGTTTTGGCTTGATGTTTGTTGAATAGCAGTGCAGATCTTGATCCTGTAGTGCTAGATCATAAAAAATCTTTACAGTTCATTACCTTGCATTCCCAAAGTTTATTGGCATTATAAAGGAAACTTATTTTAAAATTTTCAAACTAGGATAAATAATCATGCACCATTTTAGCTCTTGTACCAGTGGCCAAACTTTAACTGATGGTTAAACCCTAATTGATTAGATTGGTTCAATCACTAGACCAAATCAAAACTGGTCAAAATGTTCATAAATAGCTCAAATGCCATCTGCCACACATCATAAAGAAATGTCCAAAAAAAAAGTGTCAACTTTTTCAACACTCAGTTGCGTCCTTGGTACACATGGGAAAAACCACAAGACAAACTCACAAAAATTTCAACAGTATATATTGTGATTTTAAACCACACACAAGCCAATAAATCCTGAGTATTGCACAAATCCGATGATCATACACACAAAAGAACATTCATCAAAAGCAATAAATCCTCAGTATTGCACGTCAGTGATCAGACACACTATAACATTCATCAAAAAAGAAAACAAGAAAGAAAGTTTCCCAAAACAAGCAATGAGAGAAAAAAAAGAAAAAAAAAAAAAAAGGCACAATGGGTGTTATAAGGCGTTTACCAAATCAAATGTTCAAATGACATATACAGTATCAGCGAAAATAATCTGGCATGGAGGTATGATCTAACACAAACTTACTCTTGAAGACCAATATATGAGTGAAAAAGTACTCTTGAAGACCAATATATGAGTGAAAAAGTAAAACACAACACAAATGTATCATTGCTCTCTTGAAGCAACAGACAGATTGCTATTAAGATCCTTCATTGAATTGCTTTTAAGCAATTCAATGAAGCTTTTAAGCAATTCAATGAAGGATCTTAATAGCAATCTGTCTGTTGCTTCAAGAGAGCAATGATACATTTGTGTTGTGTTTTACTTTTTCACTCATATTCATTTATTCTTGATTTCAAGAGATATTGGTCTTCAAGAGTAAGTGATAAGAGAATGTCTCTATTTCAAGGTTTTTAATGTCACAGGATTTTGTTGTGAAGCAGTAATTTTTCATTGCTACAGCTTGTGGTATAATAACACTTGTTGGATTTGTGCTGGTCAGACGAAATCTGAGCATTGGAACATACACAACTAAGATTATTCAATAAACTCTGCTCCTTTTTTATAATCATTATTTCATCTTCTGCTTCTGCTGTTCTCTGGCTTTACTTCTTGGCTGATAGAAGACTGTTAATACAGTTTTGAGTACCAGACAAGACTTGCTGTTAACGGGTTTTGGGTATTTGTTTTGTTACCAGACAAAACAGATCTGGCATCTGAGGCTGGATCTGGTATTTCTGGCATGGAGGTATGATCTAACACAAACCACCAAAACAAACAAGAAATGAAAGTAAAAAATGTGTATGCGTGTAATAGTGGACATGCAATGAATGTGAGAGTATCAAGAAAATAAAAGCGGGGCAGGCAGAGAGGAAGGTAAGAGAAAAGTTACATTTTATTTTCTCCCAGACAGCGGAGTTATAAAAACTGAAGTACCAGGGTTAAGATGTAGCCCAACTTCTTTACAACTACAGCGGGAACCAGTTAATGGCAAGTTGAACTTACAAAGCACACTCTCCAAGTCTCCGTACAGCACTGCTCAAATGCAACGTAATACCTACAAAAATTCCTACATGGCCACTCGTGAGACTGGAGTGGTAATGCCAAAGACCCATAAGAATGAAGGGGTTTTAGTGCCCACTGCAGTGCAAAATGGACCACAGTGAGCATCTTGGGTTTGAGGTAATGTTGCCACTTTTCTAGCGCCCACACCACAGCCAGACTGTCACGGTGCACACACGAGGGATGAACGAGGAGATGAAGGTAAACTCAAAATACAGTCTTTAATGAATCCAAACAAGACAGGGCAAGACAAGGCAAGGCTGGGACACACAGGAACAGCGGGGAGTAACGAGTAGACCAGACGAAAACTAACAGACAGAAGAGCAGAGGAGCTAGACTCAGGAGCAGGAACTAAATACACATGATAATTAAACACATACACCTGAAATAAATGATAAACAATCAGACTTGACGAGGACAGAAACAGGAAGGACCAAATAAGGGCATGGAGGGGAAACACACAAGACACAACAGACATGACTGTGACACAGACGTATCTTTTCAGTGGTCGAGTAATTTACCTTGGCTTTGTTTACGCTTCTGCTTGCATAAGCTATCATCACTTCCCCACTGTGGTCTTTTCATTGGATCAGTGTACCTAAACCATTGTTGCTGACATCTGTGTACACTACAAAATGGAGAGCGAGATCAGGATGACCAAGAATGGGAGGTAAAGTGAGATACACATTTAGTGTCTCAAAGGCTATTTTGCACAGTGTGACCACACAAATGACTGTCCTTTCTTTTTTTAGAGCATTTATGGAAAAACTGGTGGTGCCACTTTGCTATATACAATATCTCTTTTCTTAGTCTGACAGGATTGATAATGTACACAATTGGACCACTTACCAGGGAGACTTTCGAAAGCGGCAGGTTGCTCAACACTTATCTCTATTAATTGATCTCAGTCTTGGATGAGATGGAAAAATTTGTATCATGTTTTCAGATGTAGGGAAATTAGAGAGAACAATGGAGGGTTTGATTAAAATCAAATTCATAAGGATGCTTCGTTTTCTTTGGAAAGATTGTCTTTTTCCTTTCTCTTAGAATTGACTGATGGTTCTCGTAGGCAGTGTTCGAACTATACCGTGGACTTTGGGGGAGCCCACTTGTTTTTTTGTTTTTTTTATAACGGGGGGGGGGGGGGGGGGGGGGGGGGGGTTATGCATAACGGCTAACAGAAAGATACATACATACCCTATTATACTTTATCGACACGAATTGATAGGTGGAACAACAAACAGCCACCCACAAATAGTCTATAAACAAAGCATCAGGCTGTCTTTGAGTTCACATGAACAACGGTTAAAGTTACTCGTAATGCTACAGAAGAATACCATAATTTCTCCGTTCAATTAGACATCGAGAGTCACGCAGACCTATAACAACCCAGGCATCTACAACACATAATTGCGAATAACATGCCTTACCTTAACACAGAATTGACCACAGACGCCTGAATGGATTTCAAGGACTCCGCGCAAAGATCAATGGCCTCCAACGTTTATACTTTTTCTACGAATCTTTTGAGTTAACGTACTAAACATGAGTGGAATTTGCACCGCAGCGCCCCACACCTTGATGCTCATGACAAGAATAGCATGTATAGTTATCTTTATTGAAGCGAATTAGGTTTAAATCGCCGTCATGCATGAATGAATATTTTTGCAATTTTACACATGATGATCACATTAGACAAAACTGAAATTGCACGTCAAAATAACACATTGTCAATATTTTTTGAGACCCCCAAAATTTCACAAATCACATTTTCAGGGGAGCCCATGTCTTATTAAGGGGAGCCGAGCTCCCCCTACCTCCCCCGTAGTTCGCACCCTGCTCGTAGGTCCATACAAATGTGAAGACTGAAGTGGAACGAAAGCAGGAGAGAGACAGGAGAGACTTGAGTAAAAGGAAGGTGACTCAGTAAATCGAGTGGATCAGGTACACTAACAGGCTCTGTTGCTGTTATGCCCAACTATGAGTAGAGTGTTGCTGATAGTTGATGCACAACTAAACAAACAAAATAAAATTTGAGTGAAAAAGGGTTGTCTCCAATTTATTTGAAACTCGTAGTGAGAAATAGCTGTGTCTCCTATTGAGTGCTCAGGTGTGTTGCTCCCAAGCTAGGATAAAAGGAGAAAAGAGAAAGGTAAAAAGTAAGAGTAAAAGTAACATGGACAAAATAAGCAAAATAAACTTAAATCAAGGAGGAAATTGGAGGAAATCAAAGTTTGGATCACATTATCACTGTCTGATTCGCTCTAACATCCTACACAATGAAAGACTATGCCAACTCAATTTCCTTTTTTTTTTTTTTTTTTTTTTTGAATTGCAGGTACTGTAGCATTTTCTGGTTGGAAATCTCAGGAGTAGAATTGAAAGTATAACTTTTATCTATCACATTGATCTGTAATGCACTGAAAAAAAAAAGATGAAAAACAGGCCCAAGTTACAGATTCTGCAAAGCAGTATGTAAATATATGAGAAGAGTACTGTATACTATTTGTGCTCTATACTACACTGTATTTTTTCATATAAAACAAAGATTATAGGAGTACATTTTACAAGAAAATACTATTTCAGTCTCTACTTCAAAACGTCATGTTTAATTCAGTGTGTTACTTGGCATTTCTTTATAATAAATTGTTAAATTTACTAGCAATTTCTGAGTGAAAACTGTTAAACTCCAATGTATTTTGTAGTGCATACATTTGCAAAGGACACTTCTCCAATCCTGCTCACAAAATCAAACTTGACACAGTGGTATAGATTTCAACAAAACTTTATTTCACTTATACAGTTTAAAAAATCAGCTTGCCTGCTTTGATGCCAACATAAAAGGTATGTGGGACATTTATTTGTGTATGTGTGTGTTTCAGAGAGAGCAAAGAGAGAAAGGCTCAAAGAAAAAAAGCTTGTGAAGAGAGTGTTTTTGATTAGCTTTGTGTGTATGTGTGTGTGTATATATATGTGTGAGTGTGTGTGTAAGTGAATACAGAAGTGCTGATAAGGCAACATGCAGTCTTCAGTTTTTTGTGGCTTCAAAGAAAGAACAAACTGCGATGTTTGATAGCTTTGTCGTAGTTACCTACAGCAGACACAAGCCTGGGGTGGATCTGAACACAACGTTGAGTGACAGGACAGGGGTGGGATTTGGGTGGCCATGATGGCAAGGCTAAATGAAGATGGAGACAGTCAGATCTACACTTCGTAGCATTCCCTTGGTAAAACACAGCACCTAGAGTCAGCATAGCACAGTGTTACAAAACAGACCAGTGACAAACCTTGCAATAGTGCTGTAGTATTGCTTTTACATTGCGGGCATCACAAACTCATGATCGCACACCGACTTCACATGCATTGCAACAAAATCAGGACAAAACAGGATGTGTCTGAAGATTTGATCTCTTTCTATAACATCGAAAGACTTGTTGTCCTAACAGCCGAAGGATTCAACTCCAATCCCAACTGGAACCAAATCTCGTGTGTAAGCTAATGAAGAAATGCAAGTCTAGCACAGCTACATCAATACGGATAATTTGTTTTACAGTATCTATGTATACAGTATGTGTTCACATTTTGTGAATAAACATATTTGTTCTTACTCTAACAAATCACACAATAAGTCTATTGGTCAAGCACACAGTAACTCTATTCTGCACACATACTGAACTAAAGGAATGTAATGTATCTCTTAATGTACACACAACTTGTCATTGCGTACATTGCAGCATTTTCAAGACTAAATAAATTGAAACATGGCTATGATCTCACAAAGATCCAGACGCACATTGCTACATGCCCTGATGAAATGAGATGTATTGCTTTTCTTACATTACTGGTCATGCGGGTTTCTTTTTTTCCAGCCATGCTCCTAAAAGACCACCTCGACCTCTGATATCAGCCTCTGGGCTTCATTTTCTGTGTCTGTATGAGTGTGTGTGTGTGTGTGTTTTAGATGAGGTGTGGATGGGTAGAGGAATGACAATAACACTAGAGAACAGCATGACGACACCACAGATGGAGAGGAGGGGAAGCGTCACATATCTAACGGCTACAGGGCTCAGGGAAAGTCTTTTTCAACTCTGGTTTTCCATACAGTCACAAAAAAATATCAGTAACATCTGGAGTCTGGAAGGGGTGAGGCTTTGGAGCAGAAACTCAGAGGTGGAGAGTCAGAGGGACGAGAGGGGACCATTTCAGCTTCAGGCTTCTGGACTAATAACCCTGATGAACAGAAAAAACACAGATTAAGTCATTTCATATATGGTTTTAACCTGCATTTTCTTATTTACACAGATGCAGATGCTTTGGACACTTCAGACAAGAGAATTCATAATAAAGTCATTCTTTTTCCTTTTCAGGGAATAGTCAGTGAAGGCAAGTGTTTAATTGTCAGGATTGGAGGTCAAATTAAATTTTAAATCATTGGACATATTTGTAATTTTCTAGCATACACACATATACACACACTACCACACACACTAAAAGTTTTTTAACAGTAAGATTTTTAATGTTTTTTAAAGAAGTCTCTTCTGCTCACCAAGCCTGCATTTATTTTTAATCCAAAGTACAGCAAAAGCATTAAAATTTTGAAATATTTTTACTATTTAAAATAACTGTTTTCTATTTTAATATATTTTAAAATGTAATTTATTCCTGTGATTTCAAAGCTGAATTTTTAGCATCATTACTCCAGTCACATGATCCTTCAGAAATCATTCTAAAATTCTGATTTGCTGCTCAAAAACATTTGTTATTATTATGAAAACAGCGGAGTAATTTTTTTTTCAGGTTTCTTTGATGAATAGAAAGTTCAGAAGAACAGCATTTACTTTTGTAACATTATAAATGTCTTTATCATTGTTTTTGATCAATCTAAAGCATTCTTGCTAAATAAAAGTATTAATTTCTATAATTTCTTTCCCAAAAAAAAAAAAAATTATATATATATATATATATATATATATATACATATATATATATACGGACTCCAAGCTTTTGAACGGTATGGTGTATAATGTTACAAAAGCTTTTTATTTCAGATAAATGCTGATCTCTGGATCTTTCTATTCATCAAAGAATCCTGAAAAAAATGTACTCAACTGTTTTAAATATTGATAATAATAATAATGTAAAAATGTTTCTTGAACAGCAGATCAGCATAATATTAGAATGATTTCTGAAGGATCATGTGACATTGAAGACTGGATTAATGATGCTAAATGATGATTACAGGAATAAATTACATTTTAAAATATATTCAAATTTCAAAATTGTACTGTTTTTGTTGTACTTTGGATCAAATAAATGCAGGCTTGGTGAGCAGAAGAGACTTCTTTAAAAAACATTAAAAATCTTATTGTTCAAAAACTTTTAGAATTTTACAATATAGAATGTTATAAATAATATGTTCGAATTATGTATTTAAATAATTAAATATATATTTTGTTAACTACATACTACTGTTCAAAGTCAGTAGGATTTTATTATTATTATTTATTTTATTTTTTTTAAATAAATTAATTTTTATTCAGCATGAATACAACAAATTGATCAAAAGTGACAGTAAAGATATTTATAATTTTGCAAAAGATTCCTATTTTAAATAATGCTATTCTATTTATCAAAGAGGTTATGAAAAATGTATTTCCACAAAATTATTAGGGAACACAACTGTTTTCAACAATGATGTCAATAAAAAATGGTTCTTGTGGCTATTTCATAATATTACTGTTTTTATAGTATTTTTGCTCAGATAAATGCAGCCTTGGTGAACATAAAATACTACAAACTTTTGGACACTTATAACTGGCATAACGTAAAAATAAAGATGCATGGGGAGAATTTTGATGTCTTCATTTTATGGTGTGCTACACATTACAATTTTTATGTTACAAATAAGTTTAACAACATATCTATTAGTTTTTATTAGAAAAATAAGAGATTTGTGTCTCTAATGCTTCAAAAACAAATAATGGGAGATCAAAAATGAAGTGCTTTCATGGAAAATGCTTTTTCCCTGTTCTCACCTCTCCACCGTCTCCTCCTTCCATGCCCCCATGAGAGAAGTCACCCTGTGAAATACAGACACCGTTAACATTCTGCTTTAGATCCATCTGGCATTCATATATTCAGCAGTGAATCTTCATATGGAGCGCAATAACAGCTTTTGTCATGTTAAACAGCCATACTAAATAATATCCATTCAGACATGCAGGGATGCAGCACAGCCAAGGGCTTCTCAGACACTGCCTGTGCAGAGGGACAATGTCTGTTCACTGCAGTGTGTTATGACTGCTGTCTCTGCAGAGATGGAGGGAGGGATGTAAACGATGGCCATGGTGAATGCAGCTGGCAGGCACATCTTCTTCTGTCTCTGTTTGTTCTGTCTCTGCGGTACAGCTGTGCTGAACTCTTCTGCTGAGTCACTGTCAGGTCCAGACACTCTGTCCTCCTCAAAGGACTTTCTGCCTCACAACAGACTCAATCTAATCTCTTTCTTCCTTACATCCCCAAACAAATCTTTCTTTACAGCCCTCAAAAACAGCATAAAATGTTGTTTTATCTAATCTAATGTATTTCAAAGTTAAACAGATATTCAACAAAATGTTGTGATCTAACGTATTGCCAAAAAGGAAAGTCGTTTCAAGTAATAAGTGCTTCAATTTTCATTAGAGATTCTGAAGACAAACATCTTATGTACTTGAAGTAATGTGCACGCATGAATCATGCACTAAAATACCAGGAACTTTTTATATGTTTGTTGATTTTAAAGCTTAATTGCTTCCTGAATATCTGTATTTACAGTTAAATGGCTAATGGTAACCCATTTTGACAATGAAAACTGATCTGTAATTTCTATTAAGGGGAACAACTTATATTCTATTAAGGGGACACTAATACACAGATATTAATACATGCTTTGGATAATGGTCTAAGCCATCATTCCTACATGCACAATGTCCAAACATTCAAAAAGATTAGTATTATTATTAGTTTAGTTTTTTTTTTTTTATTACTATTTATTTATTTATTTATTTATTTTTTGCAATATAGTGCAGGGAAAACATGCATCCATGAGCAGTTAGAAATGCAGAATGCAGTGGCACACTGCCATTGATAAGCTGTCTGACAATGTAAAAGTATAATGTTTAGTGTCATTTTCTTGATGAATCTCATCATTTTATTGTATCTGGTAGAAGATTAGTTATTATCATGAGTTCCCAGGTTGTTAGTTGATGCAATGGGAATGAGAGACAGGTAAATATAATGACAGATCTGTCATTTGCTTGTCATTCAAGTCACCCACATTTGTTAGCAGAAAAGATTTGCTTCTCTTGATGATAACATATAAAGATCACTGCAGTTCATTTAGTGCATCTGCTCCATGTTGTTATTATTACTTAAAACTATTAATAGTTAATTCAAATGAAGCTGAAATAAAGTAAAATATAAATAAACTGAAAAAAATAGAAATATTGCCTTGAATACTAAATGAAATAAGTTTTAAGTACTAAAATTGCTAAAACTAAATTGAAAATAAAATAAAATCGGAACATATATATATATATATATATATTTTTTTTTTTTATTTATTTATTTATTTTTTTTAAATTACAGAAAGACATTAAAAAAAAAACTAAAATGTAACCTAAAATTAAAACAAGCTATAAAAATAAAAGCTAATTAAAAATATTCATAAATACGATAAATAATACTAAAATAAAACTGATCTGCTGCCTTTCCAATTCTGTGCAGAAATAGAGTTTTTTCCCCCAGCAAGTTACTGAAAACTGACAATATTAGATCATTAACGTGACGGGAACTGATGGGAATTCAGGTAATCAACGAGGTAATCAATGCAGCCATTCTTTCTCATTATGCACAATGAAGAGAATGACTCCAGAGGGGATTGAATAAGGGTAACTGAGCTCTGCTGTTATATGGATGGTTGTGTGCATTCGCCCCATCAGTGTGGTGTGATACAGCAGTCAGTTAAAGTTAAAGCTCCGTCTCATATGCAGCATGGAGTATATATGCCATATTCACAGGCAACCATTCCCAACCCATTTAATAAGCACCTCATATAAAGCCTCATCCTGTTAACAGCACAATATTAAACAGGGAAAAACAAACAGAATATGTTAGACACAAAATACCAGTATTTATACAGTACATGCAGTTTAGTGCAGTAGCCTATTATCAAATAGATGCCGAGTCTGTGGTTATCTCAGATTAGATCCCTAATTAGATCCCTCAGATTAGCTAGTAATATAAAGGTGTTTTAAAGCACAGTACACAATAACTTTTTTTTTAAAAGATCATGTGTTAGTTAAGAGATGTGAAATGAATTTGATTTTGGAAAAAGAGCGACATCTAGTGCAGGTGGAGAACTCACCGGGTTGACTAGGCCGGTTGATGCAGCCACGTTCTCCAGCCCCTCTACTGACTTCTGTCCAGCTTCAGTAGCGCTGCCTACCGCTGTTTCACCGACAATATTCGCCTGGTCGGTAGTCCTCTGGGCAACTGTGAGGATCACATGTAATGTAAATGACTTCTCAATTTTCAGTTTGTGTTCTCTAAAGATACACACATATTTATTTCTCACCTGTGTTTACGCCTGACACCATTCCCTCCTTTGTCTTGTTGCCTGAAACACGAGAAATAAACATGAAATGTTCTTCAGAAATGGCGGATTGGTACTAAAACACAAAATAAAGTTCCATATAAATAGAGGCAAAGACATATTGCTATTCTGGGTCAACATGTGAAATAGGCTATGTCATTTTTATATTGATATGGGCATAACAATAAACTGTTTTCAAAACAGCATTTTTTTTTTTTTAAATGAACGCTTGTTAGTTCACTGATAGGTGCCACTCTAGCATTTTTTTAAATGATAAGTGAAAACAGAATACTAAATATCTGAAACAGAATAAACATTAACAATATACACACAACCGTTTTTTAACAGTATGCAATATACTTTATACATTGAGACAAAAACAATAATATTGTGAAATATTATTACAATATTATAACGATTTAAAATATGTTTTAATATATTTCAAAATGTAATTTATTCCTGTGATGGAATTCAGCTGAATTCAGCAATCATTACTCCAGTCTCTCACAATTCTTCATAAATCATTCTAATATGCTGTTTTTGTGCTCAAGAAACATATTGTGCTGTTCTAAAAGTTGAAAATTTTAATTTTGTGGAAACCCTGATAATTTTTTTTTTTTTCAGGATTCTTTAATAAATAAATGGTTTGATCTTTGTATAGAGTTTTTAAAAATGTATTTTCTGAATAACAATATTTAAAAAATAAATAAATAAATAAACGACTGACCCCAAACGGTAATGTATACAAAAAACAAGTTACTGAATAAACATTAATTATCATATTTAGACTGTTTTTCTGTCTCAGTGACTAAAATGTCAGGAATTAAGTCTTCTTGTAATCTGTGTAATGTAATCTCATCATTAAACCTACGTCTCTATTTACAGATGATAAGCAGATACACTTCAAAGCAGATAAGATACCAAATGCTTCATTAACAGCAATGACACTACGTTTCAAAGAGTTTGTCTGTCAGACTGACATCTACCCTCAATATCATTCTATCACACACATATGAAGCCCTCGCTGTCATCAAGCATTTAAAAATTCATCACATAGATTATGTAATATTCAGATTCAAACTGCTTCCGTGTTACATTAGTCTGTCCATCTCTGTTCTTAGAGTTCTCTTCTCTCTCCATGTATCTTTTTTTATGCGAAAGCTCAGTTTTGAGTAGTTTCTGCATGATTGAGCACATCTGCTCTCCTGCGTTCTTTCTGTATGTGCCTTAAAGGAGATCTCTTTATATCACAGCAAAGTCTATCTGCAATCTTTTCTTTTTCTGCCGACTTACTGGATGAATCTGAGCTGCTTGTAGATAAAGTGTTTGCGGTTGAGGAGATCTCTACTGCGATGATGACAACACTGCATCTTCAAAACATACAGTTCTGGATCAAAGGCCATTCACAGTATCAAATGCAGTAGCAAACAGAGAATAAGTAACCTTTACAATCGTTACAATCATCCTGAGTAATGACTTGACCCTCTAGTGCACATAATGCCATATAAGCACTCTGAAGCCCCCTGACAATACATGCACTAGAATGAGAGCAGATTTGCAGGCCTGTGACCTCAACACAGGTGACCTTGGTGGAGAAGTGCTTATAAAGATTACATCACACCCAAATGCATGCAGGGTTGAATGTTGGTATGACTGGATTAGGTGAGATTATCACTGTCAGGTTATAGGTGATGAAAATGACATCAAGGAGAGAAAGTTTCAAGTGTGCTCTGGAACACTCTATGGTGTGCCCATCCAAGTGGGAATGCGTTGAATACTACATAGTCATGATTTCGTGCTGAATTGTTTGTAGTTTATATTTTCGGTCATGTACTCTCTACGCCATCTGTTAATTTCTGTGCTGATGAGCATAAGCAGATGCTATGGAGCTGCAAGCCTATGACATAACACTTGAGCACTGCTCCTCATTTCCTCATCTCTCTCTCTCTATGGTGGCGTAGGGGGATGGTGAGGGTTAGTCATCACAGTCCACTCACAACCAGGCAAATCCTGCTGCATCGGCACACACGCATGGAGATGGGGAGCGCAGAGAGGGAGGGAGTAAATGCTGCAGTGCTCAGCTGATCCGCTCTATATGCCCCCCCTTACTTTCTCTCTCGTTCACATGCACATAAACAACACTTCATAGTGCGTGCAGGACGAAATAGTGTCCAGACTGTTAGTTGATGAAGTTGAAATTATTATATTGTATTGGACAGGTACATAACAGGTAAATAACTTATTCACATGCACATGAATGCATGCAGGAAAGAAGTGCCAAAAAGAGCAAAATGCAAATCTTTGATTGAAAATGGCATTTCTGCAGCATTGTAGTGCACAATGCATTTTTATGCATTAATAATAAATTATGAACTGCACTCATTTTTGTTACAAATACTAGTTGTTACATTGTTAATAGCATATATAATGCCAACTGTGAGCATGTTGGACTTTATTGAATTAAATTGTGCAACTTTGTACAAGACAGTGCATCATAGTGTAATGTTTAAAAAAACCACTTATTTATTTAATTATGAAATTCATCTGAAATATCAGTGCACATTGATCTTGTCATTGTTTTTATGAGCTTTTACTGTCCTGTTCAGGTTTGCACTCCTGCAATCTCTTTCACCACACCCCAGGTTTTGTTCCCTGCACCATTTTTGCAGCATTTTTAACAGTCGTGTATCTCACATTCGCAGCTGCTTCCTCACATCTCCTCAGCAGACTAGAGCACAACCTCACTGAGACCTCCTCTCCTTCACACATACACACTCACACACATACTAATGGAATGCAGACTCATCCATCACATCTGCATTAGATCTATTGGGAATAATTGCAGAGACCTTTATAGAACACAGCTATTATTACCACTGTCAATGCTGCATTATTTTACCCTGTTTGGGACACACACGCACAGACTAGCAGCAAACATCTGCACTTACCCACATACATGACCCCTTCTTTGGTCCTGAGAGCTGCCTCTTCAACCCCAGCTTTAGTTTTCTCAGCAGCGGCCACCACTCCTTCCTTGGCCATGGAGAATCCCTTCATTAGAACATCCATCCTGGACGTTGAATTTGACGATGGTGCTCTGCAGACGGACTGGGCCTGGCAGAATTAGCAAGGGCTGAGGGTGTCGGTCTAAATGCTGAAAGTTTCAGATGACAGGAGAGAGGAATACAGAGAGATTCTGTGCCGGGACAGACGGATGCACGGACACTCTGGATGGAGAGCAGTGGAATAAGAGAGAGAGAGAGAGAGATAGAGAGAGAGAGAGATAGAGATAGAGATAGAGATAGAGATAGAGATAGAACGGTGAGCAGGCGCAAGAGAACAGGATGCAGAGAGACAGAACCTGCTGGATGCTGCAGTGCATTTAAGTCGTGCTGCGGCTACAGTCCCCACCCACACACACACATAGCAGACACGCACTGCCTCTCACAGCAATGTCGAACAGACCGATTACATATTTATTACACTCTAGCCAGCAGTGCATTAAAACCAGATGCTGCTTACAATTATTGCCATCCTCTTGCACCTTGGGGACATGCATCCTGCCTCAAAGCCTGGTTGTTTATTTCTTTATTTCAGGGAATTTATTTGAATAATTTATTTGTACAAACATTCTTATCTGTCCCATGAAAACAAACACTTTACCATTACCACAGTAAATGAAGAAAATTACCATAACAATAGTAAAAATATGTTTGTGTAATATGTAATATTATAATATATTATAATATATAATTATTATATCCAATGTAATATTCACACACACACACACACACACACACACACACACACACACAGCAAAACATTGATACAATATAAAAAATTGCTGTATTTTTTACAGTAAATATTTACAATACACTACTGTATTTTGAAATATACTGTATTACTGTATTTTGCATGCTAAATTATTGCTGTAAATTTTACAGTAGTATTATTTACAAAAAGATACTGTGCATGTTTTTAAAGGTAGACTAATGTTATTGCATTTTCCTATGGATTCTGGGAACATGATTATGCAGTAAATGCTACAGGATAGCATGTATACAATTGTTATATTTTTATTTATTTTTTAAAGAAGAAAAATACTTAGTCAACTGTAATAAATATTGCCTTTACCTAATTGTTATACTTACTATATTTTATTAAGTTAAAGCTATTTTTAAGGCGAATAAAACAACTAACTTGCTAATAAGTCTTACTTAAAATATTCAAGCAGCCACAACAAAACCAATGACATTAATTCACCAGTGGGAGACAGCAGTGCGCTAATGTGTTGCTAGTGTGCAACAAAACAACAGAAAGAGAAATGACAGTTTTAGAGAGCATCAAAGACTATAGAATACCCTTAAAGAGACTTTGAGAGCATGCGCAACAAGCAACGTTTTGAATTTGTGCGCCGATTTTGCTGAAACTGGGAAGAAGGAGAGAAACTGCTTGCGTTTTTACCACTGGACAAAGACTCATTACTTCTATATAATAATAATAATAATAATAATAATAATAATAATAAGGTAAGTTTCAGAAAAAATAATTGTGTATGAATGTATCTTTCTGTGTGCTGCTAATTTTAACTAACTCCTTGTCAGCACCAGTGTTAGCTAACAGGCACCAAAGATCTTTGCTATTCTGCTGTTAGAAAAAAGACTATAGAAATACTGTAATGCGGTGGTGGTTGTAGTAGGAGGCAGAGACGACGGAGTAAACATAAAGGGGTTTTTCATGAGGCTTCAACACACGTACACCATATAAACAACATTAATCCGAGACAAAGACCATACTGAAACTGAAGGCTTATAAAGGACAGGAAACAAAGGAGCAAACGAGATGATTAATAGAACACAGGTGATCAGACTGAATGATAATTAGACAAATGAACTAATGAGAACAGGAACAGAACCAAATAAGGAAAAACAGGAAACTTAACACGAACATACATGTGACAGATCGCTCCCCTCCCGGACAATACCATCGGGTACTGTTTTACGGTTTTTCTTGGGAAAAATTAGGAATATTGGGGGGCGCTCTGGAGGGCTATTTGGCGGAGTGGGCACTTGAGGGAGCTCTGGCGGAGCGGGCACTGGAGGGCATTCTGGCGGAGTGGGCACTGGAGGGCGCTCTGGCGGAGCGGGCACTGGAGGGTGCTCTGGAGGGCGCCTGCGAGGAGCGAGCACTGGAGGGCGCTTTCGTGGAGTGGGCACTGGAGGGCGCTTTCATGGAGCGGGCACTGGAGGGCGCTTGCGAGGAACGGGTTCTAGAGGGCACTTTTGTGGAGCGGGCACTGGAGGGCACTTTTGTGGAGCGGGCACTGGAGGGTGCTTGCGAGGAGCGGGCTCTGGAGGGCGCTTGCGAGGATCGGGCTCTGGAGGGCGCTTGCGAGGAGCGGAGCTGACCGCCACAGGAGACTCAGGGGATGAAGGAGACTCGGGAGACGAAGGAGAGCATCCTGGAGCGGACTCTGAGGAAAGGACAGGAGCCGAGAACTCCGGGGGTAGCGCAACATCCATGAGCTCTAGCGCTGTCACTGCGGCGAGCCCGCAGAATTCCCATGCGAACTCGAGGAGCGGGAGATCACGGCGGGCCAGGGTGGAGAACAGCGTGGCGATTTCCATTTTTCAGTCTAGGCCTCGGATTCTGTAACGCTGTGGTGGTTGTAGTAGGAGGCAGAGACAACGGAGTAAACGTAAAGGGGTTTTTAATGAGGCTTCAACACACGTACACCATATAAACAATATTAATCTGAGACAAAAACCATACTGAAACTGAAGGCTTATAAAGGACAGGAAACAAAGGAGCAAACGAGATGATTAATAGAACTTCTCAGGTTACGCATGTAACCATGGTTCCCTGAGAAGGGGAACGAGACGCTGCATCCCCTAGGGGAATGTCTTCAGCATGACCGGTGTCTGAAGCATGAGTCTAATCACGACAATGAACTTGACATTGGCAGGCGGCAGCCTATGACGTCACGACAGGTGCGCCCGAGAGTATAAAAGGGCACCTATAAAAAATGTCATCCACTTCTTGTCTGAAAGGAGACGTGCAGGAATTCCTGAAGCATGGCAAAGAGACGCAGCGTCTCGTTCCCCTTCTCAGGGAACCATGGTTACATGCGTAACCTGAGACGTTCCCTTTTGAATGGGAACTCCACGCTACGTCCCCTAGAGGGCACTATGGGGAACGGAATACCCACGCCACCATGCTGAAGGGATGAGTGCCTAAATGGCTGAACCAAGTCAAAGACTCAGAGGAGTCCTACCCCTGCACCAGCAGCGTCATAGACTGGAGCTTCTCACATTGAAGAAAGCTCACAGAGAGTCCAATGGCCGCGAAGCTCCAGCGAGTGGAGGCTTAAGAGAGGCAGCCTAGCAACACTCATACTACCTAGCCAATACCAAGCTGAGCTCTAGGAGCGGAGGCCTCAGCATAACGAATTTCTAAAACAAAAGGAGGCCTAACTACACCCCTACAGTCAGGCATCTAGTAAGGAGGCCTACAGAGACCCTACAACTCACAGATGCTGCCCTCGAAGCCCCTGGCAAGCGGAGGCCTCAAATAAAAAGACTCTCTATAGCGAGAGGAGGCCTGACAACACTCACAGTAGATGGCCGAGCTCAGGAGCAGAGGCCTCAACATGACAACTCTCTAAACAAGAGGAGGCCTATCTCAGGACGTCCTGTAAGGAGGCTCAAGAGAGACTACAACTCGCAAATGCCTAGGCAAGCGGAGGCCTCAAATAAAATGACTCTCTATAGCGAGAGGAGGCCTGACAACACTCACAGTAGGTGGCCGAGCTCAGGAGCAGAGGCCTCAATATGACAACTCTCTAAACAAGAGGAGGCCTATCTCAGGACATCCTGTAAGGAGGCTCAAGAGAGCCTACAACTCGCAAATGCCTAGGCAAGCGGAGGCCTCAAATAAAATGACTCTCTATAGCGAGAGGAGGCCTGATGACGCTCACAGTAGATGGCCGAGCTCAGGAGCGGAGGCCTCAGCATGACAACTCTCAAAATGAGAGGAGGCCTAACTACACCCCACACTCAGGACGTCTTGTAAGGAGGCTCACAGAGAGCCTGCAACTCACAGAGGCTGTCTGGCTAGAGGAAGCCTCAATATAAAACTCCTTATAGTGAGAGGAGGCTTGACAACACCCACAGTGGATGCCTACCAAAGATGACTCTGTGCCAGGATGTCTCTACAGACAGAAGCTGTCCTAAGTGGAACTCATAGCAAGCGGAGGCCTCAACTAAACTAATTTTCTAAGCGAGAGGAGGCTTGACGCTCGCAGTAAATCCTCATCGTGTTAGGGGGCTCACATAGAGCCTATAGCTCTCACACGCTGTCTTAGCGGAGCCCTGACAAGCAGCTGTAATACTGTATTGGAGGTGCCCTAGGCGAACTGAGACCTCAAATAAATAACCTTCTGTAGCAAAAAGGAGGCCTGATGACACTCGCAAAAAATGGTAGAGCTCTAACAGATGACAGAGACAGATGTTAATTAGCCACTGGGATTCCAGAGCGTTCAGAGCGATTACTCTGGATCACTTCCCTGAGATCTTTCCTTCTCCCTCTAGCTTCGCGCCTCCTCCATGCTTTACCCCTCGAAGGAGGGGGAGCACGAGAAGCGGTGCTAGTTTTCTGGTCTTTCCTCTGGTCCTCAGACTGGGACGAGCCAACCCCCTTCATGACTTGAGGCTTGGACCTGGACCGGCGTGGCATAAAGGTTTTAAATGCAGCGGAGCGCGCCTTCGCCTCCTGAAACTTCCCAACCACTGTCTCAACAGATGTACCGAAAAGTTCAGAAGCCGAAACTGGTGCATCGAGGAGAAAGTTTTTCTCCTTCTCCCCGATATCTGCCAGATTTAGCCACAGATGTCTCTCCGTAGCCACCATCGCCGCCATCGAACGACCGATAGAGGCGGCAGTTTGCTTAGTGGCACGGCGAGCCAAATCCGTGGTACAGCGCAGCTCCTCCACCGCCTCCGGGGGGAGTACCCGGCCCTGGTCCAAGTCCAGGTCCTTCAGCAGGTCAGCCTGGTAGGCTTGCAACACGGCCATCGTGTGCAAAGCTGCCCCAGCCTGACCCTCTGCCGCATATGCTCTGCTGTTCAGCCGTGATGTAACACGCAGCGGCTTAGTCGGTAGAGACGGCGTCTTCAAAGCGGATACCTCACCAACCGAGAGATAGCTAGCCAGCATCTCTTCAATCGGAGGCATCGACGCATATCTATATTCCTGCATTCCCTCCACATCAGCATAGTTTGCCTGTGAAAAGTGAATACGAGCAGAATACGGCTTTTCCCAGGGTCTCCGCTCCTCAGTGTGAAGATCTGGCAGAAAGGGAAGACTCGTACGAGCTGGGCGAAAAAAAGCGTTCATCGAGGCGACCACGAGGGGGCTCGCGCTTCTCGCACCTCCACGGCAGATCTAATCTTTCCGTAGCATGAGACATAATATCCAACAGCTTGTCATATGCGGGGCAGGTAGGCTGTGAGTGCTCAGAAACATCGTCGACCTCAACAGCCTCTTCCTGCTCATCTTGGCCTGAGGCGAGGAGCGCGCTCGCTGCCGGATCGGATGACGTGAGAGACCGCACGTCATCATCCCGCAGCTCGCCCACCGCCGATGAATGAGAAATGCTCATATCTTTTTCAAACTCGTCGCAAGCTCCACCTTCGAACCCCATTATTGCAGTCTCCTACTTGCCTCGGCTGCAGCAGGTCCTGAACCACGGGGTAGAGATGGCTGTCCCGATTCCCTCGAGAAAAGGGACAGACGAGAGCAAAGCTTTCTCAACGAAAAGCGCTCGCAATGCACGCAAACAGCCCCCTCGAGAACTGAGCGTGCATGCTCCTCACCTATACACATAACGCACATAACATGCGTGTCATCAGGTGTCAAGAAATGCTGACACGGATGAACACATTTCCTAAAGTTTGCTGTGCTAGTGCTTGCCATAGTTGCCATATGATTAGATCACACACTTAGACAAACGGACTCCTTGAAAACAAGAAAGAGGATGACGTTTTTTACAGGTGCCCTTTTATACTCTCAGGCGCACCTGTCATGACGTCATAGGCTGCCGCCTGCCAATGTCAAGTTCATTGTGATGATTAGACTCATGCTTCAGACACCGGTAAAAGAGTTTCCAGGCTATGAATGAATGGCATATTCTGGCCCATGACATTCTACATCAGTTACCAGACTGACACATACAGGTGCATCTCAATGAATTAGAATGTCGTGGAAAAGTTCATTTATTTCACTAACTCAACTCAAATTGTGAAACTTGTGTATTAAATAAATTCAATGCACACAGACTGAAGTAGTTTAAGTCTTTGGTTCTTTTAATCGTGATGATTTTGGCTCACATTTAACAAAACCCACCAATTCACTATCTCAACAAATTAGAATATGGTGACATGCCAATCAGCTAATCAACTCAAAAACACCTGCAAAGGTTTCCTGAACCTTCAAAATGGTTACACAATAGCCTATACAATCATGGGGAAGACTGCTGATCTGACAGTTGTCCAGAAGACAATCATTGACACCCTCCACAAAGAGGGTAAGTCACAGAAGGTCATTACTGAATGGTTGGCTGTTCACAGAGTGCTGTATCAAAGCATATTACGTGAAAAGTTAACTGGAAGAAAGAAATGGGGTAGGAAAGGGTGCACGAGCAACAGGGATGACCACAAGCTTGAGAATACTGTCAAACAAAGCTGATTCAAACACTTGGGAGAGCTTCACAAGGAGTGGACTGAAGCTGGAGTCAGTGATCAAGAGTCACCACGCTCAGACATCTTCAGGAAAAGGGCTACCAAGCCACTTCTGAAACAGAAACAATGTCAGAAGCATCTTACCTGGGCTAAGGAGAAAAAAACTGGACTGTTGCTCAGTGGTCCAAAGTCCTCTTCTCAGATAAAAGTAAATTTTGCATTTCATTTGGAAATCAAGGTCCCAGAGTCTGGAGGAAGACTGGAGAGGCACAGAATCCAAGCTGCTTGAAGCCCAGTGTGAAGTTTCCACAGTCAGTGATGAATTGGGCTGCCATTTCATCTGCTGGTGTTGGTCCATTGTGTTTTCTGAAATCCACAGTCAACGTAGCCATCTACCAGGACATTTTAGAGCACTTCATGCTTCCTTCTGCTGACAAGCTTTATGGAGATGCTGATTTCATTTTCCAGCAGGACTTGGCACCTGCCCACACTGCCAAAAACACCAAAAGTTGGTGAAATGACCATGGTGTTGGTGTGCTTGACTGGCCAGCAAACTCACCAGACCTGAACCTCATAGAGAATCTATGGGGTATTGTCAAGAGGAAGATGAGAGACACCAGACCCAACAATGCAGATGAGCTGAAGGCCACTGTCAAAGAAACCTGGGCTTCCATACCACCTCAGCAGTGCCACAGACTGATCACCTCCATGCCACACCGAATTGAGGCAGTAATTAAAGCAAAAGGAGCCCCTATCAAGTATTGAGTACATATACAGTAAATGAACATACTTTCCAGAAGGCCAACAATTCACTAAAATGTTTTTTTTTTTTTATTGTTCTTATGAAGTATTCTAATTTATTGAGATAGTGAATTGGTGGGTTTTTGTTAAATGTGAGCCAAAATCATCACAATTAAAAGAACCAAAGATTTAAACTACTTCAGTCTGTGTGCATTGAATTTATTTAATACACAAGTTTCACAATTTGAGTTGAGTTAGTGAAATAAATGAACTTTTCCACGACATTCTAATTCATTGAGATGCACCTGTATATGAATTCATGAATATGAATGACATCATTAATAAAGTATTAATTCACTCTTTGAGTGCAAAAATGCATCCCAAAACAAGACTATGACTGATCAGAGCAAAGAAGGAGGTAAGTAAGGATTCAGATTACAAGTGGTGCTGCTATCTCACCAACTGGGAAATGATCCTTAGTACTTAACATAAACGTGCAGAGAACAGAAGCATTCATCAGGCTGTAGACTGCTGTGTAGTCTATATCTAAACTGTTCTTCTGCAAGCATGACATAACAGAGAGCTGAGAATAAGCTGATACTGCGCTGTCTGAAGAGCTCAAAGGATCAGAGATTCAACAGAGAAACACGGTACAAAAATATCACAGAAATACATCCGAATGCATCTCACATCCCTGCCAGTGCTTTGCAGGTGAATACCAGCTGTTCTCTGTTCCTCTAATGCAAACAAACACTTGCCAGTCAGAACATGCTTTTATGATAAACATACACTGTGTTTTTCTTCATGCTGGGATTTCCCATTGGGATTAATATGACACCAGGGACTGAGCACACTTAAAACTATTGTAAAGCAAATGAAAGGACAGAGTTTGAAAAATGTAGGTTGATATTTTTGAGGCAAAAACCATCGGACTAAAATATATATGGGCATGAAATATATATATATATGGGCATCAACTACATTTTTGAATATGATCTTACTTGTACATAATATGTAAAGTTTTACATATGAAACATTCATCAGAAAAGTTAATGATTTTGCTGTGGAACAGAATAGTTTATTGAACATTTAGACAAAATCTTAAAAAAAAAAAAAAAAAAAATTGCAGGATTTTCCCAATTCATATATTTTAACAGAATTTTTCACAAAAAAAAAAAATGTATGTGTAATCAAGTAAATCTAAGTTGCTTCAGTCTAGTAAGTGTTCATTGAAATGTTACTAACAATATAAAATTATTCTCATGTTTACTTTATAAAACTCATTAAAAATTTCACATAAAAAGATGTGTACCACATCCCGAAGGTGAACATTTTTAAAATTATACTAAAATGTTTTTTACTTGCTAAAACAATAAGATGGCAGAAGGCATGTATAGAAGATAAAAAAATAAAAACGTGTAAAATAAATAAATAAATAAAAATAACGTGTATAATTCGTCGTGGTACTGTTGTGAACGCGCATCAAAGACTGACATGGAAAAGAATAAATTGTTGAATAAAGTCATTATTTTTGTTTTATTTCCACACAAAAATTATTCCTGTAGCTTCATAACATTATGGTTGAACCTCACATGTCACATGGACTGTTTTAATGATGTCCTTACTACCTTTCTGGGCCTTGAACATGGTAGGTGAGTTGCTGTCTATGCAGGGTCTGAAAGCTCTCGAATTTCATCAGAAATATCTTAATTTGTGTTCCGAAGATGAATGAAAGTCTTACGACATGAGGGTGAGTAATTAATGACAGAATTTTCATTTTTGGGTGAACTATCCCTTTAATTCATGAAATCTCCAAAACTTTTTATTTATTTATTTATTTTTATTTACAACGTTCTGCCTGTGTAGATTCCATGTGATTCTAATTGTTAGTAAAATTAAGTACCAAAAAATTAAATAAGTAAATAATACAAAAATACATCATCAATACCAAGCTACTGTTGCTCAGCCATTTGACACTAATTTGTTAAAAACAATTAGTTTTCAGCTAAATGCGTCCTCACATAGATCAAAGCCTTCAAAGTCTTTTTAAGGCTAGGTTTACACTACTTATATTAGAAACTTATATTTTGAAACTTAAATGTCCTTTTATCTCAACACCCAAAAATAATTATTACATAATAAGAGTAGCTAATATCATCCCCCTACTCTTAAGTAAGCAAATAGCCTCTTTTCTGGTCAAGGTTGAGTCAGCCTAATAGATTTTAACAGACAGGAAAGTCTGTGGTCAGAGTGCAGGAAGCCACGTTGTGAAGCACAGGCCGAGTGCTGGATGCCGTGCTTGGATTGACTGGCCCAGGAGACCCCATGTTTGTTGTCACAGCTGAGCTGCGCACTGTTGAGGCAGTCAAGCGCAGACATGAAGCCAGAGACCCTGAGGACCACCACACCACAGAGAAAATGCCTTCTTAGTTTGACAGTAACTCATTCTCTCTGTGTAAACCCCCACCTCAAGCAGTCTAATTCTAGTGCGACCTCTTGGTAGGTGGGATGTTTTCACTCCAGGCTGAGAAAGAGCAGCTGATGTCTGCTCTGAAGATGGAGTTTGGGAGGCATGGTTTACAGAACGGGGTCAGTGCTAAGAACAAGGGCTCTTGTGTGTTATAAAAACTCCAGCCATTTATCACTGCAGACAATCTCTGGACTGGAAGCAGAGCATATAGCTGCGCTAACATCTATTTCATTTTTTTTTTTCTTTCTTTCTTCTGCAAACACAATTTTTGAGCCAGAGAATATGAAATGTACACTCTTAAAAATAAAGGTTCTTTATGGATCCATGCAAATATAGCATATATAATACCCATGGAATCTTTCCATTGCACAAAAGGTTTATTACATTAGAAAAAAGATCTTAGATTATTAAAATGTTCTTTACACTAGGAAAATACTGGTTCTTTTAAGAACTGTTCACTGTTCACTCGCAAACTCAAATGGTTCTTTCATGGCATCGCTGCTAAAACCTTGATTTTTACGAACGTAAAGGCCTGTTTACATCAAGGATGATAACTACAACAATAAAGATATAATTTTTAAATTGTTCTAAATTTAAAAAATAGTAGAGTCCACATCACTATAACAATAACGGCACAGAGAAAAACGATGTTGGAATCGCAGTGATTTTTTTTTCCAGCTGATGAACGATAAAAACATTGACAGCCAATCAGAATCCATCGTGCTTTAAAGAGCTTGTATATTTAAAGTGCCAGATGACATAATTGCACTCCATACTTATGATAAACAATGTTTTTGTGCGTTGGTGTGGATGCTAATATAGTTATCTTTATAATTATTCTTTGTGTGAACGGGCCTAAAGTAGTGCTTTACAATGTCAAGTTCAATGAATGAATATTAGATAATTTTAGATAACTACTAGTTAATTCATTCATTTTAATATTGTGAACTAACAATGAAAACAACCTATATTAGTAAACCTACAATAGTAATTTATACAAATGCTATTGTTCATTGTTAATTCAAGTTTCATGTTCACAATACTCATTAATTCAATATGAAATGTTAAAATCTATTGGTTTATTTAGAACATTAATGTAGATTAACAAATGATTTTGTTCATTGTTAGTTTACTACACCTAATGCAGTAATTGACGTTAATGAACTGAACCTTATTGTACAGGATAAAGTGTCTTCCAACTGCTAATACAAAAATGTATAAACATGAAACTCAACCATTTTCTTGCAAACAAGCATCATGCATGAGACTACAATGTGTGAGCTTGAGTGTGGAAGGGAGCTGTAAATTTGCAAGTAGCACAATACATGGATTTAAGGTTGTTAACAAGCAGCAGATTTCCTCCTATTGTTGGAGGGTGTTGATACTGTCCAGGGAGAGGAGGGAGCGAGAGCAGGAGCGAGGGGGAGTGGGAACTGAGAGGGTGGGGAGAGAGGCATGCTGGTGAGGATACCGGCTGATTTGGACAGAAAGAGAGAGAGAAGGAGAGAGGGGTGGGGAGTTTCCAGGATTCTTTAAGGCTAGTTTTAAAAACTGCCATCCGGAGGGAAACTTTCAGAAAGCAAGATGACCCAAACTCTGCCTCTGCTGCTGTTGGCCGTGTTGAACTCTCTGAGCTGCCACAGTGAGGTGAGGACCAGGGACCCTGATGTGGAGGAAGAAGAGGCTGTGAAGATTGGAGGAAGGCCACAGCATATTTCTGGCACCTTTGGAACAGCTCACCAACCCTTGCCCCTTGAACATCATAGCATCCCAAAGCCTTCAGATGGCAACCCTCAAAACTCTGCGTACCCCTCAAGAGAGACTGTACATCCATCTGCACGGAGAGGGTGAGTCAAACTGACATATTTCAATATATATATATATATATATATATAAAAAATTTTGTGTGACTCAGGTCAAAATATTTTTGACATGAATGATAAAAAAGGTGTGAAGGATATGTTTGTTGTATTTGTAAATTTAATATATTTGTCTCGTTTGTCTTAAGGTCTTACGTCACAGCTAATTTTCATAACCTGTGTTTTCTTCTTTTACACTGCTAGTCAGACGTCTGAAACATCAATTTTATTATTTCTTTTATTATTTATTATTACTTACCATCAGTGTTGGGGGTAACACATTATAAGTAATGCAAGTTGCGTAATCGGATTACTTTTTTCAAGTAACTAGTAAAGTAACTCATTACTTTTAAATGAACAAGAAAATATCTGAGTTACTTTTTCAAATAAGCAAAGCAAGTTACTTTGTTTTGCTATTTATACATTGACACCTTTCCTGTCCCCATGTTGAGAAAAATTAGGAGTAAGTGCAGAGGCAGAGGCATTTTCTTAGGCCTGAGGCTTATTAATTTCACTCTTGGTGTGAAAGGGCCTTTACAGTCGCCAAAATGTAACTTTTGGGTTTTCTGTTATTAAAAATAAATAAGCAAGCCCAGCCCAGGTGACAAAAAGTAACGCAAAAGTAACGTAATGCACGTATGCAAAGTAACGTTTTACGCAAAATGTTACTTTGCATAAAAAGTAACTAAGTAATGCAATTAGTTACTTTTTACGCAATATTGTAATGCATTACTTTTAAAAGTAACTTTCCCCAACACTGCTTACCACACTGTAGAATAATACTAAAGTCAAAACTGTGAAAAAAACTCAAATGAAAATAGAAATTATGTAGTGAACACAAATGGTTGTGAATCAAATTATTTATTTATTTATTTTTTTCCAAATTAAATTAATCAAGCTTCTACTTGAGATCACAAATGTAATCAATCTCTCAGCTTAAATGAGGTGCATCGTGGGATGCTTTTCCACTTGTTGACTGCTTTTCCTTCTCTGTCTGGCCCAACCCATTCATGAAAATAATAATAATTTTAAAACATATTATTAAGTAATTTTTAAATATAAAAATAATAGTATTTTTTGTAATAAATTCTGATAATAAAATGTATTTTTTTTATTAAGGTAATTAAAATTTTTGTTTTGTAATTCATACATAGTTGTTTCTTTTTATTTCTTTAAGGTTAAACTTTTGTCTAAACTTTTGACTGGTTTTATATGTGCTCTGGAATGTGTGTGTGTGTGTGTGTATGTATATATATATATATATATATATATATATATATATATGTATATATATATATATATATATATATATATATATATATATTTCACTAAATTATCAACACTAAAACCCAGTAAACAACAGTAAAACCCATTTTCCCACACATATTGTTTTCATTAGTTGCAATATTAAATATGCCGTTAACCATTGTATTCTCCTTTCGTTCTGAAATGAATTTGCCCGGGAGGCTTGATTACAGTAATCTTACAATGAAAATACAAGTTAGGGCTTCAGTGATCTAATCTGAAACAATTGCTGGGAAAGCATTAGAGTGAATGAGTTCCAACTCAATGTGAAATCCAATATATACATAAGGGGCTTATGATGCAAATGTTTAGCTGTACACTTCTATTCAACTCATCTCAAATGTGTTAGCTGATATTTTAGTCTTGGTAACACACACACTAACTCTTTCTGGGAGCTGCTGATTTCTTGAGGATGAGATTCAGTGAGACAGGAATTAGACCGGACTGAGCGTGCTCAGCACAGCATAACAGTGAGGCAGAGGACAGGTACCCCTACAGCAGTTTTCAAGGGCATTTACCTTTTAGTCTGGATCAGAACAAAACAAAATGAGCAACAGCTGTGTCCAGAAAAGACATAGGAGGAGTCCTAATCAAAAGTGTTTAGGTGCTTAAAGGAAAATAAAAGAGAGATAAAAAGAAGGGTAAAGATGAAAGAAAGGTAGCTTGATGAAGGATGTTCAGATGTGGGTACATGGAGACAGATTAATGATAAAGCCATAAAGAGGCAGACAGGACTAGCATTCAGCCAAACTATGACCGAATCAGTGTCTGAATAGGGGCTGATGTTTTACTGGACAAAGGGACTGTGGTCCAAGGTGGCAACGAGAGGAAACAGGACAGCCCACCGCTATCTAATCTCTTTGTTTCTGCAGCGGATGCACAAAGGAAGGTCAGTTGAAAAAGCATGAGTAAGGGGTCGTTCATACAGGACTTGTTCTTGCGTTTGAAAACAGCTAGAAAAGAATGGAAAAATGTTTTAAAAGTGTTCTGGAAACCTTCAAAACGCTGATCCTTTGACAGAGGATGCTGAAAAAATACAGAAATGTCACAGATGACGGAAACAGAAAAATGCATCATGTCTCTTATAGGAACACAATAAAAACTTTAAATATGCAAGAACACATGCCACGTGAACAGCCTCTAAGAAAAGCATCCATCTGAGGGAAATAAACTGTGCATGAACAAAGAGAACTGACATGGAAAATCCTGTTTATGTATTTTTCTGTCAGCTCTTATATAATGTTCAAAATGAGAACAGCGCACGGTTTATACATAATCAGCAATTATAGTGTTTATCACTGTTGGGAAATGACGCCACTACAATGCTATTACACAATGTTTGAGCAGTTGAGAAGAACTGTCACCAAACATACCTTTCAGTGTTTGACAACTTCTCTAACTGGGTCATTTTTCACAAAATATGTGTATTTTATTGTATGTTTACGAAATACCATAGAAACGTACAGACTTGCCAAAATAAGATGTGTAGGATGTGTAGATCAATGTGGGCTCATCAGATTCTCTCTGATACAACAGAAAGCTAAAAACAGACATAACGAACTTGCTAATGGAACGACATATAAAACCGTTTGCTCAGCGATTATATCTAGCCCTGGGCATGTTGGGAAGGGTACAACAGGAAGAAACGGGGACTCAAGAGCATATATCTTCATCAGTCTGTGATTGCTTGTATCTGCTCTCAACTTTCACTTTCCCCTGGTCTTTCTTCTTTTATTCTCTGTTTTATCTTCCCAAACCTTCTCTCTCTTGCCAGAAACTGGTGTGCGTATGTAAATCACCGTATGGTCACTACAGCCGTACTCTGCGCTACAGAGACTCAAACTGTGAACCCCTGTTCAGATGGAGCTCCTGACTGTCAAATCATCATGTGAGTCACATAAACCTCAGATCATGCATTTCTACTATGCTTTGCTTTCTGAATTTTGGTGATGGTGATCATTAGGTATAGGCAGTCCTCACGGCCCGTATACAAGCTGAAGCGGATAGTACTCTCTTCTATTCACTGGACATGTTGCCCAGGATATGGAGGACACAACTGCCTGGAAAAAGGTAACATTACATCCAAATATGATCAGTTTTAGGAGTATGTATTTTTCTTCGGCCACTTTCAAAGGACCACATCAGTTGAGTAGCTTATTCAATTTTGCTGACTCATCTTTTGCTTCCTCTTTATCGTTCTTTTCCAGACAAACCTCCGGAGGATGAGACGCATGCTTTAAAGTCTGAGATTAATGACAATGGCAGCTCAGGCAAGTCTGTTGTTTTGGGCAAGGCTGGCTTTACCTTTAACCTTTCATACCTTCCCTTTTTCTGCAAGTTTGCTTTTTTAAAACAACCTTTCTGACAAACAGAGGAAATATCTAGGAGGCCTTTGGCTCAGTGAGTGTCCTTCAACAGGAAAGGGAGAGTCAGCTGGCAACTGATAGCTGGAGAAACAGTGCCCTATGCCAGCACGCAAAAGCAACAATCATGTTTAAGAATAACAACAACTTAAAGTCACGTTTTCCACATAGCCAAAATATCTGGCAGGTGAATATTGTGATGGCAGAACATTTTCCCAGAAGCCATCTCCTTTGTGCCCTCATGCCTTTGTTTCCTGTGTAGAGGTCATAAAACGGTTGATATGTCTCTTAGTCATTTAAAAGGTATCTTATAATTCATCAGTCTTGCAGTTTAAATCATATTAATCAATGTAATATTTTACTTAAACTTCGATGTGTTTGTTTATAAGAGTCTCATGCGTGCCAAATATTTTAAGCCTTATTTCATGAATAAAAAGAAAACATTCTTAGTTAAAATAATATTTGGTTTCATAATATTCTGTAATATTGGGTCATTAAATATAACATTTGTGATGTATTTTAAACACTGTAATCTTCTAGATTAGATGTTGGAAAATCTTTAAGGTCTAAAATAACCTCGCTCAACTGGGCATATACGTGGGCCCAATATTTACCCTCAAACTCAATGTTCTGGTTAACTTCCTTCCCACATTCTCCCTCCAAACAAAATGTGTTAGTTCTTCTTTAGGAGGTAAAATAGGGACTGACCAACTGGAAGACACAAAATGGGCTGACAAACCCATACAGGAGGCTCCTGTTGGTAAGATGCAAAATCAGCATGCAGGAAGAACATTTAGACTGACACATTACAGTCTTTCACCATGCAAAAGTGAACAGCTTGGATACTTAAACAATGACATCTTCTAGAGGATATCCTCTCTTTCTTATAAACAAACTCCACCATGATGTAGTCACCCACAGACGGAAGGAGACAGGGCAAAAAGTCATCAGTGAACCACATGCTCAAGATGAGTCAAGTTGATTGGAAAGAGGTTTATAGCTTCTGCTGGAGTCTAGCCTCATTCAAAGAAAATGTTATCTATAACACTGAGCTCATTCTGTTTAAGTGAAAATACAGCCTATAAAGGAACATCCATCAAAAATGCATTAGCCGTAGTAAGATATTTAGTGACACAGTGAGATGTGTTTTTTTAGGAGGCCTGTAAGGAAAGAGTAATTCCTGATGAAAACACCATAAAAGCTCATGTGGGGCCTGTCAGGCACAGTGATATCCTCTAGGGACTAGAGTTCTGGCAGGGAGACTGTCTGCATGAGCTCAGTGATTTAAAGCTATTTCTGTGGCTGCGTGAGGAATCAATATGCTGATATATCCACCACTGTTTCTATGGTGGCCCAGTAGTGCACAACACAACACATAGGACTAATTTAGTTGTGTTGTGCTAATTTCGTTGTGTTGCAGCTTGTTTCCGTTGTGTTATGACTTGTTTTCGTTGCGTTACGGCTTGTTTCGATTGTATTGTGCTAATTTTGCTGTATTGTGGCTTGTTTCCATTGTGTTACGGCTTATTTCCGTTGTGTTGTGGAGATTTTGTTGTGTTGTGCATTACTGGGCCACTGTAGTTTTCACTTATTAACATCTGAAAAGTATAAAAATGGTAAGCTTTTAGGTTACACTATTTTAAGGTGTCATTGCTACAGTGTAAGTATACATTTAAATACTGAGTAATATTAATGAACTACATGTACTTACTATATGGTTAGGGTTTGGCTTAGGGTTACTTGTATGTAATTATGCATAATTAATTGTTATTATAATTGTAAGTACATGTAACATGTTTAACAGACACCTTAAAATAAAGTGTTACCAGTTTTTACATTAAAGTGGCTTGTTATCAATATTCTAGGTGCCAGAGATGGGATCCCTACCTCTCAGCCTTTGCCATTCCTTGATTCATCCATTCTGCTGTCAATGCATCAGCTAATGTCAACTATAATGAGTCAGGTTCAACCAGTGCTGGAAAGCTTCAATCAAACACTGACACATCTGTCCAGTGAGGTGGACGCATTGTCTCAGGACTTGCAGCAGTTGCGGATGAAACAGGAAGACAACAGGTCCATGAGCAGAGGCGAAGGTCATAGTGGACCTATCGAGCAGAGACTAGAGTACAGCCATCTCCAGATCAATCAAATGAAAACCCAATTGGACATACAGAAAGACCAGTTTGAGAGGGCCTTTCAGGCTCAGCAAGAATTGCTGAAACACAACTTAACAAAACTGAAGGAAGAGATGGATGATCAGATCAGTCAAAGTCAGGATGCACAGGTCATTCACTCACTAGGACTCCATGATTACTCAAAAAACCTTGCATAAATTAACAAATAATATATTTGTGTTATACCAACAGGTGAATCTCCAGTCTCTAACTGAATTGGTTGAGGAGGTGAGACTTGGCCAGAAGAAGGTGGATGGGGTACTGCAGAGAGAACGTGCTGAGTTTGTCAAAGCAAGTGGAGGCCAGCCAACACAGGAGTCAGGAGTGTGGGAGGCCATCACTCGACTAGATGAGAAGGCACAAAGTAACTCTGCGAAGCTCAGCAGCTTGTCTGAGACTTCTAAGGACTCTGATAGAGCGGTCCGGGCTCTGCAAACAGACCTACTGAACCAGGGACAGAGCCTAGAGGAGGTCAAACAGCGCATTGAGGTCCACTTTGCAGAGACAGGTCTGGAGGTGGAGGCTACTCGCGTCAGGCTGCTCAACAGCATTGGCGAGCTCACAGCTAACCTAAGTGCACACGAGGGTCAGTTGAGAGAAATTGAGTTTGACCTGGACAACATCTATCAACAACTACAAAGAAATGATTCAGCAGTTGCAGAGCAGGCCTGTAGTTGTAAGTCGATTGGCAGTTCACTAGCTAGGTTGGAGTTGGAGGTGGCTAATGTGACACAGTTAGCCAAACAGAACCGACTTGCACTTGAGGAGGCAGATCTAGAAAGGAATCAGGCCACCGAAATGGAGGATCTTCATCAGGGCCTGCTGAACATAAAGGAATCATTGGCCTTTGAGCAGGACAGAAGCAGGAGTCTTCAAGACAGCATGTCGCAGCTACAGGCTTCACTCTTGGACAGCCAGCAGGAGATCCGAGACCTGAGGCAACGGGACAAGGACAAGTCGTATGAAATTCAAGGCCTATCAGCCACCTTCTCTTCCCTCCTGAATGATGCCGTACGCCACTCTGAAGTCCTGGAAGTGCTACTCGGAGTGGAGGTCTTGGAATTCACACGCTGGTCACATAGTCAAAAGAAAGAGATCAGTATCCCAGATCTTTTACAGAGAATGGATGTGATGCAGAAAAAGATTGAGACACATGACAGGACCCTGGCCTCCCTTCGGAGGAAGCATCCTGACGGAGATGAGATGAATAGCGATGACCCAGTGGCATACTTAGAGGGAACCGGTACAAATAACCAGGTGAGGGGCCCTGAAATGTACCAGTCCTCTTTACCAGACCCTTCGACTGGAGAGGACGATGTGGATTATTCAGTAAGTGACTTCTGGAGTCTGGGAAAAGAGGTGGAGCAGTTAGCAGGTAGAATAACCATGCTAGAAGAACACTGTGGAAACTGCACTGCGCCCCCTGGTGGTTCTGTTGTAGAACTGCAGGCAGATATAGCATCCCTTCGTCAGAACCTAGGGGATCATTTGAGAATGTTTCAAAAACTGTTCAGTAATACAGAGGAACTGGTCAGCTCGACTAGAAGCCTGAATCTAGATGAAGTTTGGAGACTGGTGAGAAGGAAAGAAGGAAAGAAAAGGAGGGGGATCCAAAAGCAAGAAGACCAGATGAAAAGAGAAGAAAAGTCTTCCAGTGGGCGAAGCAAAAGAGACAGTGAAAGAGGTAAGAGATCTTCTTTATGCAGTTATTTTTTTGAACATGAATGAAGAAACCTGCATAGTATACATACAACAACACTGCCCCTCAGCGGACAACACTAAAACTACATCATGACAAAGCATTTTTTCTCCAACCGAAAATGATGCTTTTTACCTAAAAATCATCAAAATACTTTCATCTTTTCAGAACATGCTCTGTTGCCACATTCCCCTGTGGTGTTCATCACAACCCTGGACTACAGAAGAGGACCAAATGGGGAGCTCACATCGAAAAACGTGGCTGTGAACTACGGTGGTACTTTTAATCCTACATCAGGGGTGTTCCAGGCCCCTGAGACTGGATTCTATCTCTTTTTAGTGACCTTAGACTTTGAGAGAGGCCTTTCATTGGCTGTACTGAAGCGCAGTGGAGTTCCAGTGGCCTCTCTCAGACAGGAACAAGGGGAGAAAAGGGGAGCAGTGAGCCGAGTCTCCCTGCTGGAGCTTCGGCAAGGGGAGACAGTTACATTAGAATTGATGCATGGATCATTACGAAAAGCGCAGCCTGGGGACAACACACTGTCTGGACTATTGCTCTTCATTACAGAGCACAAGGACATGCTGTGAAGAGAACTGGGTGAGTAACAAAGCATGGGAGGATACGTCTGAGTCTGACGTACTGTGCGTCACTGCCAGACATGCTGTATTTTGTATGCATGCAGCCTCTTCTTGAAAGTGCAAAAATACTTGCATTGGATTCTGGAATAATACTGAGAAAACATGGTAATTTAAATAAATAAGGGGAAGCCAGTTATACAACAGAAATATTTAGATACCACCAGTTCTTCTGTTGATCTTTAAAATGTGGAGGATCTATTAATAAAGCAAGGAAACAATACACTACGGAAACCAATTCCTATGAGGGACTATGAATAAACAAAAGGTACCAATAATGAGGAAACTCTGTACATCAAAAAATGGACATTCAGCAATTCTTGCATTTGGTTTGAAATGTAAAACAAGAAAAAAAACAACAACAATGATTGTGTACTAAAATAAGGTAATTTACTTAAAAATTGATACACTGGACAAATTCTGTGTACAGAACAGCTTTTTCTTGGTAAACATAAGGCACCTCTCTTAAAACCAGATGTTGTGCACAATTAAAACAAAGTTCATATTATTCAGGCCATTTTACATGTTTTCTTACACATTAAACAATTAAGACAAAAACATTGTGTAGTCATTTATCTAAACAGATGAGCTTAAATTAGTCCAATTGTGATTTTACAAGGTAACTGGCATGATTGTAATGGACAGAATAGGCTTGAGCACAACTGTAGCCCAAACAATAAGAAAAGACTCAAGCAATGGGAGATCTGAATCTTCAATTCAAAGCAAACGTTTTTGTACCTGTATGATTTATATTTTCCAAACTGCTATAATAACTTGATGCACGCCGATGATATAACCTGATCTTCAAGGGAGGAATGACCAACTTGTTTTTCCCTGGTTTTGAAGATAGTGCTAATAATGCATTGTTGTGTTATTTAAATTTGAAATTAAAAAAAAAAAAAAGCATTCACAATCTTATGAAAAAAGTATTTTCATGTATATGAAAGGTGAAAGTCGCCTGTCCTGACTTTTCAGTAAATTACATACAAAGGGTCTAGTTTTACATATTATAGAAATGACAAATAGTGATAATTCACACCCACACTTTCATAGGAAGTCATTAAATGTAGAATTTCATCTTAAAAGTCAATTTTAAATTTAGTATTTGAGCTGCTCTGTAAAAACATTGAGAATGTCAGTTGCAAGAACAGTGTTAATAGTCCGGCAAGTAAAAATATTTTACCACAGTAATTCATACTATATGACATGACATGAATAAATAGCACATGCATTTGCATTATTCTAGCACATTAGAGATTTATGAGTCATATGATTCCCAAGCATCACAACGTTAGATTCAAGGCAAAACTGTTTAAATGAGGCATTGAAAACAGCAATCCAATCTGACGCTGATGAATCAGATCTGATATAGTGAGGTTGACTTGAAGGCTATTGGATAAAACACAACAACGTTTATGAGGCATTCGGGAGCAGTGGGCATACATCTGCACCGACACGCCTGCAATAAGCCAGATCAGATCTGCCATTCTGAGAGATTGAAAGTCACCATATCTTCTTGATGAACAGATCTTATATAACAGCAGTGTTGGCAATATTTGACCGGTGGTACTTCAATTCTTCAGGCCAGAGCTGGAGTAATGATCACATCACTCCTGTCATTATACCTGAACTTTTTATACCTAGCAGTGAATACATTCCCAGTCTTCACAAGATGGTCAGATTTCAACTAGAAAACCTTATTGCTAACACTCCTTTTTGGACAGATTCTCAGAAAGGAAAGCAGTTTTTCTCAAAAAGGCTATTAATTAAAATATCAATATGTAGTAACGGGACATTTTTTGTTTTATACATATTTCATAACATGGGTCATTTGAATTAAATAGGGTGTGTTCACTCTTGATGTTTCAGTGGCCACAGCTGCACACGATCCAAATGCAGAGTTGCAAATATCACCCCAAATATGTCTGCCGCTCGCTCAACAACAGAGGGGTCAGTCCTCAAGCCTTCTCCCAAACGGCTCCATTACTGCTGGCTCCATGCCACTCCTCCATACAGATGCATCGTATCACACAGCTTTCACAGAAAGCACCATATGCTCTTTGATTCTCTCCCAGTATATAAAAGAGAGCCTGAAGAAGGAAAAATGGTGGCAGTGGGGATGATGTGAGTACCGATGCCTGTAGAACAGTTGTCCTTAGTTCCTCTTGAATGCATTATGGCACATACTGTCCAGCAGAGGGTGCTACATGACACTAAGAGCATTACTGCAATAGGGTGAGGAATTACAGCCATCAGGGAGGCAAATGTTCTGCTCAGCAGCGCCCCCACAGGTCTGTTTAGGAACTGAGGCAATAATTCATAAATGTGAGCATAAATATCTCCATGATTTTTCTCAGACTGGCATTGGAGGGAAAACTGATCATATTTTGATATCCTGTGATTCAACCATTTTGGCAAGTGTTTTCTTGACTCGAAGAGCTGTGAGGCGAGAGGCTGGGTTGTGTGCCCAGCACTCAGACATGAGCTTTAGCATGGCCCGTAAGCACTGTGTGGAGACAAAAAAACAAAAACAAAAACAAAACAATTGTTTTAGGTTTGCGTTTTACACAACTATAAAATAGTCAGTTACAAAGCAGTGATGTTTAAAGACCACATGAAATCAAAAGTTGTGTGGCTGTTAGCACATATCTGTTAGTAATGAGGTCAACTATACACTACTAGTCAAAGGTTTCTGAAAAGTAAGATTTTTTATCTTTTTTAAAGAAGTCTCTTCTGCTCACTAAGCCTGCATTTATTTGATCCAAAGTACAGCAAAAACAGTAAAGTTTTGAAATATTTTTACTATTTAAAATAACTGTTTTCTATTTGAATATAATTTAATATGTAATTTATTCCCAGGGTTGCCAGGTTTTTGCAACAAAACCCGCCCAATTGCTACTCAAAACTAGCCCAATCAAGCGTGGTCCCCCGGTAAAATGGAGTAAAATACATGTTTTTTGGCGAGGTTCCCCTGGTACAACTTGCATTCCAGGGGCTAAATATCACGTTATTGGGGTTGCTTCAACCCACGGAGAAGAAAAACAACCCGCGGCAACAGTGTAAAAGTAGCCCACTGTTTATTCCTGTGATTTCAAAGCTGAATTTTTAGCATCATTACTCCAGTCACATGATCCTTCGGAATTTCTAATATTAAAAACATTAAAAATCTTACTGTTCAAAAACTTTTGACTGGTAGTGTATGGCTAATGTATTCCTACATGTAGGGCTGTCGCGGTAAAGGAATTTCCCTTGCGGTAATTTTGAGTGGCTCAAAAGCGCAGTATGTGGTATTATCGTCATATACATACATATATATATATATATATATATATATATATATATATATATACACATACATACACATATACATATATATATGTATATGTGTGTGTATATATATATATATATATATATATATATATATATATATATATATATATATATACACACACACACGTATACAAGATCTGTGTGTGTATGTGTTATGATGTAAGGACTTCAGAAACCAAAACTAAATCGCGTTGAAACAGGAAGTGAAGTAAACAGAAGAGAATGACAAAATAACGGTCCACATAACAAAACATAAACCTGACAATAAGATCGTTAGGCTATTGTTATATAACAGTTCGAATCTGACTGAACAAGAGACTTTTTCTGTTGATATTTCACCTGCGAGTTCTAGACGGGCTGTCAGTCAGTGCAGTTTTATTGTTGCGCCACAAGGTGGCGTCAAGGGAGTGTCTTTGAGTGAGTCTTTAAAACGTTCATTCAACTACACATTCAAAAACACTGATTCATTCAAAGAGAGATGTAATGAAACACGCTGTTGAAATCATTTTAACTTTGAGTGCCACTTTTAAAGGCTCAGCTGACCAGCAGAGCGTCGATGCTAAGACAGATTTCGCTTTCCTTGGACATGACAACCTGTTTTCACAAATATACAAGACTCAGCCTGAAGGACAGACGCAGGTAATAGCACACGCTCAGTCGATCTCTCTCTCATTCGCTGTCTGTTTAGGCTTGTTAAGTGCAAATCTACTGAGCCTTTGTACAAATCAGCATGGTACACATTATGTTATCATTATTAACTTAAATATTCAGTACACATGCACGAAGTGTAAAACGAGAAGGGAATAACCATACAAAAAAAGAAAACATGCAAATATCGCGGTTGCTGCGGTTGTTACATTCCTCTGAGGTTATGCTTGTCAATAGCGCGGTATTGCGATATTGCGGTTATCACGACAGCCCTAACTACATGTTGACAAAATTAATGCTAGATCTTACCTCGTCACTGTTCCAGCGATTAGACACCACTGGCCGCATGCCTTTAACACATACCACTTCCCTCATGTCCTCGTAGGAAGGTTCTGAAGATACCATGTCCCAGTATGGCAACTGATATTCCTCAACAATGCCTGCACATAAAAGAAAATGACATTATTAAGACAAATCCATGACATATTTAGAAAGATGAAACATGTTTTGAAACATGCTTTGAAATGTGTACACATTATCATACACTGACAAAACACACACAACTAACCTCCTGTCACGCATCGGCGGGCCATCTCCCAAACAATGAGCCCATAGCTGTAAATATCAGCCATTATGTACGCTTGGAACTGGTTCTTATTTAGGGTCTCATCAAGGACCTCTGGTGCCATGTACCGCCGTGTCCCCATCCTCGTGCTCAGAGGGACATCCACCTCATTGGTATCACTAAAATAAAAGCAAATGCAAATGACTGCATACTAGCTGTAAATAAAGTATGCTTCAATAATGTTTTTTTTTACATTGCCAGTGTGTTTGAGTGTGTGTTGCAAGAGTGTCTTCACCTGTTGTATTTCACAGCCAAGCCCAAATCAGCGATGCAACAGGTGCCATTTTTCTTTATGAGGATGTTTTTGCTCTTCAGGTCTCTGTGAGCGATGGCAGGTTTGCCCTGTGTGCCGTAGATCTCTGTGTGGAGGTGGCACAGGCCGCAGGCTGCAGAATAGGCCAGCCTTAGCAGAGCTTGTGTGTCCAGGGTGGTGTATTTCAGATAGTCATAAAGAGAACCATTCTCATGGTAGTCCGTGATGAGGAAAAGCTGAGTGAATGCACCCGTGCCCTTAATATCTGCAGCTATGAAGCCTGGAGCAAGATAGAAAAAATGAGTGTTAATGTAAATAAAATATCACATCTGTAAATGTTTTATATCAGGTTACAAATCTACCATGAACCAGCTAAATGTTTCTAAATGTAATATACATGTGTTTGACTCTGTACATTGATAATGATTATTTTATATATATATATATATATATATATATATATATATATATATATATATATATATATATATATATATATATATATATATATATATATATATATATATATATATATATATATATATATATATATATATATATATATATAAAATATGTAATGGGGTCCCTACAATGTCTTTGGCCTTTTTTTTTTTGTGATGGAACCTACCGAGTATATTTTCATGCCTCATGAGCACTGTTTGGTAAATCTCGGTCTCTCTGAACCAACTGGCCTCTTCACGGGTAAAGAACACTTTCACCGCAACCTTTTCTCCTCTCCAGCGACCAAACCACACTTCTCCATAACGCCCCTTCCCGATTTGACGTACCATCTGAATTTGTTTGGCAATGGTGCGCTGGACCTGTGAATCAACATTGAACAATTGGACAACTGGACAACCATTTATCATAACTCAAAATATTTCACGGTTCCTAACCAAAACAAGATGCACAACCATTTATCAAGAGTTCCCACAACTTCTGACCAATGAATTTATGATGTTATCAGTTTCATGACATTTACAGCAATTTGTGATTACTGGATAATGATTTTAAGAACAAAAACAAAACAAAACTCAAATCAAAACAACAAAAACACAACAAACTCCTGGCCAATAAAATATTTTAGATCTGTGCACAACTACAAATATTTATACTGACTAAAGAAATTTTAGAATTGGAAAACACAATTTTAAAATTCTCTGATATTTCTTTTCAAAGACCTTTCAAACCACATTCTTAAAAAAAACATGTTCAGAAATGGTGCCTCACCAGCAGGGGGAGCCCTGAACCGGAGCCAGTGCTGGACTGACTAATGAGATCTTTGAGAGACTCTCCTGCTGGGATGAAGGCCTCGTCCTGCTCCAGATCTCTCTGGTACCGTCTCCGTCCTGTCTGCAGCTTATACCTGATCAAACAGCCACACAGAGCATATAATCACCTTCAATATTGTGTTACATCACAGAAGCCTTCCATAAAGGGATCAGTACCTTATTACTAAGAGCTACAGTATATAGCCATGCATTAAGGTCAAGCATAAAGGTGCTAAATTTACTTGACTAAGGTGTAAACAGGTGTGCCTCTGCCAGTGTTGTCAGTGTGCTGGTCAATAATTAACAGACTGAGGTGCATCTTTCATTCATTTCAGCTGGATAAACACGTCATTATGAAATAAAAGTCTCACCTGTAGTAACACACCACAGTTATGGCCACCAAAGTGAAGCAACACACCGTCACGGAGATCAGGAAAGCCAGCAAGTGGGCGTTCCATAATGGAGGCTCTGGATTACAATGAGGCCACATAGTTTTAAAAACTGATAAGAAATGTTTCTTGAGCACCAAATCAGTTTATAAGAATGATTTCTGAAGGACCATGCCACACTGAATACTGAAGTAATGGCTGCTGAAAATTCAGCTTAGCTATTACAGAAATAAACTACATTAAAAAAATTATTTTAAATTGTTACAATATTTTAAAATATTACTGTTTTTAATGTATTACTGATTAAATAAAAGCAGCCTTGCTAAGCAAAAATAAACTCCAAAAATATAAAAAAAAATCTTACAGACTCCAAACTTTTAAACAAAAGTGTATATATACACACAAATACATATATTTATTATATTTAGGTTCTTCTTAAATTACGTGCAACTTACTTCCTGGAATAGGAGGTGGAAGTGTGGGCTGAAGGTCTCTATTACAGAAATCAGTGGAACAGCACTCAATGGTCCGTCTGGTCTGAGCATTAGGAGAGTCCTGGACAACAATAACCACATTCAGTCAATGATAATGCCTCAGCACTTAAACATTTATTCTTCACTCTCCTGTTCATGTATTACCTTGCACTGGAAGTGAGAGCCCTCATACTTCATGCAGCCAGAGGTGAGGATAGCCTCGCCGTGCTCATCCTCCTCTATGATAGCAAAACACTGGCCATTCGTCCTGCGTTAACACACAAAGACCATTTAATAACAGTGTGCGCATTTAGGTGAGGAAAGTGGAAAGTGGCTGGTGTGTACAGAAGGAAAAGCACATGGTGTACTCACTCGCAGGTGTTGTTCGTGGCATCTTCGGGGCAGTGGCCTGAGCAGTAGCAGCTAAGGAAGCGGGCAGCATCTTCTGGGGCCACGGTGGAGCCATCCCCTGCCTGGGATCTCTTTGGATCCGATCCGGGCTTGACTCCAGTGCCGTGAAGCATGTAGTCTGGGTTCTGCCCACCTAGAAGAATTGAAATACGGGAAATCAGATTTTAGACTGCCTAGAATGTAACTGTCTCTGACAGAATCATCATTGCGCAAACATTGAGTCATATCAACCGTTTTATTAAAGCAATGAAACTGAGAACCGAAACCAAACCAAAAATGAATATACCTACGCATAAATATCAGTCTTAAGACTTGGAATATAGCCTAATTTATGAAACTTATAGACTATTTTTATTATACTTTTACAATATTTTTACATCCTTTTTGAAGCTTGAGAGCTCTAGTCTTGATTCACAGAAATGAGCTAAAGTCATACAGGTTTGAGAAAGAAAAAAAGATAATTTATATATCTCAAATCTATAAAAATCACAGCCACTCGGTAAACAAAGCCCCTCTTATTGCCTTCATTCTGTGCAAAGAATCTAAGGATCTTAGATAAATAGGTCGGAGTGAGGAAAACAGATCACCATAGACTGTGAGTAAAAGAGGGCGATAAGGATTGAAAACTGGGACAAAGAAAGAGAGACATGCAGATTTCTCTGTGCTGTAACCTGATCCGTCTGAGTGCGTGAGCATTTGTCGCAGACAGACAGGGTGCATATTGCCCCAGGCACAAAGACTCATGTGTTTAGTATTGCTGTGGGTGCTTCCTCTTAAAGCCCTGCTGCTCGTCCTGCAGGTCCGGACAGGCCTAAACCCAGTCAAAATAAGCCCACACTAAAACAGGCATGCTGCTGTTTAGTAAAACACCACATTCCACACCTAGGATCTCAATACTAGAGCCGCGCTTCAGACTCGTCCCACGTCTTCAGGCCTCTCTCTGAATATTAACATAAATATCAGAGTCCCTCTGAATCTCAGTGCCTCATTTCCCACATTAGATGGGCAAATCCAAACAAATATAAATGTCAAACTCCATCCATTAGGCAGATCTTACCTGCTATCAGTAGAGTTACACGACAGCAACACCTCCAGCCATATCAGCTGGGGTGGAGACCACTAAACTGATATACAGTCTGATAAAACAGAAGCGTGGAGCCAGGACGCTTTAAGCCCTGAGAGCTGATATCAGCCTGAGGAATGAAGAGGACGTGGCACAATAATATCGGAGGAAGAGAATAAACAAACCGCTTGTTAAACATCTACAGGAAAATCACACTACAGGAGAATTCAGTGAGAATCTCATAAAAATATATTGTTTCTAATTACATACTGCTTCAATACATGTTTACATTCATATTCAGTGCAATCAGTAAAGAAGCAGGTCATGTAAATAAGCAGAAATATCTAAAATGGCACATTTAAGAGCAGGTTCAGTGCTTCTATGGCATTGTGGCCAGAAGCAAAGTGCCCTACAAAGCAGTGAATGTAATAATATATGTAAAAATATGAAAATATAGACTACATCTGTGACACAGAGAATGTGTTTAAAGGTCAGAATGTACAAAAAAAAAAAGAAAGAAAGGTTTTGCAGAACTTGTGAGCTGAATCTCATAAAAAAACATGACCAGATCACATAACACCCCGAAATTAAGAAGTTAAAAATAAATAAATATCTATATATTTATCAATAGGATACAGTACAAATACAATTAAGCATGTTTTGGACCATTATCCTTTCAATTAATATACTTTTATTTCCGAATTAATTAGATTTTTTTTTTGATAATTTTTGTTTAATTAGATTTTAATAACTGCAATACATAAAAAGTGCAATTTGTGGAATAACATTACGGTTTTATTTAAACCATCAGAAATTAAAGACTACAACAAATGCATGAATACTCAATGTAAACACTATACTATAATAAATTTAATATGCTACATTAGCATTATAAAAAAATAAATGGCACTAATATATATATATATATATATATATATATATATATATATATATATATATATATATATATATATATATATATATATATATATATATATATATATAAAAACCTTAATTTTCCTAAAAAAAAAAAAAAAAAAACTATTTTCTTTTAGCACTATGTAATTTTTTTTTTTCATTTTGATTGTGGGCTGAAATATGACCCGAGCATGTTTTATGAGATTCACCCAGGGACTTGAAATGATCCGAGTGGAAAAACATGATGCACGGCCAGGAATAAAAGTGTGCTTGACAATGCAGTGGCTATAATCAGTTTTATTGAGAGTGATCCTGGAACAGATGTGTCAAACATGATAAGACGTTACTCAACACCAAGTCAATTTGTGGAACATCGCTTACAAAAGAACATGTCATGAAACATTCTGTTGAATGGCCTGAAAGTGAAACGGTGAGAAGTGGGATTAGGAGGGAAAGTGAAAGACCAGATTAGGAACACAAGAGACAGGATTATAGTGTATAAATGTGAGGTTGAAGACCGGGTCGAGTGGCACGAGCTCTGGAGACTGATCAAACACTCCCAAGCCCTCCTCTCTTTTCATGTAATGCTTTGTCTCTCGGTGTATGAGTCAGTCCATTCATATGCTACACTCCTGCGATAGCCAGTGATACAAATCTTCTGTTTATGTGTCACGGTTTGGTTTTTGCACTTGAGAAATGTTCATTTGAAGCCATGAAGGCGTCCCACAGCCCCCTCCATTAGGGTAAAATGCAAAATACATGGCAAAAGCATTTGATGTAACATCTTTGATCACTTCACAGTTTAGTCCAGGCGCCGTTGCTGTCACACGGGGCCCAGTGTGATAATGGAGGTGGAAACCAGTAACATAAACATGGTGGAATAGAGAGGAAAAAGAAAGAAAGAAAAACAGTATCGCTCCGAAAGCCTTGCTCTCAGCGAGAGGCCAGTAAATTGAAGGAATGCGAACCGTGTAGTCAGAAACACGACTCGCTTTTAAGAGCGACTGTAAAAGGCAGGTTAATCTGTTATGATGTGTTGAGCCCTACACGTCCTAACAGCTACAATGCGCAGATAAGCGCCAGCTAAATTCCCGCAACCACAACAGCGGCACACAAACAACCACAGGGCTCAGGAATGTTATCTGAGCTGAAACACATAAAACAGGTTTTGACCCAGAAGGGTTACTAAATCAGAGCAGATGCGACTTCTTGTGCTATCTCTGAAGTACCTCCGAGGCACCGAGTGATTCATTGACATTACGAAGCCACTGAATACATTTGCTCTCCTTCCCCCTCTCTGCATTTTTCCCTGGCTCGGAGAGACGGATCTACAGAGCATCGCCGTACTCCTACATGTGTGCTTGATTTTGGCTCGCCGTCACCGTGGAGTCTGAGGTCTGGCAGTACTCAGGCAGTAATGAGTCCTGCTGACCGCATTCTCCCAGCCTGTAGGCAGCTCGGCTCAGACTCCAGCGCCAGCCTCTTAAAGAGACACTTCAGCTCTATTTTCCATACAGTGGGCCCGAACATATACACACCACTCTACAGTTACACGTCCAATCAAAGTAACAGGTGAAGCCAATCAGCAATCTCACTGTGTAGATGGGTAAACCTTGTAATTCATCACAAGCTATGTTTCCATCCAAAGTTGCGATAATTTGGAATATTGAATAAAACATTTGCGAATAAAGCATTCATTCAATAAAGTTTTCATTCAACGAATCAACGAGAACAAAATGATCACTTCCTGATAAACTGACACTAAATATCACTACAAAAAGTAGGAGAAGCCACTGAATAATTTTCATATACAATAAATTACTTGTGCCTCAGAGTGGAGGTGGATGCCTGCTGTTTGGAAACGCAGTCGTGTAAGACAGCTCTGGGAGGCAATTATACAGAAATACTTTCACGGCAGACAGGCTGTGCAATGAGATCGGTCCGCTGGTTAGTCAAGTTATGCCGTCCCATCGCGCAAAGTCACATGACTTTTTTTGATGAGCACGGAGGAATTTATTCGGTAAATGTGTTTCCATCCTTCATTTTTCACATGAACTCTTTTTCAAAGTCAAAAAACACCTCAAGCGAGCGTAAAAACGTTTTAGTGAATTTATTGATTTTTTTTTTTCTCAAAATTTTTTCCTGATGTGAAACTTCAAAATATCAAACCAAATAAAAAAATGGTGCTTTTAACACAAAAAAAAAAAAAAAAAAATCCAAACCATTTTTTTTTGCTTACCCAAAAAATTTACAATTCTGTCATCATTTACTTACCCTTATGAAGATATTTAAAAAATAAAAAAAAAATCAATCTCTCTCTCGACCCTACTGTCTTTGATAGTATAGACAGAAACAGCTGAAACGTTCTTTAAAATATCTTCTTTCATGGTCTCAAGGTCATTTTTCATAGATGTTTGAAGTCAGTTTCCCTCAAGTTCAAACATGTGTCTTAACAGAATAACCACCAGCGTAGTTCATCATACTAACTATAAACATGTTCCATAAACTTTTTTTCTTCATTTTCAACAACACATCTACATTTTGAAATCTAACCAATTTAATTTTGACTTAAAAGTGTGTTTGCGCTATATTTCTATAAATCCACGATTTGATATTTTGTTATATCTTGCAGCAACATTTTTTAAAAGTGGTATAAGTGTCCATGTACTTTTTAGGGCCACTATTTCATGCCATAGTGTTGCTTGAACACTGTCAGCGTAAGATGAGGCAGTAGCTGAAGCTTTAGCTGTGATCTCCAGGGTAAACATCTGCGGTTTGACCCTATTAAAAGAGAGGGGAGAGCAGGCAGCTCAGACGCTACTGAAGCTGTAATGGGAGGCTGGTCAAGAGGTAAGCAAAGAATATGAGTGCTTCACAGTCTTCACACCTTCATGAACAGGCTATGCTAGCTGTTTCTGGCTTCTGTAAAGTACAAAAGTGACAGAAAGACCGCAAAGAAGCTGTTCTGCAAGTAAATTTCGAAATCACAAACCGAAAAGTAGTACGCTTTGTGGATCTCCATGTGTTCTCTGTGTTGTAGCTATTATTTCTCCGTGCTGCAGTAAGACTTAACAGGAAATGATGCAATGAGCCAGCCAAGTCTCTACGAGGGCGTTTGGATCACAAGCCTATAATCAAGACGCTGGTCCTCATGACAGTCTCTCAGTGTCTGCAGCAGAAACGTAGGAGAGGGTAAATAAAAACACAAAAATCCTCCAAGATGTCCTTGTGCCAAAATACATCACTGGGTATCCATTAGCTACATCAAAATAACATGTGAATCATGTATCCTTGAGGGACGACACGTAGGAGGTTTGCCCTTCTGTGAGAGGCTGAAATATTAGAGACATTTATTTATTTAATTCTTACACCAGTTATTCATTAAAAGCCATACACGTTTACAACAAAAAGAAACTGAACAATGTGCAAAGGCCAGGCTGTAGGTTGTGGGCTGGCAGGAACGACTTAAGCTTTAAGTGGCCGTTAACCTGAACCTGCCATTATTACTTATTTACTTTCATCTCTTTAATAACGATCATTATAATTATCACATGAGCTTCCATTTCAGGGCAAAATCCCCCAACACGTAATAATCCAGCACAATTTGAAGACCAGCTCGTTAAAAATGGAATGAGGGGGAAGGAAAAAAGGGAACGTGGAAAACAACGGCCTGCCTGACACAGACCAATAAAGTTGGCTGCCTTTATGAAAGTAAAGCTCTAATGGGCTCGGAGACACCTCTAGAGCCAAGTACCTAACAGCAAGCTGTAAAAGTGAAGAGTTCAGACCGCCTTTAACAGGCTCTTGTGCCGCACCGCTGCACACATGCTTGCTACAGTGAACGCATGTCAGAGTACAGAAGCTCAAGTCCTCTATTCAAATGCTTTGGAACCTGTGGTCTACAAAAACAAGGAAAGGAACAGTCACGCACACCAACACAGGCCTTCATTGTCAGACAGTAATGATTATTTCCGGAGAGCAGCATGCATTTGGCATATTTAGTCCGGTACCTGTCAGCCAGCACAATACAGGAAACAGTTAAAGTGTCAGGGAAACTCACAGCACTGACAATAGACTCAACAAGCTTCCTGTAGTAGGACCTGGGCAGGCGGCCCAGCGTGGTAGAGCGGTGCATCATGGGAAATGAGGGCAGAGGGACAGAATCAATGAAGCAACACGTGACTTGTTTAAAACACTGCTTTAAGATCAGTCATAACCCATTCATGAGGAAGTAGTGATATAAAAACCTGGCAAATATCAATAAACAGATAATATTTTCATGTCATGTAGGGCCCTATGAAATCTATTTTATTTTTTTTCCCAAATTCCGTTTAATTTTTTTCCCAAATTCCGATTTTTCCATTTGAATTTTTCTGGATTCCATTTTTTTTTTGTTTTAATTTTTCTAGACTCTGTTTTAATGGTTAAATTTAAAAAGTATTAATCAAAAAGTATGTCTAATGAACTGAAATCCTGAAACTTACAAAATATAAAAGCAATTTATTAAACGTTTGACAAAAATGAAATCTGTTTTCCTTTTTCCCCTAAATTCAGTTTCTGTTTTCCATTAATTTTATGGATTCTATTTTAATGGTTTCATAAAATTTTAATTATCAAAAGCATGTCTAATTCATTTATATTATTAAAAATTTAATTATTATTTCATTTCTTTCTTTTATTTCCCCCGGAAATACTGTGTTTTGTATTTAAATTTTTCTGGTAAACATTTTTTTTCAGGTGAACGTTCCTTAAAAAATAATGTTTTAATAATAGTTTTATTAGTAGTAGTAGTACTATTATTACATAAAGTAATATATTTCGGTCACCGTTTCTTCAAGTTAAACTGAACTTTTATCCCTGCTTTAGTATGTGTGTAGTAAATGAAAATGGCGTGCATCTGCGCCATTTACTCACACATAGAAATGCAGAACATGCAGGATTCATATAATCTTTTTGCTGCTTAATATTCACAGGCACTGGTCCATATCACGTTTTCATTTAAGTGTACTGACCTACTTTTGATTTATACATTTGACATTCCATATTATACTGTAAATTCCATATTTATGACTGGATTCCGCTTTTCCTGCATCACGGAAATCATAGGGCCCTAGTTATGGCCAGCAACCGATAAATGGACAAAAAATTCATTAAAATTACACCTAGAATTGTTTTAAATGCTACAAGTTAATTTAGAAATTACAAAATTTTTAAATACAGCCTGAAAATAAGGGATATTCACTTTGAGATTTGAAGATTTATTACATTAATGTATTAAATGCTAATAAATAATAAATAAATTAATTTATAATAAATAAAATAAATGAAAAAATAAATAAATACAAGTGAATTTAGATATCACAACCTTTTAACATACAGTATAAAAAGGATATTCATTTTGAGATTTACTAAAGACTCAATACGCTCATGTTAAAAAATCATGAATGGAAAAACTGAACCAAACTAAAGATGTAAAACAAATCAAGCAGTGATCTCAATATTACCATATAACCTAGAAAGTAAAAATGCCTCAGTTTGATTGTTATGTTTCAGCCTGCTTGGGTTTCCTCACAGCCGAGTAACTAGATCCTCTTACTGCCAGTTTTCCTCTCCTATGAGTCTCAACCTATAAGTGCTCAACCTCACCTTCTCCTCTGAAGGCAGAAAATTCCATAAAGTTAATTTATTAGCTCCAGGACTGAAAGCCTGTGTTAAATGTGTTGAATGACATGACATTTCTCAGAGGAACACGCCGCAATATGCAGTCAGGAGACATTATTCTGTGTCAGACGTCGACCTGCCCTCAGATCAACTTCCATAAAGAAGAAGAAAAAAAACACGTGCAGCAGCATTCATCTGCAGCTCAACTCTCACCCTGTCGTGTTCTCACTGCCACTCCAGTCTCCCTCATCATTTAACAGGAACCTTTGCAATGACCGAGGGTAGTTACCCTTTGTTTTAAAGGCTCTGGTTGACTTTACGAGTGAGAAGAAATTGCTGCCAGCACCCATTTCTTCTTTTGTTCCTTTACAGGGAGGGAAACAGCAGAAGGAAGAATATATTTAAAGAGGCTAAACTAGGCAAGCAGACAGTGAGCACTCCAAACAATTGTAAAGTTAAAATTATGTCAGTACAGTGAACAAAAACTCTTGTACCAAACAACAGAGGAAAATAAAGTTTCTAAAATGCATTTGCACCCCAGAGACTTTAATTTGCTTTGGTCATTTCCTTTTGTATACAATATTATGAGCTTAACTCTAAAAAGACGTAATGGGGTTGTGAGCTTTGACACTAATTTAAACTTCTTAATCTCTTTCGATCTGTTTTTTTTTTTTTTTCCCTTTTAACAGACTCCATAGAGTCTCTAGTTCTTGATGGGAGGAAAACTCTCTCTCCCATGGCTTTTCTGTTGCCAAGAATAGATGGCGTTTATGACTCCAAGATATCATTGCCTAAAATAGAGAGGCACTTAGAAAAATAAACTTCAAAGAACCAAACAGAAACAGATAGTAAGACCTCATGACATCAGTGGGCAGCTCTCAAACGTAAACAATGAATCTACTGTTTTTAAGCAACAAGGGTGGACCAGTGCAAAACTGCTGTGTGATGTTTTGTAGCCTGGAAAACTTGTTGACTGTATAACAAAATATTACGTAACAAAGTATACTTTGACTCATAGCTCGGCTGAAATCTGTGCCCAAAATCTCCACAGAACACGGCACGGTTCTCAACAGAACTGCACCCATAAGTGACAAAGTTCTATGCATCCCCAACATGTTTGTTTATTGAATATTTTAGTTATTTTAATATTTTTGGTTACGCTTTCAGCTATTGATAAGCATCACGTACTGTTACATGTGTGTATAGGAATTTGTTTGTCAACAAAATGACATTCCCTAAAACTCTGATTAACCTGGAAGTGATAGAACACCATTCAGAATTTTTTTTGTTTTGAAAAAAAATTAATACTATACAGGCACATCTCAAAAAATTTGAATATCGTGAAAAAGTTCATTTTTTTCTGTAACATTTCAAAAAGTGACACTTTCATATATTCTAGATTCATTACATGTAAAACATTTCAAAAGTTTTTTTTGTTTTAATTTTGATGATTAGAGCTTACAGCTCATGAAAGTCAAAAATCCAGTATCTCAAAATATTAGAATATTTCCTAAGATTAATCAAAAAAAAAAAAAAAAAAAAAAAAAAAGATTTGCCAAACAGAAAAGTTCAAGTTCTTTAAAGTATGTTCATTTATGCACTCAATACTTGGTCGGGGCTCCTTTAGCACAAACTCCAGCATCAGTGAGGTGTGGCATGGAAGCGATCAGCCTGTGGCTCTGCTGAGGCACTATTGAGCCTTCAGCTCATCTGTATTGTTGGATCGACTGTTTCTCATCTTTCTCTTGAAAATATCCCATAGATTCCATATGGGGTTCAGGTCAGGCATGTTGGCTGGCCAGTCAAGCACAGTAATATCATGGTCAGCAAATCACTTGGAAGTGGTTTTGGCACTGTGGGCAGGTGCTAAAGTCCTGCTGGAAAAGGAAATCAGCATCCCCATAAAGCTTGTCAGCAGATGGAAGCATAAAGTGCTCCAAAATCTCCTGGTAGACGGCTGCATTGACTTTGGACTTGATAAAACACAATGGACCAACACCAGCAGACGTCACAGCACCCCAAATCATCACTGACTTCGGAAACTTCACACTGGACTTCAAGCAGCTTGGATTCTGTGCCTCTCCAGTCTTCCTCCAGACTCCAGACCTTGATTTCCAAATGAAATGGAAAATTTACTTTTATCTGAAAAGAGGACTTTGGACCACTGAGCAAAAGTCCAGTTCTTTTTCTCCGTAGCCCAGGTAAGATGCTTCTGACGTTGTTTCTGTTTCAGAAGTGGCTTGGTAGCCCTTTTCCTGAAGACGTCTGAGTGTGGTCACTCTTGATGCACTGACTCCAGCTTGTGAATCTCTCCCAAGTGTTTGAATCGGCTTTGCTTGACAGTATTCTCAAGCTTGCGGTCATCCCTGTTGCTTGTGAACCTTTTCCTACCCAATTTCTTCCTTCGGGACAACTTTGCATTTAATATGCGTTGATACAGCACTCTGTGAACAGCCACCTCTTTCAGTAATGACCTTCTGTGACTTACCCTCTTTGTGGAGGGTGTCAATGATTGTCTTCTGGATCACTGCCAAGTCAGCAGTCTTCCCCATTATTGTGATTTCAAAGAACAAGAGATACTCCGAATTTATACTGTAGGAAAGGTCATTTAATAAATCTCAATGTAAATATTCTAATATTTTGAGATACTGGATTTTTGACTTTCATGAGCTGTAAGCTCTAATCATCAAAATTAAAACAAAAAAACTTTTGAAATGTTTTAGTTTACATGTAATGAATCTAGAATATATGAAAGGAAATGTTACCAAAAAAAAGTTTTCACGATATTCAAATTTTTTGAGATGTACTTGTATTTCAGCAAGGATGGATTAAATCGATCAAAAGTTACAGTAAAGACATTTAAAATATCAGAACATATTTCCATTTCAAATATTTTATTTATTCATTCATTAAGTTTTTTTGAACTTTCTATTCATCAGAGTCAAAAATTTTTAAAATATTAAGTAGGCACAACTGTTTTTAACATTAATAACAAGAAATGCTCCGTGAGCACCAAATCAACTTCTGATTGATTTCTGAAGGATAATGTGACACTGAAGACTAGAGTAACGGCTGCTGAAAATTCAGTTTTGCCATCTCAAGAACAAAGTACTTAAAACACATTCAAATATAAAACCGCTATATTAAATTGTAATAATATTTTACACTATTACTGTTTTATTTTGATCAAATAAATGCAGCCTTGGTGAGCATAAGAGGCTTTTTTCAAAACTTCTTTTTGAACAGTAGTGCCTTTATTTTTATCATTTATCATATCTAAATGCATTTTACATATTTCGAAATAAATTAATATTTCTTAGAAAAATAGCAATAGCAAGTTTTCTGTGCTTTGTCAATGTTAACACCTTCACCCTAACCCTGCCTTCATCAACGTACTATTGTAAAACCCTAGAGGAAAAACAGCATTTACCTGAAATACAAACATCTACAATCTTGCCCATTGACACACTCTTCCCCCATTCCTCTCCTTAACATATGAACACACTCACAATTTCAAACCAATCACCCAAACCATTGTTTCTCTACAAGGCCAAATGTGACTCAAATGGCCTCTTCACACCTCAGTCCTAAGACATGTATTCTCCAAAGACAATCACCACTGAGTGAATGAATGAATACCTAAAGAAGAATATAACGCAGGCTGTTACATTCTGATGTAGCGAGTCATTCAAGAGAAAAAAAAAAAGTGTGCAGTTCCTCGTGTCTGCATTTACCTGAAATGGAGGCAAAGTCTCCATTACTATGACCCATATGAGAGAAGATCAGAAGGGCATCAAATCAATAAAATTAAATAATGTAATTCAGATGAATATCCTGGCAGATAGTGTTTGTTTGCTAATGCATTGCAAATGTGAAGAGACAGATTCTGAGCTTTTGGGGCCTGATGAGAATAATAAGCAAGGCCATTACCGTGCTATGTTTTTAAAGGCCACCATCCATTAAAACACTGGGTATCATCCAAATACGGCGAAATCAATTCTCCTGCTGCCTCAGTCTGCTTTGTATTATAAATTGCTGCTGCATTTTTATTGTGCATCCAGATGAAACAAAACAGATGACCCTTCCAGTCATCTCCAGTTTTTGCCTTCTTCCCTCACTCAAACGAAACCAAACAAAAAACACATTTTTGTTTGCTATAGGGGTTTGTGATTCAAAACAGACACTTTGCGGCTACTGCCAAGCGTCTGCTTGGTCTGCTGAGAAGGAAGCAATGGTCAAGTGTAGACACTTTACTACAATGAAACTAGGGCTGCAACAACTAATCGATAAAATCGATTATTATTGTGAACGCGCGTCAGAGAGGGAGACAGTTTATATTCAGCGCAAAAACATTCATTGTGTTGAAATATCTGTTGTTGAACGTTAAATTAAGGTTTAAAAGTCAACACGTAGTGCACGTATTTTATGAGAGTAGGAACTGTAAAGGGATAACCGCGTACAGTTGTCTGAATATAAATATCAGATGCTTCATAGCCTCCCTTTATAGGATAAAGAAATGACAGTAAACGTGACTGTGATCGAAGTGAACGTCTTCCTGCAGAACATTACTCTTACATGTTGGTTAACACTAAGTTTGTGTTTTTATTCATCTTTATTATCTTTATTATATCTTAATTTTTGATGAAGAGATTTAAATAGGCTACAGTGCTCAACAAATTTACTTAAAGTTTATAACAAATAATGTAATCTTTGTGCCACTGCTGCTCTAAACTAACAGTACTGGTGTTTCCTAAAAAAATTTTTTAGCTATCTGTATTGGTTAGTCCTCCAATATGTGTAAGCTCTTTAGTAACAGTAGGCTATTTCTATAATATAATTACTGCTGTTATGAAAGAATGAAAGATCTATGAAATATTTTTTCAGATACCCAATTACAGTCAAAAAAGTACCTAAACAATGCCAGCAAGAATGCATGCTGTTATGAAAGGAGGAGGCTATTTTTTTATTATGTGAATAAATACTATTTAGTTGTTTCAGTCTGTTATTTGCAAAATAAATTACATTTTTAGGTTTAAACAATTCTTTGACAGATTCCTAAAATATCTGTGTTTTCTCTTTATGACAGGTGGTCTAATAAATTGTTAAGCACTGTATGTTTTAATAGCATTCAGTTGACACATTTGTTTGAAGGACATTGGGTAGAATGTGGAAGTGTTTTTTGTCAATAAAATTTTTAAAAAGAAAATTTAGCTCCCCCCCCGATTAATCGATTAATATAAAAAATAATCGGCCAACTAACGATTATCAAAATAATCGTTAGTTGCAGCCCTAAATTAAACTAACTTACCCTCAGCCGACGGCGAGAGAAGGAAGGCAGCTCCCAAAACGATGAAGACGATGACCATGGAAGTGCTTTTTATCATGTTGGCTGAGATCCGAAACTATATAGCTGTCTTGGTTGTGCCGTACTCTTTTGAGACAAATGAAGTGGCCAATTAGTTGTCAAGGTGAGTAGACCGAGGGAGTATGTGCGCGTGATGACGACTTCAAGGCCTCTTTACAGCCTCCTCTTATTTAAGACCCTGTAATGAAGAGAGAGGAACACTTATTAATGTTTCAGAACCATCATCGTGACATGTTTGCTTGCTCAGTGCCAGAAAGCAAGCTTAACAGAGAAAACTGAAGTGGTATTCAAATTCCTTTGCACTTCCATCTTAGCGCTGTGACTTGTGAGAGTGCGACCCCTGACCCCGTAGCACAGCAGAGCTGTGGGATGGTGGCTCTCAAGTCTGGAAGGCTGCTTAAAGGGATATTCCACCCAAAAATGTAGATTCTGCCATTGTTTACTCAACCTCATGTTGTTCCAAACCTATTTTTGTTTTCATACAATGAATTTCAATGGTCACCAATAGGACTGCAACAATTAGTCGACATTATCGACAACGTCGACAATAAAAAATTGTCGACAAATATTTTTGTCGTTGAGTAGTCATTTGATCTCATATGACCTAATGTAAGAGCCTGCAATAATGCGGTTTGACCAATGTGGCGCTGTAGTGCAAGAGTGTAATTCAGCCCTCCTGGATGCTGAGCGGCGTTTGGATGAATATGTAAATGTATGCTGCATGCTTTCCTCTCAATGACAAAATAAAAAACAAAAACTGACAGCGGTGTGAAAGCAGCAGTTAAAAACGCGTCTGATTACAGCAATGTGGATGTTTGCACGAGCTCTGCAGTAAAGTCCAGTCATGTCACGTTTATTTATACAGTACTTTATGCAATAGATAGCCTTAAATCAAGCAGCTTTACAGTATTAAACATGAAAAACCAGAATCAGTGTCGATTTCAGTTAGGATTACAACTTGATTTTCTGTTATAAAGCAGCTCTCCAGTGTGGAGTTAGCTAGTGATAAAATATTTTTATTAGTGGGAAAAAAATATTATTTCATTAAAGTGATGGTTTGTAAAGATCAAAGCTTGATCTAGCTCAGGAGTGTTTTGATTATCATAACCCTATAAGGTATTTTAAGAGATTATTTTGTGAATAAAATAGTTTATCCAAAAATAGAACGTCTTATCACTTACCTTTATTTTGTTTCTTATCCATATGACTTACAAAAGGAGATGTTAGGCAGAATGATGTGTCATTCAGTTACTTTTTCATATAGCTAATTACATGGTGAATGAGAGAGTTTCTCTGTCGGTCATCTATTTTGTGTGCCATTTATATATATTTGCATAAATTAATTGTATAATAATTGTAATTACATAATATGACTTTCAAAAGCTGAAGCGATTACCGTTATATATTTGTTAGAATATGCATAACTCAACATTTTAACTAATTGCAAAAGCTGAATAATCAGTCAATGTCTACTGATTAATCAGTGAAATATCAGTGTTTAGTCGATTAATCATTCGAATAATCGTTAGATTAATCGATTATCAAAATAATTGTTTGTTGCAGCCCTAGTCACCAAAACCATATGGTTACCAAAATTCTTCAAAATATCTCTTTTTCTGTTCTGCAGAAGAATGAAAGTCACACAAGTTTTTCACAAGGATTAATGGTGATTAAATGATGACAGAGGTTTTATTTTTTGGGGGGGGTGAACGATCCCTTTAAGCAGTGTTCCGTTCAAAATGGCTGGTGTTGCGTTCTGTCCAGCGTTAATAACATAATGTGTCTGCTCTCTCTTAGCTCCTGCTTGTCTCGTTGCAATTAGTGGCTCCCAGAGGCTCTGCGGGACTGGGGGCCTGAATTAACAGGCACAGAGAGGGGGCCGGTGTCTGTCACTTTTCATTTGGCCGAGGGGGACAAAGAGCCCCGACCTGCGCCCTACTTTTCACACTTCCCTGACTTCTGGGTAATGGGGAAACAAAAGGCGGGGCTCCTCTGGCTCACAGGGACCTCTTAAGACAGACTGGGTCCCTCTTCACACAGGACCACAGGGCAAGGGATGGAGAGATATGACCTGCAACAGGTTTCAACTCATTCCATCCCTGGTACAGAAAATAAAATAGTGTGCAACTTTCACAGACAGTACAATTAACTTTTATTATGATTATGATTATTACTACTACTACTACTACTACTACTACTACTACTACTACAATTACTATTATTATATATTAAATATTACACTGCTGCTAAATATTTATTAAGATATATACTCAGTATGAGTTTTTCTAAGCTTGTTTAAATATGTCATTAAATTCAGTTGTTTAAAAAATAATTGTGATAAGGAAAATTGAAAACATTTCTACTACTACTAATAACAACAACAATAATACATGTATAATAAGTATATAAAGCATCCATACTGTCAGAATGGTGGAATCTTGTATTAAACCCTGTAAATAACCAGAATGAACATTTCACTGTTGGTTTTGCAGTTGGTGTAAATAAGCTTTAGGAGAGATAAAGATGGAAGACTGGTAAAAGCATGCCGTGACTAGTCAGTGAAGAAAGCTTCATGGCCTAAGGACAGGAAGTGTGCTGACAGAGAAAGAACAATCCTATCATGAGGTCCCTGACACTTACACTTACATCTGTGAACAAGATCATCCACCACAGTCACAACAGACAAATAATATTTAATAAAAAGTTACAAAAAGAAAAAAAAATCATATTTAAAAGAAATGATCTAAATCACATGAAGACATAGTTTGGAAAATCAATTTGCTCTTGTTAAGAATTACTACAGATGTGAATGTGCAGTGGCACACAGCTTAATATCAATAACATAGTTTGAAAACTGGCACAAAGCAAATCTCTGCAGCAGATGGACCACCATTAAACCAGAAGGCAAACATGCCATAGAGCTGTGCTAAATGGCATAATTTATAGTCTCACTGAGCATTCTTTCAGAGAAAAACTCCTCATTAATTTCCTTTGAATGGATGAAAGACCAGAGAGACGAGGGGAAAGGTAAAGCAACTGTAGCCACCATATAGAATGACCACACCTTATAGCAAATCACTGAGACATGGCATGTGGTTTCTGGGAAGGCATTCCCAGTCTCCAATCATATGATGCTTGAAAGGGGAAGTCACTCTGGAGACAGAAATCTGAGGAAGAACAGAGCCAGCTGTGTCACTCGTTTCCCCAAAGATAATGCTGCTTTGACAGCGCCTTTAAATATCTTTGTTTTTTCAGCTAAGTCCATTTCATAGAAGAAAAGGATAACCGCAAGACGCCAAACATCCCCTTTCAGACAGGTTTTGGAAAGGCAGTTGAGATGAACAGCTAAAGGGATCACCCGAGATATCCTGTTAAGCCTGTGGCCTTGATCGATGCACACACTAAAGAAACGCATATAAAACCAGAGCTTTACATGAACACAAAAACCACAGGCCAACACCAAAGAACACCTAATCAGAATTAGGCATGCACCAATATTAAAATTAACCCAATAATTTTTTATAGATAATTGTTTTCATGTTATAGCTTATACATTTTTAAAATATTAAAATCCTATAAATAAATGAAAAATAAAACACTAAAAACTAAAATCAATCATTTTAAATACTGTAAGCGAATTTAAGCATCACAACATTTTGTGAAAATATATGAAAAATTAATATTCATTTTGAGATTTGCTAAAGATTACATTTAGCTGTTACTAAATAATTAAATCATTTTATAGATTAATTTAACCTTTTTATTATCTTAGATAGGTTTTAGTCAATCTAACCTTATTTACTTTGTTTTTTTTTTAATCTAACTTTATTAACATTATTCAACTTAATTTGCAAATTCATGCTATATTTTTTAAAGACTAACTTTATTTACATTTTTTATTTAACTTTATTATCATTATTTAAATTAATTTAACTATTATTAACTATGGATTTCCATTGCCACCTGTATTATTATAGTGGTTATTTGTACAATTTAATAAGTAAATAAACTTTTTACTTTTTTTTTTGGCTAACTTTATTAAAAATTTAACTATTAAGTGAGCTATAGATGATGCCATAAGTAATCTAACTGGAAAAAATGGATAAAAAAAATGAGCATGCACAATTCAATATGCAATATCAACTTATTCAGATAAATAATAATAATAAAAAAAACTATAATATCTGCAGATAACCAATATGGTATTGATATATATTTCATATTTGTAATTAGAATCTCTTAAAAGAATTGCCAAAAGGTCATCACCAAATCTGTGCTAATAATGAAGAAGGTACTGAAATGTGTCCATCATTTCTATATAGTCTACAGAAAAACAAGTCCCGCTCACCACAAAGCACGCAAACAAACACAAACATGCTTTTCACCAGCGCCGACCATGCTCTCTAACTCGTACATTGAGTGAATGTGGTATGTGGATGTGTGTGCTGGCATGCGTTTTGCTGGCCCCTCCTGGGGGCCCCTCCTTGCAGGCAGCCCAGCGCCTCGCCTGCCTCTCAAGTCACGCCGGCCAGCAGGGAGAGCAGACTTCCTGGCTCCACTCTCATTGTTTGCTTGGCTGCTTCTGAGGCTCATCCAAGGCTGGATTACCATAAGAATACTGAAACGTTCCTGCAGAGCACTCCCCTTCCAAACCTCCTGCTGTACTTCTTCTCTCCTGTCCTCCTCCCCCCTCTATCTATCATTCCCTGCTGGCCGCAGCTCTTCCAACATCTCAGTCACGCTCTGCTACCAGCACAGCACGCCATCGCTTTCTCTCTCACATCTACAGCCTGTCTTTGGTTTGTATCTGCAGCTTATCGGATGTCTGAACAACCCTCAAGAGACACACAACACTCTAATGGAAATATAAAAGGGGGTTATTGGGAAATAAGATGTGAATTTAGTAAGACTGATGGTATCGGATTTGATATCAGGAGGGTAAAAACGAATCTTTCTGTGGGTACATCTACAAAAGGGAAATCGAGTGGAAAGTGCAGAAAGTTGAAAGGAAGGAAACGAGAGCGGGGGTTTGTGGCAAAAGAAGCAGGGATCTATCTAGACAGTCGTGGGTTCAAAAACACACTGATGATGGTGTGGCACAGTCATCTTGCTCTACCAATCACCCACGTGGAAGCCAGTAGCAATGTACCTTGGGTTCTTTTGTGCTCTATTTACCTGCATTTAGTATTGAGAGTCTCGATTAAATTAAACAATCTAAATTCATGGTAGTGGTCGACATCAACTACCAGTCAAAAGTTTGCACACTCATTTTCTGTTGTTAGCATTTTCAAATTTTATAGTAACAACAAACAAACAAACAAACAAACAAACAAACAGAGAATTACTTAAAATTCTGTTAGTTAACTTTGTTACCTTACCATATACAGTGAAAAACTGTAAAACAAACTTAGAAAGTAATTTTTGATGAAAAACAGTATAAGGACATTCTTGGAAATCCCTGTGTGACAACATATGATTGTATTTTGAATGAATTGTTTTGTTTCTTCTTATTTTGATTAGAAGTAGTAAACTGTCTATACACGAGTATTGGCCATGTTTTATAGACAGACCATTTATGATAAACTCTGATTCATCATGTGGCTTTCTATTGCACCATCTGTGTTATTATAATGGTTATCTGTGCAATTTAAAGGGGGAAAAAAAAGATTTTTGATTCAAAGTGATTGGTTTATTAACATTATATCGATACTTAAATATACGATTATAAGTTGTATAATATATAGGCACTACATAACATCTGAAACATTATCTCAGTATTTTAAAGTGAATTTCTGGCAACCACAGCCTGCCAGTATTTTTTTTTTTTTTTTTTATCATTTATTTTATACTGAAAATCTAATATTTTCACAGAAAGGTCTTTAAGATCACAAGAAAGTTTGACTGTAGCATATGGAAAGAAATAAATGTTGAAACAGTAAATCAAGATCATCCAGTGTTTTCTTTAAAGTGATATGATGATACTAGCCAAATTTGCCTTCACACAAAAACAGTTTTAATTTCTTTTTAAGAGTTCAATATAAATAACTATTGACTGAATATAACTATGATTGTCTAACCATGTTCACACTGTGATGTTTATCCAAATGGACAGGTGGATTGGATTGTGCACAATACTCTGTTATATTTATCATTTTGATTACTGTTTTTGTATTTTGCTTACTTTTAAGTTTCTTTTAATTCAGATTTTACAGTTTTCATCTTAAGTTTTAAAATACAATAATAACCCTGCTACAACTTACTGAAATAATGAAAGCATTGATTCGCAGGGTTTTCTTTTTCATCACACAAATGCAACTGGATCACAAACCACTTTGTGAAAAGACAGCAAGTCCAATTCCCATCGATCCAAATGTCTAGAGGAGTAGCAGACTACAAGCTGCTCTAAAACTGACCAAGTCCCTCTATCTAGTCTCATTTCAACAGGACCCTACTAATGCTAGCGGCCCATTACAAAACAATCTAGTTTCACAAACATAAGATTTCCTCACACGGAAGACACACACTTTTCTAAAAGTAAGTAAATATGTCTGAGAGATGTTGTGTTAACGGTCGCTTAGATTTACTGCTGTAAACACTCTGTTTGGACCTACAAGCCCTGAGCAGATCCTGGGAAACTTGTGCAGAGGCTGCTGTGGGTTCACAAGACGGCTAGATTCATTCTAGTCTGTAATTACAACATTGAGCTGAAAATAAGGCTTTGTTTAAGCAGATGCACACGCTCCAGCACATTCCACAACCAAATGTAGCTTCGGTCTCCAGAGAGGGCTTCACGTCACTGAGACATATGGTTGGGAGGTTCAATTCTGGACAACACAACAGAAGGTCCATGCTCAATTCAACAATCACAGATCAGCTCTGCTGGAAATTGGACAGAAGTGCACTGTCTCACATTATATGTTACACTATCGTACAAAGGTATGGGGTCAGTATGATTTTTTTAAGAATTCATACTTTTATTCAGCAATAACACATAAAACTGATAAAAAGTGACAGTAAATACATTTTATAATGTTACAAAAGATTTATATTCAAACAAAATGCTGTTCTTTTTTAAACTTAATAACATGGTTTCCACAAAAATATTAAGCAGCATCAAGCTGAATGGTTTTCAACTGTGATAAGAAGAAATAAATGTGATAAGAAATACATTTTACTATGCATTCGGAAAACAGTTATTTTAAACTGTTTTAAACAGTTATTTCACATACCATATATAGTTTTATATTGTATTTTTGATCTAATAAATGCAGCCTTGGTAAGCATAAGAGAGAGAGAGAAATCTTACTGACTCCAAACATTTGAACAGTAGTATAGATATCTGTACCTACAAGAAAATTCCATGGCACAGTCATGTAACCATGCTCAATTATCTTTATGTACACTTTTCTTTCGGCCATGCAATATTTATATTTTATTTTTTTAAGGCCAAAATGGCTAATATAACACAGAACTGTTATTAAATAAACACCAAATTTACATCATATTCCCTCAGAAAATCTATCATCTATTGTTTTCTAGTCTAGTCTATTCACAAATAATTAAGGACAACCTGTGAAATAGCATTATTGTAAGATATCTTAACATATCTGTAGTAAAAAAAAAGACTACACTACGATATTTTCAAACTGAAAAGACTTGAAACAGAAACTGAAACATCCACAAGCTTTTGGACATCTCTTCAGGATTGAATTCTCTCCATCTAATTTCTTTCTTGTGTACAAATTTTGATTCAGAAAGTAGTGTTCTCTACTTAGGGATAGCCAATCGAGTTCCCTAATCTACACATCCTATGAGTGTGAAATCCTGTCTGACAGATCACAGACCACAGTGCGGACCTGTGCAAGCCAATTTCTTTTTGGATGCAGAGAACAAAATCCATATTACTAAGTGGCTAGTCCCTCTGTGTATAGAAACACATGTCATCCAGCTGGCAACTGAATGTGACATTGCCCCCTTCCCCAAAAACACTAAGTGCAAATTGTTTTGAGCTGAAGGACGTTGCCCTGATGAGCAAAGCATGAAAGTGCACTTCATGCAGGGGTCTCCGATGTCTCCAATTCTCCAGGCAGGACGCTTAATGGCTGCGGCAGGAGGTTCCTCTGTATCAAACAGATCATTTTCACACTCTGCAGAGCCTGTGCTGCCAAAATGTCTGTTCCTGCATGAGTTTACAAATCAAGATGTCTGCCACAAGGTGTTTAAATGGATGCTATTTTTTTTTCCTTCTTATCAACGTGATTGGAGAGACATACTGTGACACCGCTGGAGATCTGTTTTCTTATCGCTGTGGGGTGATTCTTGTTTTTCAAGCGCCAAATTTTGAGTTGCTGTCTCTCAAAAGGCATTAGGGCATGACAGAAAGGAAAGAGGTGTTGTATTTTCCACTACCTGCTCACAAATTCCATGGCTCTGGGATGATAAAGAGGTTTTATCATCTGTGGCAAGCTTTAGATCTTGCCCTGTAGAGGGAGTTTGGTATAAATGGAAATGTCAGCACAAGGGTTCTTGGACGGATCAGGGCAAGGACATGTAAACAAGTCCAGAGTACAAGAATTAAAAAGGCACATTTTTTTTAAGAAAGCTCCATGCTTCTAAATGGATCATTGACCCAAAAACGAAAATTCCAAGTCATTCCAAACCTGTAAGTCCTACTTTCTTCTGTGGCAAAACAACTGATTCAACTGTTTTTGGTTATACAATAAAAGTCAAGGGGATCTAAAACAACACCACTGATTTCATTGACTTTCAATGTATGGGATCTTCAGAATATCCTTTTGTGTCCACAGAAGACAGAAAGTCATAAACGTTTGGAGCAACATGAGGATGAGTCAATGATGACAAAATCTCCATTTTTGGACGAACTATGCCATTAGGTCAATCAACCTCTCTTAATTTTCCATAAATAGGCCAATCATTTGAATTACTAAATGTCTGTCATTTAGTACAACTTTACACTGACTTTTTACCTAATTACAGCAGTGGGAAGAACAGTAAAAGCCTTTGTTCTTCAGTCAAAGAGTGACATCTGGACACTTTGATCCTAGATCCAACAATCAGTGCGTTTACATGAACTTTAAAACTTCAATTTTAGTTGGAATAAAACAATAATTTGACTTTTTAAAATGTAAACCATTTGGTCCAAGTGAATTCATGCCAGTTTAACATCCAACAACTAGCAGTGCAGCTCTGCTTCGTCTATCTACAGTTGCACTAGAGGCACTCCAACCCAAAAAAAGATATATAGATATAAACAGGTCAAAACTGATCACATAAAACAGGTGGCCAAAGTAATACAAGCAAAAACCAGAGTTAGTTGACAATGTCACTTTCTGTTATGCTTCATGTGCATGTTTGAAAGCTGCCCCGCTTCTGCTTTTTGCAAATGTTCGCCAGCACATATGAAATATTCCATGCCCCATCTCAGTGAAACTTAGTTATATGTGTGTGGTCTGTGTGTTAGTGTAAGTCAGTACAAGAACGGATTTGTCTGAGCAATTGTATGGGAATCTCAGGCAGCCTGAGTGCAGTTTTGAATGCGAAATTGTACGGCAACAGGGTAGTGTGTTTGCCTAGAAACCACAGTAACGAAGAGGCTGGAGAAACGCGCTGGAAAACTTTAGAGCTGCCCACAGGCGAAGGCCCTGTTTAAAGTCTGGCAGATCACACGGCCTCGTTCAGCTCCACATCCTTTGCAAACATGTGGCTGCAATTGAGTGGAACAGCCCCTCCCTCCAGCCAGCCAGTCATCCCACCAGCCCCATGTAAACATCCCAGGTCCATAGGACTCGCTACATCACGCACTGATTGACCCATGCCTCTGAGCGACGTCTGAACTCGCACTACAGCCTAATCAAAAGTAAAGCCCTTAAGTACCTGAGAAAATCCCAACGGTGATCCCTTCGATGTGGCGGTATGGAGTTCTGCATGTAAACACGCTTCTCATATGTCGTGGGTCATTAATGCGGAGTGGAACGATGGAGGTGGGCTGCAGGGTATCTGGTCTCTGACAGACCAATCAAGCGCCAATAATTATGAGACAGGAAACTCCCTGATTGCGTAGGTCTGTCTCTGTCTCAGGCGCTGGGTTAAGGGTTAATCTCTGGGCTTCGGTAATCAGGTTTGCCGTATGATCCTTCTCTCTCTATGAAAATACAACCAAAGGTGGAGGAAGTAAAGAAAAATTCCAGAATTTACTAATGTAGTTGGCTATGGAGTGAGCCTTTGAAAAAGAGGTGACCCTCTGGTAACAGAGAGTAGAGCGCTCCAAACATTTACCAGCAGTTTAATTTCACAAAAGTGTCTGGGAAATACGACAGACCCTGATTTACAAAAGAAAAGGTATAAAAACACAAAGACAACAGGGAAAAAGAAATATATTGAGTCATAAAGTAAAGAAGAGCCTGCAACAGGAAGCATCAGGTTCTTACCTCACAGGGTAGCAAGTGTGGCAGCACATGATGATGAAGGGTACTCATGAGTATCACCATTAAGAGTCTTCTGTTTGGAGTTGATCACAGAACAAAGCCACAAACTCCTGTGAAAACACTTTGTAGTACCTAAAAAGAAATGGGGAGCAAAGAAAAACATGGTTATACCATCTGTTGAAAAACTAAAGAAAAATGTCATTAGGAAGCCACTACTGCACGCTGTTGCACGCACAAACATCAATTATACTATATTAGAGGAGCTTTACCAGAACTTCTGACTATGGAGATAAAATGCAAACTGCCATGCCTCTTCTGTATAAAGGAGGAAGGTTGTTGTCTTTAGGGCTGCAACAATTAGTCGACATTATCGACAACGTTGACAAATATTTTTGTCGTCAAGTAGTCGTTTGATCTCATATGACCTAATGTAAGAGCCTGCAGTAAACGGTTTGACCAGTGTGGCGCTGTAGCGCAAGAGTGTAATTCAGCCCTCCTGGACGCAATTCAAGAGAAGAAGACACACACAGCGCTTCAGAGCAAAATGCAGCCAAACAAACCTGAAGCTGCTGAGCGGCGTTTGGATGAATATGTAAATATATGCTGCACGCTTTCCTCTCAATAACGAAATAAACGCAACAAAAACTGACAGCGGTGTGAAAGCAGCAGTTAAAAACGCATCTGATTACAGCGATGTGGATGTTTGCATGAGCTCTGCAGTAAAGTCCAGTCACGTCACGTTTATTTATATAGTACTTTATGCAATAGATAGCCTTAAATCAAGCAGCTTTACAGTATTAAACATGAAAAACCAGAATCAGTGTCGATTTCAGTTAGAATTACAACTTGATTTTCTGTTATAAAGCAGCTCTCCAGTGTGGAGCTAGCTAGGGATAAAATATTTTATTAGTGGGGAAAAAATATTATTTCATTAAAGTGATGGTTTGCAAAGATCAAAGCTTGATCTAGCTCAGGACTGTTTTAATTATCATACCCCTATAAGGTATTTTAAGAGAGATTATTTTTTGTGAATAAAATAGTTTATCCAAAAATAAAACGTCTTATCACTTACCTATATTTTGTTTCTTATCCATATGACTTACAAAAGGAGATGTTAGGCAGAATGATGTGTCATTCAGTTACTTTTTCATATTGCTAATTACATGGTGAATGAGAGAGTTTCTCTGTCGGTCATCTATTTTGTGTGCTAAATATACAGGTGCATCTCAATAAATTAGAATGTCGTGGAAAAGTTCATTTATTTCAGTAATTCAACTCAAATTGTTAAACTCGTGTATTAAATAAATTCAATGCACACAGACTGAAGTAGTTTAAGTAGTTTAAGATGATTTTGGCTCACATTTAACAAAAACCCACCAATTCACTATCTCAACAAATTAGAATATGGTGACATACCAATCAGCTAATCAACTCAAAACACCTGCAAAGGTTTCCTGAGCCTTCAAAATGGTCTCTCAGTTTGGTTCATTAGGCTACACAATCATGGGGAAGACTGCTGATCTGACAGTTGTCCAGAAGACAATTATTGACACCCTTCACAAGGAGGGTAAGCCACAAACATTCATTGCCAAAGAAGCTGGCTGTTCACAGAGTGCTGTATCCAAGCATGTTAACAGAAAGTTGAGTGGAAGGAAAAAGTGTGGAAGAAAAAGATGCACAACCAACCGAGAGAACCGCAGCCTTATGAGGATTGTCAAGCAAAATCGATTCAAGAATTTGGGTGAACTTCACAAGGAATGGACTGAGGCTGGGGTCAAGGCATCAAGAGCCACCACACACAGACGTGTCAAGGAATTTGGCTACAGTTGTCGTATACCTCGTTAAGCCACTCCTGAACAACAGACAACGTCAGAGGCGTCTTACTTGGGCTAAGGAGAAGAAGAACTGGACTGTTGCCGAGTGGTCCAAAGTCCTCTTTTCAGATGAGAGCAAGTTTTGTATTTAATTTGGAAACCAAGGTCCTAGAGTCTGGAGGAAGGGTGGAGAAGCTCATAGCCCAAGTTGCTTGAAGTCCAGTGTTAAGTTTCCACAGTCTGTGATGATTTGGGGTACAATGTCATCTGCTGGTGTTGGTCCATTGTGTTTTTTGAAAACCAAAGTCACTGCACCCGTTTACCAAGAAATTTTGGAGCACTTCATGCTTCCTTCTGCTGACCAGCTTTTTAAAGATGCTTATTTCATTTTCCAGCAGGATTTGGCACCTGCTCACACTCCCAAAAGCACCAAAAGTTGGTTAAATGACCATGGTGTTGGTGTGCTTGACTGACCAGCAAACTGACCAGACCTGAACCCCATAGAGAATCTATGGGGTATTGTCAAGAGGAAAATGAGAATCAAGAGACCAAAAAATGCAGACGAGCTGAAGGCCACTGTCAAAGAAACCTGGGCTTCCATACCACCTCAGCAGTGCCACAAACTGATCACCTTCATGCCACGCAGTTGAGGCAGTAATTAAAGCAAAAGGAGCCCCTGCCAAGTATTGAGTATACATATACAGTAAATGAACATACATTCCAGAAGGCGAACAATTCACTGAAAATGTTTTTTTTTATTGGTCTTATGAAGTATTCAAATTTGTTGATAGTGAATTGGTGGGTTTTTGTTAAATGTGAGCCAAAATCACCACAATTAAAAGAACCAAAGACTTAAACTACTTCAGTCTGTGTGCATTGAATTTATTTAATACACGAGTTTCACAATTTGAGTTGAATTACTGAAATAAATGAACTTTTCCATGACATTCTAATTTATTGAGATGCACCTGTATATATTTGCATAAATTAATTGTATAATAATTGTAATTACATAATATGACTTTCAAAAACTGAAGTGATTACCGCTATATATTTGTTAGAATATGCATAACTCAACATTTTAGCTAATTGCAAAAGCTGAATAATCAGTCAATGTCTACTGATTAACCAGTGTAATAATCGACGATTAGTCGATTAATCGTTCTATTAATCATTAGATTAATCGATTATCAAAATAATCGTTTGTTGCAGCCCTAGTTGTCTTCAGAGTCAACATCACTAACAAATTCCCCATTACTAAAGTCAGATGCAATACTGATGGATGTCATTTAGTTAACTTTCTTACACTTTTAGAACACTCAACTAGATTAAGCAACAAAACGTTTGAACTCATATAAAGTGAATTATCATTATCTGGTTGCATCACAAATTTAAACGAGAGCAGATCCCCTGTTCATTATTCTCATCATAAAAGTTGGATCAAGTTAAAGAAATATGTCAGTGACTTTTGAGTCCAAAAGAATAATAGTCTCAAATATTTTCATGATTTGTCATGCATTGCTTTAGGACACTTTCAGTGTGCTACAGTTCAACAGAAGCCAAATCACAGCTTAGCAAAAGAAAAATTTTGCCTCTTCAGAATTATTTGAACGTTATCAAAGTGAAAGACTGTCATAAAACTGAAGTAGTGACAGATCTTTTCTTCTGTATTATGACAAACATCCAAGTGTAATGGATTATCAAAAAAAAAAAAAAAATGTAAGACATGGACTTGGTTCTATGCATGACTTGTTGATTGGATTGAGACGTGGGTGTTTAAGTCAAAAATAAATGCAAGCTTGCAGGTGATTATGAAGTGGCAGGGTTTAAGCAGAGAGGTAGATAGGGTGTTAATGATGACAGTTTTGAAAGTTACCTATAAACTGCAAAAAAGAAAATGTGGAAATTGCCTGACTGCTCACTAAAAACCACTCACTGCAGCCTAAGATTACTTTGTTTACACTTCCATGTTTAGACTTCTGTTTGAAAACTGAAAGTACATATTTGCAAGCGAGGTTTGATATAGTATCATATGTTATAATATTGGAGCTTCAAACTCAACAATATAACACCAAAACACTCAGAAGTTTGAAGAAACAAATTAAGAGTCAAGAAATTTGTCGTCAAGAAAGTTCACAGCAAAATTGACAAATTTGCACACATTCAATGAGTAACACTGAATAGGTCACACAGGAGATCCATAATGCTGTTCTCTAGTATCAAAATGAACTGAGACTACGTGTGGATCAGCGCCCAACACAAGGCAGAAACGGTCCTCAGACAGAGTGTCACCAAGCCTGAGACATTTAGATCCACACAGGTGCCAGGAGGAGTTGACCCCGACTGCCCTCGCTAAGAAAGAGGATTACAACTTATTTCCCAAGGAATGCTGACTTCTTCCCAAATCTGTAGATTTAGGGATGATCTTTTCAATAGCCCTCATCAAAAACGTCCATTTAGCTATAGAAAAGAACTTAGCCGTTTTTAATTAAAGTGGCTTTTGCACATCTCCACTTCCAAACTCTTGACCGGAAGCATGCCCAATGATTTGTGACATTGTTTTTTGTTGGAGTGCTGAGAGAGAAACTTTGTGCTGAAAGATGAGGGACAGCTGTAGGAAGTGGAAATGAAACATATGGAGATGCCATCACTGCTGTTAATTCCAGAGGGTTTAGTAAAACCAACAGGAAAGCACGAGGGTGTATATAAAGCAATTGGGGCTCGAAGGGGAGACTAATGTGATCAAAGCGAACGATCAGCCATAGCTAATTGAAATTAAAGCCCATGAAATGAGAAGGTTAGCATGGTTCACTGAGGCGCTGAGGATGGGAACACAGATGCCTTGAGGGAGGGCTCAACTGTGCCTGCAAAGAGCTACAAAGCGCCCACTCATTCTTTTTACACTGTGGTTATGATATTCCTTAATGTTTGTGATATTTTACAAACTTGGAGAGAGCATTCAGTCACGATTCAGCTCCGTGGGAAGGCAACAGCTGAATTTTTCTGTCAGGATCTTTTCAAGATGACAGCAAACTTGTTTACAGTCAAAGCCACAGGCTTCATGCATGATTTCATTATTTAAAACCAACAAACAATGAGAATAACGCTACAACATGTTGTTTAAATTGGTCAGATATTCATACCATATTCAGTGTTTTTTTTTAATCAGCCAAAAACAACCAGATGTCTTCTTTTGTGCTGAAACTCTAAGTAAAATAGTCCATTAAGAGGTGCGACTGGCAAAGTATAAAGGAGAAAGGCAATAATTAACCCTGGGCTTACAATAGCTGAGTGATGATGACCACCATGTAACACATCTGTTCATATTCACCATTTAGGAACTCTCACTCATTTCCTCTACAAAGCAGAGACCTATTATGGAGGAAGTCATTCAATTACAACCAGCCATTCTCCATTCATTTAGGTTACGGCCCTGAAACAGAAAACACAATATGTAGGCTATAGCTCATAATGCTGTATTCGGTGAGCCTTATCTCCTCCAATCTGCTTATCAAACTTAGTCATACGTTAAAAGAACATTGCGTAACAAAGAAGCTCAGTGAAAAACATAAAAATGCAGGTTTTGTTCAGCTATTATTTTTTCAGCTATTAATCAAGGTCTAGAACTCAACAATAGGATTTTTTTTTAAATACTAGAGCAGAAGGGGTTGTACTTGCCCTGTGAACGTTTTCTCTATGAATATGATTACTATTTTATTACAATTTTATTTTATTCTATTCTATTCAGAAAAACATGCATTATGTGCAATATGTGTGTGTGTGTGTGTGTGTATAACAAAATAAATTTGACTGAAAATACCCACAAAAAAATATTTAAAGATATGTTTGTGTTAAATGAGAAAGTATCAAGTATACATTACAAATTGTAGCTTTAGAAATATTTTATTTGATTCAACAACAAAAAAATTATTACACAAACATTTAGGCTACAATGGCCTAACTATGGAACATAAAAGAAGACAATTTGAGAAACATCTCAGTATTGTTTGTTCATACAATGAAAGTCATTGGTAACCAAAACAGCTTTGTTACCAGCAGTCTTCAAAATACCAAAGTCTCTTTAAGGGTATTTTATAGTCTTTGAAAATACCTTCTTTTATATTACACAAAAGAAAGTTTTGAAACCACATGAGGAACGTGAGAGTAAATGATGAAAGAATTTAATTTTTTTGGGTGAACTATCCCTTTAATGTTTATTATTATTATTATTATTATTATTATTATTATTATTATTATTATTACTACTACTATTAATTAAATGATAAATAAGAAACTAAATCTGCCAGCAGGTGGCGGTAAATGTCATTCATTCGATTCGTTCAAATGGCTGATTCATTCAGAAAGTAAACACCGCTGTGTTGCTCGAAGATGCACAAAAATTCTGCTATGGCTTTAAAGGTAATATATTCTTTGAAAATTTGAGCAAAAACACAATATTATGTTTAAAATAACACAATATTAACTTCTTATTTACTGAACTGTTATATAAAATCACATTTAAACTTGTGATATTAAAAATCAGCACTCGTGTAATAGCCTACTGCTCTCCCTGCTCATTTGATATATTGTATGATATAAATATGAGACAAAAACACATACGGGGACATTTTTGCACCAATATCTTGAATTTTAGGGCATAACTGCATTTATAGAGTTGTTGCCCTGCATCATATTTGTCAACAGTTAACTGTATGAAATGCAAAGACTACAGAATACTAAATATTAAAGGGACTTTGATGAAATGTGAGATGACGTACAGGTCTGGGGGCGGTGCCAGTCCGTTAACTGCGTTAAAATATTTTAATCGCGTTATTTTTTATAACTAATTAATTAACACGTTAAACTGACAGCCCTAATATAAATTATATATTGTGACAAACAATATGCTTCATTTATGTGTGTATAAACATATATTATAATTTTTACACAATTAGATATTTTTACATTAAACATTTATTTAATTGGGTTTATTATATATTATTTAAATATAAAAACACACACACATATATATATATATATATATATATATATATATATATATATATATAAAAATGAAACACACAAATCCATATAAAAGACCATTTTACTAGAAAATATTATGGAGTCATACATTTACGGATTTAAATAACACGTTGTTGTGATATTTAAAACATCAAATTTGAACATTTAACATTCACAAAAAATAAAATAAAATTGAACATTAATACATTAAAAATGAATGTGTGACAACATAGCACTGGTTTCTCAACTGTTCCAAAACTCTCTCACATTGACCCTTAGCCACTTGGGCATCCTTATTTTCAAGCCCTGGGGTTCTATATGCATTTCACCTTCATACATGGAGAAATGAAACCCTGTTTTCTTTGACTGTGATGGCTGGACTTGCTGGAGGGGTCATTACTAATGAATGCTTTTTATTGAGGATTTTGTTCAGGTTCAGCAGTGCTATGAGCACAAGCAAAGTTCAGACAGAGAGAGTCAGACTCTGGAAATGCCCCTCTTTATAGTTGTGTGGTTCTGTGTAGATGCCAAGCACATCTCAGACCTGACATAACGCGCTGCAAAAATGCAGACGGCATGGTTTGGGAGGATCTTTCCATAATAAAATGTCAAATATAACTACCCATGCAAAGCAGAGGGAAAATATCCAATACTTAATCAAAACACTACGTGAAGAAGAGCATGTAATACTTTTTAAATAAACCTTACAATTATGGGAAGATCTACAAAAGTGCCAACATGGGGTCATAGTGGCAGGCACTAGCAATAAGTCACTACCTGATTGGTATAAAGGAATAGCAGAGTATGGTAGAGCTAAACATTGGGAGGTCTAGGCATGGCAAATAATGGACGCGTGTATACTCTGCACGCTCAGCTAACCACAATTAACTCTGCTCTATTGTTCTGTGTGGTCACAACTGCACCCTTCAACAAAACGTTCCTGAAAGACATGGCATTTCCTATACAGAGACAGATAAAGCAAGCGACATGCAAAAAGGTATTATATAAAGCTCTACATCGACATGAGGGTGTAAGGGCTTAACAAGAGCCAATTTAGTTGCGGTTTTCGGTGCATTATGATCTAAAAAGCATATGCCAGATAATGACAAGCTCAACCTGCATGCATAAAGATGTGCTTCACTTCTCAGTAGTAAGTAAACAAGATTTTTTGGGTTATTTTAACCTGAAGCAACTTTTGTCCTATTTCTAAGCTTCTCAAAAGAATCATTCTTCACTTGCCAACAGCATAAAGGCCATTTACAGGCTTGGCATTCATTAAGGTTTGTAGATAACATTTAGTGAGAAAAGATTCACCAAGCGGGGACATGCGCTCCACCTTTCCGTGCAAAAAAGGGAAATAAACAGGCTGACTGTTACTGCAGAAAATGATCAAATCTCCCCAGACTCAATTTCAGCTGCCATTCAAGGCCATGAAACTAGCCTTTCTCTGGTTTTCACTACTACATCTTATTACAGCCAAAGTGAATTACACAACTGAACAGCCTACTATTGAGCATGAAACTTAGTCTTAAAGGGATAGTTCACCCAAAAATGACAATTTTGTCATCATTTACTCTACCTCATGATGACTTTCAAAACCTGTATTAATTACTTTCTTCTTCAATATATTTTTCCACAGAAGTAGTCATACAGGTTTGGAATGACATGAGGGGGAGTAAATAATGACAGAATTTTATTTTAATTTTTTCTGGGGGGTGAACTATCCTTTTAAACAAATAAGAGCATGTAAAAGTGTCTTTGCTTAGAAGTAACGTCTGAGTCGACGTGATATTGCTTTCTTGTCTGATTCAGCTTAGAGCGCACAGGGACCGAAACCTGACTCTTTTTCTCTCTCTCCCCCCTTTCCATTCTCCCTCCCTTTCGTTCTCTTTCTCTCTCCTCCCCCCTTTCCAAGGAGAGGCTCTTCTAGGGCCGGACGAAGGCCCACAGGCTGAAAAATAAAGAACGAGTCATGCATGGAGGAAGCAGGCCACCATTTCTCCTTAAATACAGCCATAACGATATATAAATAAAGAAAGCCTGGCTCTTAGGGAGAAAATTAGATTTGGTTCTCTCTTCCCCTCCCACTCCTGGCCTTCTATTTTAGTTGCAAGCATAGCACAGGCCTTTTTCTGGCCTGTGGCCGCAGGAGCAATTCAGATTGCTGAAGGTTTTATGTGCAGTGGGAGGTGGGAGGTGGGAGGGGTGCTGCTGGGGTCATCAGTGTTGTTGAGCCCACATCTTGAACTTACAAATATGCCAGCAGATTACAAAACATGATGCAAATGACAACATATTGGTGCCAACGATGCACGAGAAAGAACAGGCACAAGGCAAATCTGTCTGACACAGACTGTGAATGTGAATTCCTGTGTCAAGAGCAGGGCTGACCTTATAAACATGCTTCAGGGCAAGTCCTGATTATACATCTGTATTTAAACAATCTATGCACTGAATAATCACACGCAGTTAATGTATGCAATTAAACAACAAGTAAAGTGAGTTATCTTACCTAACACACTGGAGAAAAAAAAAAGAGAAAGATTTTGCCTATAAAATATAAAATTATTCGTAAAATGCATGCATAAATCTAAGCATATTATTATATTTACTATATATTTGAGCAAAAATATAAGAAAATTACAGATGTTTTGTTACAATCCAGAACAATGGGATATGAAAAACAATTTAAAAAAAATCACATTTTCTTGCAAAACATTTTGCATGATATTTTTTATTTATTTATTTATTTATTTTTTTGCAGCTCACTGTTTGTTCTACACAAAACGTAAAAGTTATAATGGTAAAAACAAGATTCAACCTATAATCTATCTAAACTCTCGCTATGAATTCAGTTGATAAAAGCTAATTCAGACAATGCTGAATTGAAATAGCTATTGTTTAAAATGTATCACGCAATGGTTTTCACACAATGTTACATGAGAAACCATGTGGTGGTTAGAGTAATGCGTGCAACAGGAATCTCCACAGCCCATTGCAGGCACGCATAAAAAGACCCCATTTAGAAAATGGTCTGCCTTCAATTAACATTATTCACACTTACCAACATGCTATCTCAAATCTGTTCACAATGCTATCTCCACAATCAAGTAGTTTCAGGATATTAAGTAGCTGAAAGTACCCTGTGTTTACTTGAACAACTATTCGTATTCACGACGACACTGAGAGAGAGAAAATAAACTGTAGGCATTAGGTCTATTTGTGTTTCCGAACACTGCCACTAAAAAAACTGAGAGTTTGCAAAAAAAGAGACATAAGATCAATTTACTGAATTGTGGTAACAATCCAAGCAGTCTTACAAAATGGTTTCTTTAAGAATACTCAACATGGTAAACATACAACAAATAAATCATATTGATCTGTCATTCAGCTTGACCAATATTCAAAGTTTCAATTCAGTCAGTTATCTTTTTTCTTTTTTTTTTTCCAAATATCTGGTCTATGGATAAATGCCGAAACAACAGCATTCAAAGGTAAAGTAAATAATTTAACAGAGCCTCAAACATAGATAAAAATTATTAAATGTTTGCATAAATAAATAGCATAAATAACAAAAATGGCAACAGTAATATTATTTGCTAGTGCTGTCAATAGAATAATTATAATGAATATAATTTATTACTATGGTCATTTAGTTATGATTGTCAACAAGCAGAAATAAAGCCACAGTTCTGGGGGTACATAAAACAACATAAAAATAATCTTTATGTATCTGCCAATCCGTAATGTAAAATAATCGCATAAAATATTATTTTTATTTATTTAAAAGTTATTTTAAGGGGTAGTAATAATCATGCAAAAACACAGTCTGAATGTAAACAGCTCACCATTTATTCAAAGAAAACCGTGTGTAATCTGACAATTATAATGAAAATGTAGCAAAGTTAATGCAAAGACAATCTCTCTAATCAAGAACAAACTGTTTTTAATTCAACTACTGACAAAGGCAGTACACACAAGCAGGTAGTCAACGTGATTTTTCACGATGCATGTTGGGACTTGACAACAAAACCCAAAAACAGATGTTATCAAAGCAACTCCACACAAAAATATAATAAACAATATGGTGCAACGTAGGGAGTAATTTACTTTAATGAGATCACGGCTGTTGTATAAAAAGATAACAATGTGGCAAAAAGGGTTGAAATAAGAAAACAGCATTTAAGGAGGAAACGAAGCACTTACAAACCCTGTAGATAAGAAATACCTTTGTTAGACACTATATTAATGGTCTGGTTCATCTAAAGCGTCCATTTTTGCAAAACGAAACCATGACAAGAGAAACAAACTTCCCCCTTCACTACCGGAAAGAAAATCACCTCGCAGATATCCGGAATTCCCACTTACCTATTTGATGAAGCCGCTCAAACAAATCAAAATCCTTACAAATTAGGACTTCTGACTCGTGACGAAGGTCTACTTCAAAGCGTGAGTTATAAAGACTTTCCGTGGTGAGGTTTTAGGTGATTTTCTCCAGCTTCCGAGGACGTTTTTCTCCGGTTTTTCTCGTTCTTTTCTTTCTAGTTGTGCCTCTGTGTGAGGGAACATTCCACTCGTGCGCGTAACGCGATGAGCCCTGATTCAGTCCTCCAATCACAGCTGCGCGCTGCGGCAGTCCTCCAATCACAGCTGCGCACTGCGACAGTCCTCCAATCACAGCAGCGCGCTGCGGCAGTCCTCCAATCACGGCAGCGCGGCGGAGCGCGAGCGTTCTACTCGCAGACCCGCGCGGTGAAAAACAAGCAGGAGAGACGCGCTCGAGAGGGAGAGGTGGATGGATGGGAGGGGGTCATCCAGAAATGAGAGCCGCGGGTGCCATCTGCTGTCAATATGAGGAAGAATATAGTAGTAGTTTACCTTTTTTCAGTTTATAATGAAGGCCACCCTACAAGCGATTAATAAATATATAAATAGGCCTACACATAAAATAGATGATCATTTTTATATATTAGTAAACATACACATAAATGTGTGAATAAGTATGAAAGAGGAGGTAAGAGTGAACGACTCTGAACTTTAACACCATCTACAGGTCAATAATGGTGTTGCAGAAACTGGCTGGGTGCCAGAATCTACATGTGATATGAATTTAGAGAAACTATGAAATTTTAAAGAATAGATTTCCGTACAATAGGCTAGTTTGGGGTCGGTAAGGGATTTTTTAAAAAAATGTTTTTAAAGAAGTGTTCAATTTTTACCCATGCTGCATTTATTTGATTAAAAATACAGTAAACACAATTTTAACATATTTTAAAATGTAATTTATAACGATAAACTGAATTTTCAGCAGCCATTTCAGTGCCAGTCTTCAGTGTCACGTGGTCCTTCAGAAATCATGATTTGGTGCTCAAGAAACATTTCTTCTTATTATTATCAATGTTGAAAACAGTTGTGCTGCTTAATATTTTGTGGAAACTGGTATTTTTTCAGGATATCTGCAAAAAAGCAGCATTTATTTGGGGGAAAAGGTAATTTATAAATGCCTTTATTTTTGATCAATTTAATGCATCCTTTTTTAAAGTATTAGTTTCTTTAAAAAATGTTTTATTGAAATATTACTGACCCCAGCCTTGTCAGCATTCAAATTCAAATGTGGCAACATTTGTCTATGTGTAGGAATTTGTATGAAAGAACTCTAATAAATAACACTCAAAATAGATCCAATAGATAAATTAAGAAATGAAATGCAGTAATATTAGACGTCTTTGTTTCTTGTGTGACTGATCACTGGTGAGCTGTATGGCTTCAGAAGAGTTGAAATAATGACCTTTATGGCGCTTTTTGTATTTCATGGAAAACAGCAGCTAGAACATTCTGCTAAACAGCTTTTTTTCTGCTCCATAGAAGAAAGTACACTCTTAAAAATAAAGGTGCTTAAAAGGTTCTTCACAGCGATGCCATAGAAGAACCATTTTTGGTTCCACAAAGAACATTCCGTCAAAGGTTCTTTAAAGAACCATCTTTTTCTTACTTTTTTATAATCTGAAGAACCTTCATTCACCACAAAGAACCTTTTGTGAAACAAAAAGGTTCTTCAGATGTTAAAGATTCTTTATGGAACCATTTAGACAAAAAAGGTTCTTCTATGGCATCATGAAGCCCCTTTATTTTAAGAGTGTAAGTCATAATGGTTTGGAACAAAAGAGTAAATAAGTAAGTCACACTGACAACTTTGTTTATTTGGTTAAAAGTAATAATGTTTTATTCACATTAACAATAGTACATTTGGTTTGTATTTCAATATGTGCTGTGGTGTATTGCAGTGAATGTGGTACATATATTTTATAATTTCTCTCAGGGTTAGATCTTTACATCAGTAAGTCATTCAGGCAATTCTTTATTCAGCAATAATTTAGGATAAACAGATCAGCCAAAAGAAAAAAAAAAGAGAAACATAAAATGAAAAAGAAAATGACTATGCACTGTGTTTCAGTGGCTGAAAGTTACATGAAACAAAAAGACATATGAACATCAAACACAGGAGCTTTTTGTGTTCACTTACAGGCTAGTTTAGAACTCTAACTCACATTCCAGTCACTACACTACTTTACATCGCCTTTGGGTTTCCTTGTTGACTGTTGCCTCAACTTCTCTCCAGTAACATTGGGTTGCATTTACCCCTGGATGTTAAGGATCTGTGCAGACAGGCCGTGGTGCCAGTTTTTCAGTTTGGCAAATCGTGGGCCTTTTACCTCTGATTCAAACTTCTCCCTGTAGAAAATATAAAGAAAAAATTAATCAATAATTTAAGTTAATCAACAGACATGTTTGTGCTTTTAAGGCCTAGCCTTGTCAAAAGAAGTGTGCTTAATCGTACTGAATGTGCACTTGTACTGTACTACAAATCTTAAAAGTATCATTTTAAAACGCAGTACTTAGATGTAATAAATTTTTAATGAAATAAAAGTCCTTTTAAGGGCAGGCTACTTAAAGAGAGTACATTTTCATTACTATGTTTAACACACTTCAGTACACTCTTAAGAACAATTTGTAATAAAATCAAATTAAACGTTTTACATTTTAAAGCGTTATGTTTTAGTAATCTTTTGTTGTGTTGTAAGAAGTTCACTTATATTGACTAACATACTAAAGCACATGTAAAGTACTTAATTATAAATTTTAACTTCAATATTACATTTAAAGTAAATATATTTTAAATTTTTATATTTTATTACTAAATTGCAACTTCATCATTACAAATGTGAAATTACAAATATATTTAAATACATGACATACAAGTTTCAACAGACAATAAATGAAAGAATATTTTAGCCATAAATGCTTGTGAGTACATTCAAAAGTACCATTAGAAGTAATTGTGAAATTACATGTAAAGATGTTGTACTTAAGTGGGTCAAAAAAACACTCTTAAAGGGACAGTTCACACAAAAATCTGTCATAATTTTCTCACCCTCAAGTTGTTCCAAATCTGTTTCTTTCATCACCTGAACACTATAGAAGACATTTTAAAGAACGTTGGTAACCAAACAGTTGATGATAGCCATTGACTTCCATAGTATTTTCCCCCCCATACTATGGAAGTCAATAGGGACCAACACATTCTTCAAAATATCTTCTTTTACATTCCACAGAAGAAAGAAACCCATACAGGTTTGGAAAAACTTGAGGGTGAGTAAATGATGACAGGATTTTAATTTTTGAGTGAACTATCCTTTTAAGTTCATCTAACCACATTTAATATAAATTTAATTTATAATGCATTTTCTTTTTATTGTAAATATCATGCAGTTAAGTGTCCAAAAACATTACATTCCGTTTTCTTTTAAAGTATATAATTTCCTTATTAGTTCTCTTTTTAAAAGTATGCTAAAGTGTACTTTTTCACAAGGGTGAAGACAGCAAAAACTGAAACAACGTGGATTACCTTGATTTTCTAAGAGCCTCCTCATCTGGATCTTGCACTGTGATAAATAAAAAGTAAATAGAAAGTCACTTGTTACAGGTCAAGTTTCCAAAAATAATGTACAAACTGATTTTTATCAATTAAACAGTCATTTTACATCAGCGTGTCTAAAACATCTCAATCTTTTCAATTCAAACCAATTTTGTGATAAAGAAAGACTGTACTCACAATATTCCGTTCCTGTGATATGAGCAAGGATGCGGAAGGACTTGGACTGCAGGTTGGCGGCACGACGGGCCCACTCTGACATCTCCATCTCCTTATTGTCAGGTTTGATCACAGCCTGGTAGACTGGAGAAGCACTGTCCACAAGAGGGTCTTTTATAGGAAGTGAGCTACTCCCCAACAGAGAGAAAGGAAAAAAAGATGATCAGTTGTTCATCTGATCTCTGAATTTGGGTACATGAAGTTAAATTTCCAAAAATCGCAATAGAAGGACAATATTTGTTGTAAGTTTTTTTCTGAATTAATTCACATATTTGTGAAGATGTGCATTATTTTAATACAGTTCCATTGTAGTGAGAAATCTGTGATGGAAGAATGAGTTGGATTTGACAGGAATAAAACTGAGCTCCTATATAAAGTAAGATGTTAGAGGTTATGTAATTCTCCCCTGGCAGATATACTCAGAACATTCATATTTTTCTTCATAGAACTCCATTTACTTACATATTTCCAACAGTATAACATGGTAATTGAAAGATTACCAAAAAATCCACTTCAGTGTTTATGCAATCAGCCTTTAACAGAGAATATAACATGAGAGATGAGTCAATGTGGCTGTGATGGATCTAAATAGACTGTGGCTACTTACGCCAAGGGAGATCCAGCGGAGTCATCACCGCTGTCAATCACATGATGAATCAGGATGGGAGGGAGCAAGTCAGAGCCGTGCCACATGGAAGGATGGGAAATGTAGTGGGGGTGAGGCGAGGATGAGTGATGAGGAATGGGTGATTGGTTGTGGATGGAGTGACATAATCGCAAGCAGAAGAGGGAGGAAAAGCACAGATGAGGTTGATACACATGACCTTGTGGAAGCCTTAAATCAGCCCAGGCTAGATGACCGATAATGAGATCTTACTGTTATAAACAATGCGAACTGAATAGAATTGCATTGTAATCAAAAACATTAAACTGCAAATAAAAAGATGCAGTAAGGAAATACCTAACTTTTTCTAACATCTAATAACAAATTGCAAGAATACACTTTCTTAAAGTGCTGCAGAGATGACTTATTTTTATAGGCCTAAACCCGGAAATTAGTTAGTTTTTCAGGCTCCATCATCATTAATTCAATGTTTTTTTGTTTTGTTTTTTAATAAAACCTGTGGTTAACACAAGCTCAGTATATTTTCATATTTTATTCTACAATGTAAAATACATTGGTAATACCCTCTTATTAGTTTTTTTTTCTTAATTTGTGAAGATTGTCTTGATGAACAAAATGTGTAAGAATCATAAACTTATGCTGGCTGCAGAGCTTATTTTCTGCAATAATCCAATCGCCAATGGAAAAATACTGTTGTATTTTTGTTTTGGAACTAGGGTGATGCAAACTTACAGGTTGTCCAACAAAAATACTGTCACTGTGCACTTACATTGCTACATACAGTGGTCCTAAAAAGTATTTAGACACTTAAATGAATAGTTTACTCAAAAATGTAAATTCTCTCATCTTCTGTTATGCTCTCATAACATTCAGATCGAGTGGGGTGTTAAACTGTGGCAACCAGATAGTTAATGAGGTGAAAGAATCAGATCAACCTAATTCATGAATATATCCCTCAGGGGTGCGTTTCTCAAAAGCAAAGTTTAAGTAAAATGTAGAAACCACTGGCACCAATCATCACTACAATCTACTTAGGGTCGCAATGCTTTTGGAAAATGTATCCCAGACCACTTTTTGGTACTGGATCAATCAATTCGTTAAAAAGATGAAACTCAAAAGAACTATTTGTTACCAAATTGAACACTGATATTCATGCAAAACTACCGCATGACTTCATAAGATGTGGCATGTGAGTTACTGAACCACTTTTAATTATAGGCTGCTACTTTTTCCTGATTTCCAAGTTCTCATTCACTTTAATTGTATTGAAGAGAGTGGTATGGAGGCTTGTTTGTGCCACAAGAAAAATGTAGAAATTTGCAACTGACAATTCTGTCTGATTTTCCTTTGTGAGATATGAACTCAGAATTCTGAGAAGAAGAAAAAATCTCATTTTCGAGATGCACAGTTGTGAGTAAAAAGTCAGAATTCTGAGTTAGAGTAAGCAAATAATAACAGAATTTCCATTTTTGAGTGAACTATTCCTTTAAAAGCATCACTGCATTAAATATTGAATTATAATACTGTTTCTAATGCAATGGCAGTCATGTAGAGGGGCTTAAATGTCTTGGGGCCACTGCATCACTTACCTCAGCTCTCAACTAAGCATCGGTGTAGTAAAAAGTAAAGTGCTGGACAGGAATGGAAGACCTACCTCATCTCGTTTCCTCTGGCTTGGGCCTGACCAGCAATGGCATCCATAATGGCATCCTGAGAATACATACTAATAGGAGTGTTGTACTGGGCATGGATGATAGTAGCCTTTCCACCAGGACCCTTGACCTCAATAGGCTTGTGAGTGGACAAAGCTGAGTCCTTCAGTGCGATGGGGTTGAAGCTGGGAACATACTCCTGGCTGTCAGTTCAGGTGTGGGAGGTGTCAGGGGTGCAATAGTGTAGAGGCGGGTGGGTAATAGTGAGGGGCCAGAAATATGAGAGAGACAGATACAATTTGACAGTGAGAACAGTTTGATTTAGACTTGACTTGACCTAATGCATCTGTATCATTAAACAGCAATGAGTTTTGCATTGCTAGTTTGAATGTTTCGGAAGTTAAATCGTGTACACCAGCCATTAGTTTTACATTCTAATAAAATCCCATGTCTGAAAACACAATGTCCTGTATAACAAATACATCTGGGCTTTCAATCCTAATTGTAAAAATGCTCATGGCATGCAGTAGTTCCCATTATGATACTCCAAAAAACATGCAAAGACGCATTGATCAATAAAACTATAACCAAAACCCAACTACAGATTTATCTAGTTTAAATACTTCACTCAGAAGCATTTAACATTTCATCATGTCTGAAATGTCAAATTGTTCAAAATATATTTCGAACATTCGGGAATTAAAAATGTAAGCATTGCAAACCACAACCATAGTACTGCATGCTTCAGAGCACACAGATTCACACGCAAATCTGAAGATTTTATATTCAAAACTGTTACTGACTTGGCAGCTGTGTTGGCAATGACCTGAGATGACATAGAGGAATATAGACAGAAAAAAGATCAACAAAAGAGGCAGTGTTAGCCTTGACTTGGCAGTGTGCTGAATTATAATGAATCTATGTCCATGTAAATTAGCAAGAAAAAACAACAATAACATAGAATGCAAATGTTTCACTTTGTCTAAAGAACTTGCACCTGAAATATGAATGTATTTTAACTGTTAAAGGACAGTTCACCCTGTTATTTTCACTTTCATTTCATTTAACCTGTATGACTTTCATTCTTTTGTGGAACACAAAAGAAGATACAGTGAAAATGGTTTCGGTGTCTCAGATTTTCAGCATTCTACAAAATAACTTCTTTTGTGTTCTTCAAATGAAAGAAAGTAGCACATATTTGAAATGGCCCGTGGGTGAATAAATGATCAGAGTCATTAAATAACAGGAATTCTTGTAATCTGTTGTGCCATGATGCACATGATGGTTATTACTGGTCACATTTCTCATGAGAATAACATTCTGGTTTGTTCCTAGAACAGACTGATTGACTGGAACAGGTGTTTGGCTGCAGCGGGACATACAGAGAACACTGGAGCTAAATAACACTCATCCTCTCAATCCAGTCACGTTATTGTTAACTGCAACTAAAACTATCAAAAATAGTTTGTTCATTGAAGTAAAGCTGAAATAACATAAAATATAAATATAAAAATATAAACTTAAAGGGATAGTTCACCCAAAAATTTAAATTCTGTCATTAATTACTCACCCTCATGTCGTTCCAAACCCATAAGACCTTCGTTCATTTTCAGAACACAAATTAAGATATTTTTGATGAAATCCGAGAGCTTTCTGACCCTCCATAGACAACAAGGGTCCTACCATGATCAAGGCACAGAAACGTAGTAAAGACATCGTTAAAATAGTCCATGTGACTATTCAGTGGTCAGTGGTTAAACCGTAATTTTACAAAGCTATGGGAATATTTTTTTGTGCGCAAAGAAAACAAAAATTACTACTTTATTCAACAATTGCATTATGCATCATGGTACCCTCCATAATGGTGCCTATAAGGTGGCATGGAGGAGAAGAACTGTTGAATAAAGTCATTATTTTTCGCGCACAAAAAGTATTCTAGTAGCTTTGTAAAATTACGGTTGTCTATGGAGGGTCAGGTAGCTCTCAGATTTCATCAAAAACATCTTAATTTGTGTTCCAAAGATGAATGAAGGTCTTACAGGTTTGCAACAACATTTAAACTATAACAAAAACTAAATAAAAATATATTTAAAAAAACTAATAAAAATGACAAAAGCACATAATAAATTAAATAAAACTTACATTACAACTGAAAAAATATAAAATATAAAAAATAAAAGCTGTAAATCAAAATATTAATAATACTATAATAGCATATAAATAATCCTAAAATAACATTTAACAAATCACAGCTCAAAGACATATATTACTAGTTGCATGACAACAAGGATCAAAGTTTAGAGAGTACGTATCAGACCACTCAAACACCTAGATTAACAGTCAATGGATGCACATGCCCTGCTCAGCTGTGCACGTGATGCTGCTTAGCGGGAATTCTGTTCCTGTGAGCTGCAAATAGAGGATGGAATATGTGATGGCATCATTGCGGTAGGACTTAATTTGGGATATACTGTTACAGGAGCTGTGACATTCTGAGCATGTTAAAAGAGCCAACGAGCACACATTTGCACCCATGTTCAATCACGGCTCAACTCGCTTGGGCCCTGTGGGAATACCCTCACATGTTTTTGGACAGAGAAGATACACTGTTGTGACAATGATTTAGGAGGACGTCTTATGAAGCTAATAAATGATACCAACATATTAAAAAGGTGAAAGCACCATCGTTAACATGTTGGCATTATTTATAAGCCATCTTATAAAAGCTTGGCAAATCCTCCTCTGATCGCAGGAGGACTAAAATAACCATACTATGTTGTCATTTGGAAGCAGCTTACATTCATAGATACAGATATGACTTGGCCAGGCCCTGCTCGTGTTGCAGGACGGGGGTCAGGTGAGCCTTACGGACCACTGGTCCCAGTTCTGCCAAGTACATTCCCAGCTGATCCGTTGCATGTGAGAGCGGAATGTGCAGAGGTAATGACGGAATGTTCTGAGTATTTTTTGCCACAGTTTTGTTAATGTTGCTGCAGGGATACAGGTGAGGCTAGCCAATGCCTCCATGACCCGTTAGTGAACTAGCTTGTTAAAGAAGATTTGGTGCTCATTAAGATACAGATTTGTGGGTTAGGCATCACATTACCTACCCCAGCATTGGCAGGCCATTTAGACTGTCTTGTTGCATGACCATTTCCCTTAAAGTTTCTGCTGAATACAGGCCTATGGGAGAATTATACTGTCCCTTTTGGTTTGGGGTGGTTTTTGCCCCTTGCCCGAATGGCAAATAAGTCAGCATAGGGCTTTTAGCAGGAGACTGAATTACAGGTTGGAGATTCTCCTGAGGTTTCTCCTCAGTGTTTGGAATTAGATATTTTTTGGAAGGTTTTTTGGCCAAGAGGATGCCATATTTTTTGACCAGTTTCTCTTCATCTTCTCCTTCCTCAGAGTCCGTGGTTTCCTTAGTGTAAAATAAACCATTATCAGATCAACAAATGAACCATTAGCCAAAATTGCAAGGTATAGAAGAAAGAGATGGTTAGGAAAGAGGCAAATGAGGCTTGAAGAAGCACTCAAGGTCAGAATTCATCTGGCAACAGCAATGCAAATGAGTACTGGACCAGCAGGAAACTTATGAGGATTTCAAATAATGTGCTTATTGTTGCTTGACCAACAAATGCCTGTAGAGGGAGTTAAGTGTCAACGTTACAGAGAATGTTTGTTTTCACAATCTCTAGTCTCCTCTTTTTATCCTCTCTCTATGATATGGGTTTGGAAACTCCCATGACTGATTAAGAGGATTATAAAGAAATGGCTCGCCTGTTAGGCTACCAAAAAAATTATCATTTAGTTTTCTTCAGTTTATTTGTCCCCTCAATACAGTCCAGTTATATTTTACACCACACTGATAAAATATCAAAAGACGACATAAACCAGTCTGCTTAACGTGCATACTTAGCATAGGGAACATTTCAGACAGACAAAACATGATTTTACCTTCTGGTGAGGGATAATTGGCATGGGTGAGTCCATTCTTGGAGTGGCTGTGGGTACAGGAGCGGGACGTCTCGACCTGGGACCAGTACAGAATTCAAAGCAAGGATCAATCATGCAAAAACATTAGTCTTTTGTTTGTCATGAGTCAATTTCTCCCTTTGTTAATTATTAATATGACTATTTTTTTATTGTAAACATTAATGTTTTATCGTCATTTTAATTATAGTGATTTAAATGCACTTTAAACACAAATTATAGCATATTTTATGACTAAGTGTAACTGTAGCACAACATAAACGCCAGTATATAGTTCCACTCCTGCAGTAAAAACTATTATATCTTTTAATTAAATTGATCCCTCTTCCATCACCAATGGTTAAATAAAAAATTATAACCAGTGGTTAAAATTTTAAAAAGTTATGTATCAAGTTAGAAACTTGGTTCTAAGGTCTGAGACAATTATTACAAATACTTATATTTTGCATAGTTATTGCATATAATTTTTTCATTTGCTTCTAATCTAATAAAAAATATATAAAATAAATGATTACAAATTAAATGTGTAGTAATTTAAATAATAACTGAATTGGCACAATAATTGAAAAATCTGAATTGTGCTGAAGTTCTTGAAGTTCCATTTTCAGCATGATTTGAGAATGATCAAATTTTTCTACGTGTTTTTTATGTACAATGAAACAAATTTGCTTAATTCATTAGTGGTGTAGAAATACTTCACAATTTTAAATATTATTCTGAAACAAAAGTTGGTAAACTTAAAGCCTTTTTGTATAATGCATTATAAAAGTAGTTTTAATGCATCAATTATGGCTTGTAATGCAGCTTATTAGGCATTGTACAGTCTCATGAATAATTGTAACCACAGTTGATACATTATAACACTTATCAATTTATTGTTACACTAAGCATTTTAAATTTGGTTATAATTATTTACGACAAGATACAATGTATTACAACACACATTATCAATAATTATAATTCATTATAGCCTTTAATAACCATTTATAATGCATTATACATAAAGGCTAAGAATTACCCAAAAGTCTTTAATTTATTCAAAAATAAAGAGAAAAATTATATGCATACACTATAGTTCAAAAGTTTGGGGTCAGTAAGATTTAAACAGCAAGGATGCATTAAATTGATCAAAAGCGACAGTAAAGACATTTACATTGTTACATATAATTTCTGTTCTAAATAAATACTGTTCTTTTTAGCTTTCTATTCAACTAAGAATCATGAAAAAAGTGTAAAAATGAAAATCATGGCTTCCACAAAAATATTAAGCAACACAGTTGTTTCCAACATTGATTATAATAAGAAATGTTTCTTGAGCACGAGGATGATTTCTGAAGGATTATGTGACACTGAATGGCTGCTGAAAATTCAACTTTGCCATCAATGGATTACATTTTAAAATATATTAAACCAGAAAACAGCTATTTTAAAGTGTAATAGTATTTCACGCTACATTGTTCTTTATTGTAGACAGATAAACTTATTTCAAAAACATTAAAAATCTACTGACCCTCAACCTTTGTTTGAATGTTGCAGCACATACATCTCTCAAAGACACAGTTCTCATTAAGTCAGAGACACAAAGGCTATAATGAACCTAAAAAAAAATCATCATTTGACCTTTTCCCTGTGGCCAGGAACTGAAATCATGTCACGTTTACATTTTCTAGAGTGGCCGATAAAATCTTAAACAAGAGGAAGAAGCACTTATTGAGTGAGTAACTTGCAAAACGCCAGTAGCATTGCTGTATAAGTAGTAACACCGGGGGCTCTTCACAAGCCACTAGGTGTGAGAAATTTCTTGGAATCCATCAAGTGAAGTCCAGGAAAAGCATACAGCTGAAAATACATGCGTACCCTGTCACTCCTCCTGAGATGCTTTTGATTGGAGCAAAATTACATCAATCAGTCAATGGTAAATCTGTTATATGTACCAAATCAAATGAAATGCTGCCAATATATAAAATACAATAATAATAATTTCCACATGTATATAAGAACCTCATCCACCTTCCCCCACTGAATAAAGGTGGTTGCTGTCAATAAATAAGGAGAATCAAATAAGCTTCTGAAAATCACTCACGACTGAAAGACGGAGACAGAGGAGGAGTAGCTTATAAAAGTGAACACTAGAGCCAGCATTAAGAAATGTCACAGGATATCTTTGTGAGTAACATTTCCTCCTTTTGCTGTAGTGCAGGCGACCACATGAAAGGACTTAATCTTCCTTCGGATAGAGGCTTTGGGGTACTAAATTAATAAACTATATTAAAAAGGTATATAAAAAGCCTTCTGAATGTAATTTCTCCTACCCCCTAATCATCAATGCCTTTAATTTATGCATGCAGGCAACCTGAAGGACTACATGATACCCAGGTGATTTATCTCAGACAGGTTTTTGAATTCAATTGCCCTGTCGGTATATTTATATGCTAACTGACACTCGTAGTCTGTGTCACCTCAACTGTGACTGCTTATATCATGGATGAGCTGTTTAATTGCAGACAACTTTGTTTGCTTGCCAGAGTTGTCTGCTGCCAAAGCAAATGAGATGCATTGCTGATGCCTTCTAAGAAAACCCATTCACCAACAAACATAATGGGAAATCGTCGGATGGAAAGACTAAGATGGAGTTTAGTTTGGAGGAAATAAAGTAAGTAAAAAGTATTCAGAGACATAAAAATCATCAAAAGTTCAGGTGGTGTTGAGATTTACCTCTGCATGGTGAGGTTGAGTTTGGTGATGGCTGCCTTTATCTTGTTTTGGGCCTCCAGGTGGGTCATGCCCTCAGTACTGACCCCATCGATTGCTGTAATTATGTCACCCTGATTGAGGTTTCCACTTGCTGCCTTGCTGCCTGGTGTGATCTGTGGAAAGACATGAGACATTCATTAAATAATTACAAATGACAGCACAGATTGAATTTTATACACACAAAAAAATCCAATGGAAAATTATCATGGCTATAGAAACGGATTCTGTATTGTTTGTTTGTTTATTGATAATTACTATCGAATTCAGTTTCACACACTATGCTTGCAACAGTACACACGCTTTACAAAAAATGCTTAAACTAAAGTTGGTATCTTGAAAATCTGTGAAAATCTTTATACAACGAGTAGCGCTCATTGAGTGTCTTTCCAGTAAGAGCTCTTGTAAAACTCTTGTATAGGCACAATGGGGCAGAAACACTGGAGGGCTTTTCACAAGTCAGTATAGGCATAAGCCATGCCAAACATAAATGATTTTCTCTTCTTTAGTGAGATCTCTTAAAATATAGGCTCAGAGAATCCATTTGCAGCTTAGTTCTTTTGTATCTGCAGACATACATCTGAACAAATGACTTCAGTTATTCAATTAGAATGACAATAGGACATAGGCCATAGAAGTGATATGTGCTAAACAATTATTTAAAAAAATCTTTCTGACTGGGCATCAAACACAAATCAAATCATACCTTCATTTCTGAAAAAAATCTGTGTCTGTGAATGAATTGGTTGAGTGAATGATTCAACAACTCACTCATAATGTTTAATTCTTAAATGAATCAGTATTTTGAATGAATCAGATGTATAAATGATTCAGTGACTCACTCACAGTCATTTGTGGTCACCTACAATGTAACCTGCAGAAAGAATCCGTGAAAAATCCTCACCACTGATACACAGACTGATAGTCTGCTATGCAGGTGTGATATATATAAAATTAGAAAAGTCACAGTGTTGTTTACTGTATATCAGCACTATCGAAATGCTGATCTGCCAATCAGCCTTAAGAACTGGGACTAACAGTAGTATAAAAAAAGAAAGAAAAACATTTAAAAAACAGTGCAGTGTAAAAAACACGGACTGATTTGAAAAAGCTCAGAATCCAAGGGAATGGCAATTGAAATCCCATCTTTTCAACAAGTCAGTGGCTATACTTTCAGGCAGCTCATTAAAATGTTAAAAATAAAGGTTGTTGTTGACGCCCCCTGCCTCTCAATTTGACGCTGTATTCTGGGGCCCTGCCACCAACCCTTCTGTCCCACCTGCTGCCATTACTCAACACACACACATATAAATGCTCTTGAAAGAGCTCTCCTTCTTGTAATGTTCTCCTAGTAAATTCCCAACTGCCAAACAAATTATAGCATCTGAAGGAGCATTAAGGGTACCCAAGCATATGATTTACCTGAAAATAACTAGAATCCATAATGAGCAACGGTTTAGAAATTAGAAAAAGTATGGGACGTAATTGTGTTCTAAATCAACAAGGAAATTGTAAATGTTACTATATAATTTTTCTAAAACACAAAATACACTGGAAAAGATTTTAGGCGTTCAGATAGAGGCATCATTTTTACAGTTGTATAGTGAATCAGTGCTTGCATTTCCCTGACTTTACTGTTGAGACATGCTTCTTCTTGTCTGTTATGTAATTAAATACCACTGCATGCATCACTGGTCAGGGTCCTACAAGCTAGATTAGAAACATCAGCATCACCCTCCTCCTGTTCACATTTCACTTAAGCCAACAGACTGCTGCTTGACCGACACTTCAATCATGATGCTGCATGCTGAATGACAGTGAGAGGTTAATTTAAAAAATACATATACAGAGGGGGCTGATTTGAGAGAGAATCTGCATTTTTGAGAGACAAGAAAAGATGTTTTGGAATTCATCATTTCATCATACTGGTTTTGGGCTGACAGTATTCAGATATTAGATATTATTCAGATATGCCACTTTTCCCAGAATATTACCATTATTTTATTGTATTTTATTGTATTATTTTAATTTTCAAAAATTATATAATTCATGTATGAAAAATAAAATTAAATAAAATAAAATAAAATAAAATAAAATAGTAAGATAACAGTAATATTTTAATGCCATGTTTTCAAACATGTTTTTGAACTGAGTTTTACATTACAAAATATTAATTTTGGAAATTTGGGGTGCTACTGAAACTACTTTTATTGAATTACACACACACATACACAAAACAACAACAACAACAACATTTTTTAGTCCTTAAAATCTCATCTACATTAAGCTATCCTTTATAGACATTAAATGATTATTTTTAATATCCTTAATAGATTACAATAATTATATTGTTTTTCAAACCAAATCATAGCATGATTTATTTAATTTTTATTTAAAACAGTAAATAAAATCTTTTTAAATCATTGTAAATAGATGTTACTTCGATCACCACAACTACAGCATTGAGATGTAATGCAAAAACAGTGGTGTTTAATTATGCTATACCATTACTGACAAACTCAAACATGGTCGGTGATCATGCAAGTGTTAAACAACTACAAAATCAGCTACTGAATGAATATAATAACAATTTTAGGTAAAACATTTGAGGAAAAAGGTTCCAGTTAGAGGCTTGCATAATTTAAAAAAAGGTAAGACATTTGAGGAAAAAGGTTTCAGTTTTACATCTGCTGTGTCCTAGAGGCTTGCATAATTAAAAAAAAAAAAAAAAAAAAAAAAAACACACAGCTGAACAGGTTGCTTGCACAGTTTGTCCATCAAAGTTACTTTAGTGAGAAAAGGGCAACTGTTTCTTGATTTCACCAGTCAATTTCAAAAGCTAAGAAAAGTTTACTTAAAATATTAAATGTGAAAACTTTTAGTTGAGTGAAACTAACACAGTAGCAATCTTTTAATTTAATTCATTTAGGATGTTTTACACCCTCAGTCTACTGAATTGAGATGCACTCATAGCAAGAATCACTGTTTAAGCACAGGTTCATTTTGCCTGCTATGATGCTTCCGTTGTTTCTTAAATTAAATTAAATATAGGCAGTGCCTCAAGTATGAAAAATGAGTGAAATTAAGAGGAAGCTATGACATTAGAAGACAAACTGTGTATCTCATCTTCTGCCACCTTGTACTAAACACACTTTTATTTTATTTATAAATTAACATAATATAAATCCTATTCAACTATAGAATAAAATGTCAAGAGGGATAACAGGCACAAAATGAATACAAAAATAAAGCTGTTCATTTAATTTAATAAAGCTGTTAAACTGCCAATCTCACTACAACAGATGCTAAATCCAATGACCCGCTAAGATCCATATGAAAACATTTGATACAATGCGACTGTTTATTTAAATCTAGTCCAGATGGCAACTGTCTTAACTTAAAGAGTTCTTCTCCCATTAGTTCCTAAAAATCTTAACATTTATCTCAAACACAGATATGGTTTTCCAACATGCCTTTCAAGTTATAGATGAAAGCATCTGTTTTATCTCAGGTTGTCGAGTGATAGTAGAATCTGCCAGTAGAACCTTAGTTAGGAAACAGGGGCCTGGCGCTGTTGGCATTGTGATTTATGAGGCAGTTCTTGGTAAATGCCATCTTTAATTGTCTTTTGCTACCTCCTGGATTGTTCTGACTAAAAGCAAAGGTTGGGGAGATGATCTGGACTATCTGTGGAACCTTTGGGTATTTGCAAGGCTCTGAGGGCCGCTGACAATATATTCATTTCGATTTTTTGTTGCTAAGCTCCAGCACACCTACATATATATGCATAATAAGGCCTGAAGTGGTGTGTTAGAAAGGCCTTGATCTCAGCTTAATGTCGCCTGACCTCCTACAGCACTGAACAGTCAGGTCAACGACCTTGAAGAGCTTACAAAGCAGTTGCCAAAGTAGAATTGAACAGACTTATTATGAGGTCTATAAATTTGCAATACACAGGAGACACAATGTGAACATTAAAATACAACAGAATGAAGAAAAAAAAGATTTGGGTACATCACTACGCAGATTCATCTGCGGTGAAATTAATTACTTCATATAATACATCACAAATGACTCCACAGACTGTCTTTGTCATGGACTTTATGAAGTGCTTTACAGAATATAATATCGGCACTTTGCAGAGCTGGACTTCCATATCATGCGCAACAATATATAATGACGGAAATTATCTTTGACAGGACATTTAGGGCCAGTGCTTTCTGCTATCAGCAATGCCGCTCCACAAAGCCGTTTGGCGCTTACAGAGCCACTGACAAAATCTCACAATTTTAAATGCATCATCAAGTTGACTGTGTGTATGGTCTTATCAGAATTTATTAAAGTTATTGCTGTGAGCGTGTTGCTGCAAGTGCGATTCCTCATTTCTGCTCTTTGCATATTTTATGCAATACATTGGTTGACAAAAAGATGAAAAATAAGAATGATTTAAATGCACATGTTTCCAATTCTGTCTCAGTTCAGACAAAAGTGAAGTATATAATAAAAATATTTTAAGTGAAAGGTTGAACTGTGCTCTCAGGACAATCTTTTTATAGATATCAGCCAGGGCAGGTTGCCATTTGTTTTAAATATTGTAATTTATTGATTATAATTTCTGTTGGCTTGATTTATGTTATCTCCATTATAATCACTGGAGTAAAAAATATGACAATAGCCCCAGTCTCCCATATATTTTCAACTGCAGAAGTGTTTTAAAGGGAATTAACTACCAGCTTCAGTAATAGTCTTTCTTTCTGCCACTCTTTCCAAGCAATATTTACATTCACCATGACCTCATGTGTCTATTGTCTCTGTGCTCTTCACATTTATGGCACCCGCATGTATTTCTGCAGGTCTGACCTTCAGCGCTAAGCTAAAATCAGTGACCATAAGTCAAGCATTGCACCCACGGGCCAAAAGTGGTCGTCAATTGCTATCATTAGCTACCACAGAGCTTTTTATTTAGGGTGTCAAAGGAGGCAAAGTAACTAAATAGCTAAGAGACAGTGATGTAAGTGAATTATTTTTATTACATTTTCTAGTATTATTTGTTTTTTTTATTAAAAAGCAGCCTAAAATGTTTCATTAGGAAATGAGGCAGCTCCCAGCCAACCCACACACATATTAACAACCTCATATTGTTCTTTCACTCACTTAACATGGTCTCCATATTAGTGTTGTCATTTTCCCATGTCTGTAACATTGAGGCCAGGACATCATAATTAAAGCTGGATCATAGCTTGCATGAAAAATGAAACGAATGTCTGTGATTTGATATTTCAAAAGGTTGCACCTCAGGTCTAAATCCATTTGTCAACATTTACTCTATAAGTGACTCTCCTGTCCAACATTAGCTGTTTGGTGGTAACTTTATTGACACTAATATCACATATCCTGAGGTATTTTTCTCATGTACAAGGGCAAAATATTGGATTGTAATAATTTACTGTATCATTAAATTAGATCATCCACTCCTTCTTTGTCCTCAATGAATGTGACAAATGTCACAACATCATGTCGCTGTATCACTTTACAGACACTACGAAAACAGTAAAAGCAATTACTAGGCTTCTTTGTGCAAGACGGCACCTCTTTCAGCTTTGGGACCAGGATTAAGATTTGGTACAGATTGTCTAGTGCTTTAGGATAGAGGCTGATCTCTTATTACAGAGTGATTTGATTGTAAAATGCATAAATCGTCACCTATGGCTGTTACATATCAATCATCTGAGACCTGATCTACCTCCATATTCAGTGACAGCTGGATCGGGAGAGACTATAAAAACCAGATGGATATCTAGTTTGACACTGATTACGGCATCAAAGCGTGTGCCACCAGCAATGCTGATTAGAAAAGTAATGGAAATCCAAACAGTGAAGATTGTCCTGTCTGTAATTGCTTCCAGACAAACAGCCAATAAGAGGAGACCTACCACAGCCCTGACAAACAGAGGCAATGACTATCACCTTATTGAAGTGAAAGACAATCAAATGTCAAGAAAGGTGATAGCTATGAAACAAACAAACTGGACTGAACTGCCTTTGACTGATTATATAGCGGCAGTGATTTCTTGTCATAGCAGAGAGAAAATCACCTCACCCTCTGTTAGGACAATATAATCTCTCTGAGCCTTCCTTGAATCCTTCCGCTAACACAATAACACATACAAATACAACAGTCATGTTTCAGGAGATGATAAATGGGAAACCGCTTACTATCAAGAAATAAATTCTAAGAAAACTGAAATGAGAATCAACGTCCATGAGCAACAAAAAACAAGAAGCGTCTTTCCACGAAACATGACATCAATATCTGCTTAGCATAAATGAGAGACAGTACAGAGAGACGTCCAAAAGCTAAGGTCTTTTACACTTAAAATTCTGTTATCATTTACTCACACCTCGTGTCGTTCCAAACCTATATGACCTTTTTTCGTCCACAGAACACAAAAGCAGATATTTTGGAAAACAGGTACAATGAAAGTCAATGGGGTCCAAAATAACACTGACATATTTTTCAAAATATCTTCTTTCATGTTCCACAAAAGGAAGAAAATCATACATATTTGGAGCAATATGAGGGTGAGGGTGATATATATCCCTTAAAATACTTTTTTCCTCCAAGGACTGTACATGAGAAAAATGAAAGTCTCCTTTTTCAATTTCATTTTATAGATTGAATCAGTGTCATAAATGAACAGCCAGCAAGTAAATTTTTTCACTTGGGGCGAATTAGCGGTTAAACAGAGTGAATGTGATTTAACTAGACAAGTAGAAGTAGACAACATCCAGGCTTCTCACCTTTCACTTTCAACTTCACATGCACAGATTCATTTTCTTAAAGCTTGCATCACCTATTGCTATTCATAGAGTTTTCCACTGTAAATGCACCACAACACCTCTCTCAAGCCAAAGGGCCAAAGCTGGTTAGAGAATTTCTGCTTTGGCTTGGACGATAACCAGTAAAATAACAGCTGCAACATGTTACATAATGCCAACATACCATGTGACTCAAAGCTTTCATCGATTTTCATTGTTAAGCGAGGTAAAAAATGTCAAAACAATCTCTGTAGTGAGGTTTCTTTCTTTCTTTCTTTTTTAAATCAAAGCAGGGATTTGTTTAAATAGAGCATGATGGGTTTGTTTTTTTCTGCAAGGCAGAGCTGTTGTCTCACCCGGGAGATGGTCAGGGGCATGTTGAAGTCTTTGCCTCCCTGCAGCCTGAAGCCCCATGGTGCAGGTCCAGACAGTGTTACTGTGTAATTGCTCATTTTGAAGAGAGTTTAAAGTGAAAAGCTTCTTCTCGGATCAGTAAAGTCCTCTTTTTCCTTTAATTTCTTCTCCCTGTAGTTGGGATGACCAAACACCCGGGTATGGGCAGGCACCGAGGAGCCTCTGAAACACAACAACAACAGACAGGAAACGCAATAGAGTGAAACAATATGCATTACCTTATGCCCTCTGTCACTATACAACCATCACACAGGACCTGAGTTCACATATCAACACAACTCAAAAACATACCACAGAACGATCAGAAAAAACAAATAGTTCAATCCCACCCCTGTTTACACTGACAAAATAAGTCCAAAAAGTCTTAAAAGCAGAAGAGTTCTTGCCTGCTCGGATGACCTGGACAGACAGCCTAAGAATAGATCCCTTCTGCACAAAGTGATAACACTCAAGCCCCGGGGGCCCTTATATGGTGTGTAAGGGGACACCCCTGGATACCAAGCCCCCATGATTCACATGGCGAATATAGCCTCTTCTTAGGGTAACACATTTTTCCACTCTGCTCCTATGGGCGTCCACTCATAGAGCATCATGGATATTGAGCTAGTGGGAAGCGACTAATAAACAAGGAGCCATTAGTGCTAAATCTGATGTGATGTCATTTTGCAGCTCTTTCAGGGTGTAAATCCAAATAGCTGGCTGTAATATTTGATTGAGGTTGTGGGGCTGAATACAACTGTCAACTAAGGCCTTGTTTAGATGTTGGATTTCACAAATCCTGTGTGAACCAAGGAGCTTCATAATATCTGGTGTAAGCTGTCCATTCAGTTCAGCAGCAATTGCTCGACTGGTAAAGGACTTTCTAGAATTTTGTAATTTAAGTTCTTCCATCTTGGACAGGGCACTCAGTTCTGCTGCAAGGTTTTTTTGAGCCAATCACGTAAGCTGTAAATGCCATGTGACTACTGACTGTAGAGCTAAAGAAAAACAACAGCATTGATTGGCTGATGGCGCCACAGTCTCAAACTAGTGATTATTCTGAACTGTGACATCAAAGACAGCAGACAGAGAACATATTGAACACTTTTAAAAGATTCCCAAAAACAAAATGGGCACTGATAAAATATCTACAATAATGTAAAACAATATACATATTATTGTTCAAAACTTTGAGGGTCAGTGTAATTTTTTAATGTTTTTGAAAGATGTCTCTTACGCTCACCAAAGTTGCATTTATTTGATCAAATATCCAGTAAAACAGTAATATTATCTTAAATATTAAAGGGGTCATGAACTGAGAAACCAAAATTCCCTTGATCTTTTGACATTTAAGAGGTCACTATACAATAAAAACATCCTGTTAGTTTCAGAACTCAAAACTTTTTAGCCTAAAAACAGCTTATATTGAAATCAGTCTGCCAAAACGACAGGTTGTGGAATGTACAGCTCTATGATGGAATAGTGTGGCTAGAAACCAAACAATATAGACAACAAGATGTTGTGCAGTGTCAAGTTACATTGCCTTCCTTCTGATCCCAATGTTAGGAAAGAGTGGATGAACTTTATTTTTAATGAAGTTCCAGACCGCGTCAGTAGAACTCGGTCCTTTGTTCACTTCATTTTACGGCAGATTTGTTTACAAACAAGGCACAATTCAACGCAGGATGATTGGGGTGCTGTGACATCTGCTGGTGTTTGTCCATTGTGTTTTATCAAGTCCAAAGTCAATGCAGCCATCTACCAGAAGATTTTGGAGCACTTTATGCTTCCATCTGCTGACAAGCTTTATGGAGATGCTGATTTCCTTTTCCAGCAGGACTTTAGCACCTGCCCACAGTGCCAAAACCGCTTCCAAGTGGTTCGCTGACCATGATATTACTGTGCTTGATTGGCCAGCCAACATGCCTGAACTGAAGCCCATGTGGAATCTATGGGATATTATCAAGAGAAAGATGAGAAACAGTCGATTCAACAATACACACGAGCTGAAGGCTCAATAGTGCCTCAGCAGTGCCACAGGCTGATCGCTTCCATGCCACACCTCACTGATGCTGGAGTTTGTGCTAAAGCAGCCCCGACCAAGTATTGAGTGCATAAATGAACATACTTTAAAGAACTTGAACTTTTCTGTTTTGCAAATCCTTTTTTTGATTGATCTTAGGAAATATTCTAGTATTTTGGGATGGATTTGGAGTGGATTTTTGACTTTCATGAGCTGTAAGCTCTAATCATCAAAATTAAAACAAAAAATCTTTTGAAATGTTTTACTTTACATGTAATCAATCTAGAATATATGAAAGTTGTACTTTATGAAATAAGTTTTAAAAAAAGAACTTTTTCATGAGATTCTAATTTTTTGAGACGTACCTGTATGTTTTTTTATATAAAAATCTTGATAACATTATAAGTGGACCTTAGAGAACAGTACAAAATAAAAAACAGAGGCAGATCATAATCCCTTTAAAATAACTGTTTTCTGTTTTAATAAATTCTAAAATGTAAATTATTTTTGTGATTGCAAAGCAGCCATTAGTCTAGTTTTTAATGTCACTTGATCTTTCAGAAATCATTCTAATATGCTGATTTGGTGCTCAAGTAACATTTCTTATTATTATCAATGCTAAAAACAGTTGTGCTGTCCAATATTTTAGTGGAAATTGTAATACTTTTTTAGGATTCTTTGATGAACAGAAACTTCATAAGAACAGCATTTACATTAGCTGAATATAAGTATTAATTTGATGTTTTTTTTTTTTTTTTACAGCTAGATGGTGGAGTTGGGTCATCTACAGTACCTAATTAGACCATGCTAACCAGCAAAACTTTGACCTCATGGTGTGAAGCTGATTCCTCAGTGGCACTGATCCATACAAATAGATTACGAGCTTTGCATATTCAATATGGCTTTAGGCTGTACTGAAATACACTATGGGCCCTCTGTTGGATTCAGAGAGGAGTAGATGTATTGAAAATGAGTAGATGTTTATATTGATGAAGTACACTACAACCAATCAGTCCCCTCTAGATTCAGGAGGATGAAAGAAAATCTCTTGTCCTGATCCCATGTTGTTGTCATCTAGTGGGCTGAAAGGCACGCATTATCAGTGAAGACAACTGACAGGACATCCACCTTTCATGATGTGCCATTCAATGTGTTTCTGTGAAGGATCACAGGTATATTTAGCCAGGTCACTCTGACTTAATCCTGTCACTCTTATTCTTTAGAGTGACAAGAAGCATTCTAGAAAGCTCCATCATGTTACATAATGACACACATCGTTATTTTTACAAAGAATGCAGCTCTAAGAAAAAAAGTAAAGCTGGCCCTCAGCCATAAATTTACTTTCCTCTTTACCCACTGTGACATGGCAGATTTTTTTGAGCGTATATGTCATCATTCAAATTGACACTTGTGAGTGTGACAACTCCTGCATTTAGCTTTTCCATTCCTTTTAATGAACAATAAACATATTACTGCAGATTTTAATTAATGCTTTTTTCACAACTAAATATATTGAAGTAACAGAGTCATTTGAAGAGCTGAAGGTGAAAGGACAAACCTGTTTTTCTAACACAGTATTTGGTCTTGTCTGGTTCTAGACGTATGTGCTATTAGTAATGCTTTTTTCCTGGAAACTGGCCAAAAACAACCTTAACATAAAGTTTATTATGAACATTTTTATCACAGGGCTTACTGAAGTAATACATGTATCCAAAGATTATTACCATGTAACACCAGCACAGATGGGTTCTCTCCTGACCATTTGTTACACTGGGTCACGGATACAAAAATACCACAGAAGGGACAGAAGTGTAACTGTCTAACAAGCTTTACTATATCAGTCAATTTCATCAATCTGACAATTGGATTGCCAAGTAGCCAATGTACTGTATGGATTATCAATTAAGTGTCCTGTTCTTTAATGCAGAACATCAAAAGAACACAAAACCATGTATTTTGAACTAGATTGCACATTTTTGTCAGGGATCTGCCCTAATATCCTGTTTGTTTTGTCTTTTTGTTTCAGGTGTCTGTGTTGTCTTGTGTCAGCACATGGCTTTGTTGATTGTTTTTCTCAGCCATGTGCTTCTCTAGCCCTTCCTCCTGGTTTCCTCTTTACCACACCCTCTTGTTAGCCCTCGTTGAGTCCTTGTTAATGTAATTGCTCTCACCTGTTCCTCATGTGCTTTCCTCCCTATTTATAGTTCCCTTTGCCCCCTTGTTTTTGCCAGTTCGTGGTCATTCTCACCCCTTCTGTCACTGACTTTGTCTGTGGCTGAATATGTGTTCCTGTCTCCCTCCCTGGTCGGTCTTGTGCCCTTGTCTTGTCCTTTGTAGTTCCATGTTCTTGTCTTGCTCCTTGTTTTAGCATTTTGTCTGTTCTTGACTTTGGATTTTATTTTTTTTTTTCTCTCTCAGTTCTTGTCTTGATCTTTTGTTTTGCATTTTTGTTTGTTCTTTAAGTTAGTTGTGTTGCTTAAATTAGTAATTATTTCTTTGTTTGTTACTTTACTTTTTATTAGTTCTTTTGTTTTTATCCCCCTGCCTGCATGTGAGTATTTTGTGTTCCTGTGGAGCTTTGTCTTGTCTCTGTGTTAGAGTTCTTTTCCTGACCTGTTCCTGCCACTGGTTCACCCTGCCTGGTACTTGGTCCACTTCAGAGTTTGCGGTCAACAAGTATCTGAGCTCCGCTCTATGGTGCCTTGCTCAGTCTTCTCCATTTGCTTGGTCTTGCCACTACCTTTGCTGCTATTCTGCCAGTTGATGTCCAGGCTGTCCCTGTGGTGTTCCCTAGCTGTTTCCCTTTGTTACGGTGTTCCTGCCATTGAATCACATGTGCACCTCACTACCCTCTTGTATCAGTCTGTTTTGTCAATAAACCCTTGTCACTCACTCTGCAACTGGGTCCTCCTTCCAGATCCCTGACAAGTTCACACTTTTAATTTTCTGAAACGCATAAATATAGATTTTTACATGCAAGCATTACTCATTAGAATTTTATATTTATTAACATTATAAATCACTCAAATACATCATCCAATAAATTAAAGTGAAATCACACACTCATTGCAAGATGGACTAAGATTGTTATGCCTTTGACCATCCAACATGTGCACCACACAAGATTTAGGAGAAACAATATATAAAGAAATATACATATAATACATTTGAAACACCAAAGCTAGGACTATTAAATATGTTTTTGCAGTGACCCCAACATAAGGTCAGCAGAGATACTCAGATCATCTCTAATTTAGGTCAGAGAGTCCAGGCTTTACATACTTTATTATAAATTGCAAAAAAAGGAAAAAGCCAATGGCATAGAGTTGTTTACTCTTTAATCTTATCTCCAGGGGCCTGTGACCTGGTTCAGAGCTCATTGTAGGAGTCAGACATAATGAATCTTATATAAATGCAGAGCCATACTTACATACATCGTTATAGGCTACTCAAGGCTTTTTCCAGACCACTGGGAAGTCTGTTGTTTATGGGGGAAAAATAGCTTTTTTACTTCGTTTTCATTGTTTAACCGTCAAACCTTCAGTTTTAGTATTGGAATAAATTAATTAAATGTTTAGTAGTTCAATGAAAGAGAAATGGATGAATATGAACAGAAGGCTTCAGAAATGGAGTTTGTGGTATTAATCTGGGCTAATGAATGAGGTCTTATTGTGTCCTGAGGTGCATAACACCAGACAGCAGCCATCAGCACCTCTGCCTAACAGCCACTCGTTACCATCTAATCTGGACCACTTGACTAGAAAACATTTGCAGGCCTAAATGATGATTTCTGTCTCTTTTTCTGTTTGAGAGGCTGCTGAGGTGAGGACTGTATAGATAGGTAGCTCATTGTAGTTCCAGTGAGTTGTGTTTTTCTCAGTGGAAGCTGCTGAGTGTTGCTTGAGCTTCCTAAACCCACAACCTGAGTCACACTCACTTTGGTTTACTCTTCACAAATGGTTTAAATTAAAATGCAATAATCATAAAGCCACAAGTTTATCTATCCCCCCAAAACATGAAAGTTTGTCACAATGGCTTTTCATGTTTTTGTGATGGGCCTGCACTGTTTATCAGATTATAAGTGGAAAACAGGCTAAATAATTCCATTATTTAAAGCAACTGTAAGTAGTGTTGTACATTTTTGTGACTTTGAAGCCCCCTACAGTTAAGTGAGTGGAATTTACTGTCGTAAATATATCAGTTCAAAGGGACCATTCTCAGAATTTTGGTTAACAATCTGTCAAGGTTCTCTCAAAGCTGATGAACAAACATTCCAGTAATGTTTGTAAAGAGTTTCATCTGGTCTTTAATGTTCTCAAAACGTTATCACAAAAACATTATTTATATATCGTTCATAGAATGGTTTTTTTTTTTTTTTTTTATGTAATGATTTTAAATGTTGCTACTTGTACAGAACATTCAGGAACATTCAGAAGTACTGCTCCCATTATGTTTGCAAAATGATAAAAAATGTTTTGCACAACCAAGAATTTTTTTTTTTCTAAAACATTTAAATAAACTGGATGTTTTGAACATTCAGAGAACATAGAGAAATGATATTTTCATAACTTAATGAGAACATTAGCAAAACATTTTTGTCTGCTGGGTTCACACTTTTCATACAAAATTACATACTCTCAGAACAGACGCTTTGGGGGAGTGTCGGAAAGAAAAAAGTACATACAGTTGCTGTAATTAAAAGTTATACAAATACAGTTTTATGGGGAGTGAGATATATTTAAAGTCTGAACATTTTCTAAATTCATCCGTCATTTGTAGGTGCATTGGTAAACAGTAAAAAATTACTGCATGAACTTTACCATGCAAATATTAATACCATATGATGTCAACATCAGAAGAAAACAGGAAGGGGAAGGGCAATGAAGACATGACAATGTTATCACAAATAAAATATATGACCCGGTGCCTTTTGCTGATAAGATAACTTATCAATCATATAGCACTTGATTATGTCACCCGACGACATCCAGGCAACAAATCAGACGCAAGTCAGCAGACACACTATTGACCTACATGATAACCGTGAGTGACTGGAAACACAGTGCTAAACGTGTGTCACCGAGTTGCTAATCAGGTGAACATTCTGGCAACATCAGTAAATATGTGAACCCACCCCATAGTGCATATGATAAACTCATTTGTGGAGCACATTTACCTCAAAATGGAAAGGTAAACATATCTCTCAAGAGAGATAGAGAGTGACAGTGCATGTGAACTGCTTCAGAGACCATTATCTGGGAATGTGTATGTAACTTTGACAACACAGCAGCCTTTAAAAGCAATGGAGCGTTTTGGCTGAGCACTTTCCCAAAACTAATCTTGTTAAAAGTGTTTCCCCTCTAATCCCTAAGGACTCCCAGATGCTGGCATATTATTCCCACTAAAGCATCTCTGAAATCCAGCAGAAAGGCAAATCTGCATCTGAAAGGTACAGTTCATTAGAGCCACGGGCTCTGAGACCAGTCGTTTGAAGACAATTTTTCACATTAATGTTGGTTTTGATGTTACTGTAGCCTGCATGGAAATTGAGGATTATTCAAAAAACAAATATTTCTATCAAAGGAGCCTATTTTATATTAAGAAAGTATGCAGGTAATTACAACCATGGGAATATTCACATTTGGATAGAGAAACATGAGCACACTTTCATATTAACATTCAATAATATATATACAAATATATGTATTGGTAATACAGTGCTGGAAAAAAATCTACAAATGTATTAAATCAGCAGCAAGAAAGATATACCTGTAAATGGTTCACAAAGTGCTTGATTATAAAGTTGGTGGAAATACCTAAAACTTAAAGCTGAAGTGTTTAATTTTTAAAATTAGAGTTGCATAATAATCTGTACCGTATCAGTTATCTCAGAAAATTAACGATTTTTACATTTATATTATTGGATATTAAACTGTGCATCTTCTGGTTTTACATTTAGATTAAGTGAGCCATAACAGCAAGGGTAAAGTCAATCTGTTAAAATATTGATAAATGTAATCTTTATCAAATCTGAAAATGAATATATATTTTGAGACAGTACATTATAATGTTGTGATGCCTAAATTCACTTTAATCAGACTGATTTTAGTTTTTTATTGTTTTATTTTTAATTTCTTTAGACGAAGTAATAAAGTATCATCCATTTATCTTTTATCAGCCATTACAATTAAAATATTTTTACATATATACATAAAAAAATTATACACTTTACCTTTAAAAAAACATTAAATTATCCACTTTTCTGTCCTAGACTGATTTCACCTGTAGACAGGGCTCTACATTTCATAGACCAAAATTTTTGGCTATGTAAAAACTAGGCGTTTGAATATTCACGTCACATCATGTGTTGTTTTTGATCTTGTGCAGATGCAGGGAACTGTTTATTCCTATGGCCTACAGCACAACCTTTAATGGATGAAGCAGGGACAGATGTATCTGAATACATATTCTGAGCAGTGTCAGTCCATGCTGAGACACTGATCACTGCTTCTCCCACAGAACTGTCATATTCTTCCCTGAGAGGAGAGGATCATCTCCGCACCACTGAAAGAAGCCTTAAAGGGTGTCCTCTTGTAAAAAATAAAGACCCTGTTTACCCTGTAGCCTGTGGTTGCCTATTTTCCACCTCAAAACAGGCAAAAGTACAACAATAACAACTGGAGTCAGCTGTATCTGCATGCAGGTTCATTTTTGAGCCCTGTGTAAAGGAGACAAAAAGGAGGAAGGGATAAGTCAAATGACCAAGAGTCTATTGAGATCCTGAAGTATAAATAAGTGGTAGTGCAGCCCATATTCAGTCAATCCCAGCAGGTTTCGCAGTGACAGAGGCTGCCTCCACCGAAGCACCTGGGAGCTGTCTGGATGGGCCGCCGCTGTGACCTTCTGAGAGGAGGGCAGGACTGGACTCTGACGTCACAATGATGGAAGGGATCCGAACCAGCGGTCTTTTCTCATCAGCTTTCTCTGAGACTATATTTGGCTTAATATGACAGAGAAAGGATAGTTAGTGAGAAACTGTGATACAACTGTGAAATCTTTTGTAACATTATCACTGTCACTTTTGATCAATTAAATGCATCCATGTTGAATAAAAGTGTGTGTGTGTGTGTGTTGTATTAATATATATACTTAATAAGATCAGGCTGTGCATAAGCGAGCCTGATCTCATGATGAAAATGTACCTGTGAGAACGTTTTCGCAAGACACGGAATACGTACCGCCATGTGCGTTTCGTGACATTTTCGATGTGAAATGTCCACTGGGTGGCGCTAAAAGAGTGTTCGTTTTTTCCCCCGGAACAGATGAACGTACATATGGTACATTTTATGTGATGTTGGTTATGTACGTGAGCGGCGCTGTAACTATAATTCTCCGTGACGTTTTAAAATAACGTACCGTCTGCACAAAACAAAAGCGAATGTGACGTAAAAACACAATCACTAGCATGCTGTTTTAGTTTATTTTTCAATCTCTCATCTTTCAGCTCTTTCATCATGAGTCGTGTATTTCACTGGATTCGTTCCCAAGGATTCCACATCCAATTCCGTGTCGGCTGAGCTACCAAGCAACTTGTTACGTCTGGAAAGCGAAACGTATGGATCTGTCATCATAACTGTGTACGAAAATGATTACAAGTGCTTGCTGTTTTACTGCCTCTAGTGTTCATTTCTGTTGGAAACCGATGTGATATGTACTTATTTGTATGTATTTCGCGTCTTGCGAAAAAGTTCCCAGATGTACGTTTTCGTCATGAGACCGGGGGTGCGTTCCCCTAGCGAATTATAGTTGTTAGTTCCATTGAACTCAGTTGGTAATGACAGAACTTGCGACCATAGTTGCTTTTGGGAAATGCACCCCAAGTTGGTATAAGCATGTATTGGACTTGCTTGTTGGGATGAATGAAAACTCCCACAGTGCACTGGAACCAAACCTTGCCATAGTCATGTTGATGCTAAGCAATACAGGAATGTTTTTCAGCTTGATTTGCTGAGAACTTTCTGGACTACAGTTTGCATTCACTGACAGGTTTACTTCCTGTCATCGCTTCCAGCACTGGGTTCCAGTCGCTATAGCTATAATATTTATACGCTGGGGTGACTTTGTGATAGTGTAGCTCAGCCTCTCTGATCAACACTACTGCGTCTGGGCACAAGACAATTTGGATGCCTAATTTGACCTCATGTGGGTTGGTTTAAAGCTATTGCTGTTTTCTTCCTCAGAATGTGACTAACTCAGTGTACTGAAATCCTGTATGCTTATTATGTATGCTTAACCAAACAGCTCCTTCATAACACAAAAGATTAATAAAGAGGAACATATACCACCACTGAACCTGTTTGGAGGGGACTAGTGTTCCCTGAAGAGTTGAGTAAAATGGTGTTTCACAAATGGACTTTGTGATTTCAGTCCCGCATTAATCAAACATATCAGTGTTTTCTCTCATACAACCTCAAAAAAAGATTACAGAGCAAATTAAACAGATTTTTTTTTCAGCATCCTCTGAGAAATCTACTCCAGTCCTGATAGGAATATCTAAGACTGTTGTATTATTATTATTTCTCCCTCCTATATTTGACCTTTGTTGAATAAAGTGTCATTCACTTAAATAAATTCCTTCTCTTAATTACATAATCACATGTAAATCTGGTTTTGACTTTCTGTTACATCCATTTCCAGACAACAGACACTTACATGTTAATAACTACAGAGATCTCCTGTTTTTGCATCAGTTCTTGAAGTGACTGACATCATATGTTAATTGTAACTCAAACATAATTTATAAACTAATTCAGTCCAAAAAGAGCACTTACAGAGGACGAGAGACAACTGGACAGGCTGACCTCAGCCATGGAGATCTCATCTTTGTCACCCACCGTCTGAAAGAGGGAGAGAGGAGATAGGATTGTGGATAGGAGTATGATTATGAGTTTTCTCACATTCTTAAAGTTCAGATCTTTAATCACTGATTAAGTTAGCACATTGTCAGCCTCCTAGTGTTTAAAATGGGCTGTGACCAATAGAAAGAAAGAGGTGGAAGGGCAAAGCAAAAGGTGCCACCCAGTGGACGCACTAATGCTGTTCATCTTGATGACATGAGATGAGCTTCTGTTTATGGGGATTATTTCTCTAAAACCAGCAGATTGGAGCAGGAGAATTAAGGCAGGCTTAATCTCAATGTAATGGACCCTCATTCAAGTCTGACCCACACCGTACCATCTACATCTTTCACTTGCTCAACTGGCTCATGACCTGATTAACATATTAACAAAATGAGCCTTTAGGAGCCAAATCAATTTGATTTCTTCTAAAACTCATAAAAAAAAGTTTTTGTGACTAGGAACTAGAAACAATGTGACATTATATGTCCATTTGACTGGTAAATGATAAGCATAAAAGCAGGATTTGTCTCAGTCCATTAACATGAGAGAGTGATTGTCTGACTATTGCTCTCTGTGTTGTACAATCGCTCCAATGAAGCAGATCAGTGGTTCTCAAATGGTGGGTCTCAATCCAAAAATGGGTTACAAGTCTGTTCTGATAAAGCTGCAGACAAAAAAACTATTCTAAATGCTAAATTATAAAATGCAACAAACCATGTAATCATAATTTAAAATTACAAAATAAAATATTAAATTAAAAAATGAAAATTCTTCCTCTTTATAGAAGCAGCATAAATGCAATCTAATAATTAAACCTAATTTTTTTTTTTAAACGTGGTAACATTTTATTTATTTATTTTTATTAAATGATACTGACAAAATGCAGGACTGCACTGGTTGTCCTTATCATTAAAAAGAGTCAGGAATCCAGTTACGCTGGTTGCACTTTATGTGTTTGATTCACTAAAAAGAATCATCTCATAACAATCATTCATTCTGTAAAACAGACCATAATGGCTGCGCTTTATGTGTTTGACTCATTAAAAAATATCTCACAAGAGTCATTCATTTGGGAATCGGACTATATTGGTTGTGTTGTATGCGTTTGATTCACTAAAAGGAACCGGCTCATAAAAGTTATTTACTCAGGAATCGGAGTACACTGGTTGCACTGTATATATGATTCACTGAAGGAATCGGTAAGAGACATTTGTTCAGTATATAGAGCACACCGGCTGCACAGAATGTTTCTGGTCGTACTGTGCTGCAGAATCAGTAGTGATGCCATAGAATAAGCAATGCATGAAACTATGTCAGAGTATTATTGATACAGTTTTCGCTTATAACTTTCAATAATGATAAGGCTCCCTCGTGATGTATCATTCAAGTGAAACAGAAAATCTATCATTAATAAGCAGTACCAGTACCAGGCTGAATTAAAAAATACATCTTTATCTGGAGAGTTAAAGCAAGAAGAGCTGTGTGTAGATCTCAGAAAAGTGATAGCTCTGCTTCATCTAAGAAAAAATGGTGAAAGAAACACAAATCTCCTTAAATTTAATTAATTTACAGTCAAAAGAAATCACAGAAAGAGCATCATTAGCACATATAACCATGAACACTCTTGTCATTTGTCACAGAACTACGCAGGCTGAAACCCAGGCAGTGAACTGTCTTCAAGATATGAAGGATGGAATGAAATTTCCAAATGAATTTTAAATCTGATGAAATTGTTTCCTCTCAAAAATGAATGTGGGCTTCCTAATTTCATATTTCATGGAGTGCTGAGTGAGCTGGGAAGCTTTTGATTAATGAGGTGAGATATGACACTTACGCTGATGTATGTACAGGTCCGGTTCAAGTTTGGCTCAGCTAGACTCTGGGCCGAGGTTCTGTCGAAGATACCTGAGTCTCTGCTCTTGACCTTCAGCCTCAGAGAGCTGGTGTGCTTGAAGTCTGACAAATCTTTACGGATGTCAGATGAGACCTGACGACTAGCAGGGCGTGAACTTGCGCTGGAGAGATCTGCCTCTGTGTCCGTCCAGCCCTGTCCATAAACAACACACACTGAATGCAGATGAAACAGCTTAAATAAAAATCTAGAAGAGATTGCTGTGACCTTTTGGGTGAGGAAGGAGAGAAACATACTTTACATAAATCAAACAAGAATGCTTGGCCATGTTTCACCTAAAAATGAAATTTCTGTCATCATTTACTCACCCCTCGTGTTGTTCCAAATCTGTATACATTTGATGACAGAAATGATGACAGAATTTTCATTTTTGGATGAACTATCCCTTTAAATATACTTCAATATTTTTGCATTGCTATGCTGGTAACAAACCTTGAACCAAAAATGCCACTAAGAGTGACCAAAATGCTGCAGACATGAACAATTTCTCCACAGTGAATATATCTAACATTTGATATATTTCATAATATTCTGTCATCATTTACTCAAACTCATGTTGTTCCAAACCTGTATACATTTCTTTCTTCTTCAGAACGCAAAATAAGTTGATAAGAATGTTGATAACCAAACTGTTTGGTGACTTCTACTGGATTTACAATCTATCAAACAATCAATCAATCAATAAAAACACTAACATTTGTCAAAATATATACTTTTATCCTCTACAGAATGAAAAAATCAAATGGTAAATGACAACAGAAATTTTATTTTTGGATGAACTATCACTAAGTATAGTTGCATTACTGTGGCAGTAACAAACCCTGAATGGGCCAAAGAGTTATCTACAAAATTCTGTTAGGTCACACTTTATTTTAAGGTCCAATTCTCACTATTAACACACCATTAACTATGAATTTTGCCTCAAAAATCTACTAATTTTCTGCTTATTAATAGTTAGTAAGAGAGTTGTTATGTTTGAGTATTGGGTAAGATTAGGGATGTAGAGTATGGTCATGCAGACTATGTGCTTTATAAGAAATAATAAACCGCTAATATGTCAACCAAAATCAACCAAAATTGTGACTGAAAATGACCAAAATGCCCCATATATTAAAATTCTCTCCACACTGAATTCCTCTGTTGAGTTTCTATTACCAAACATTTGATATATTACATAATATTCTATTCTTGGTCTATTAACTAACAGGTTGGCTATTTGATTAAATTTAGTTAAAGTATTTCACATAATTGGACCACATGCTGTTTGTTATACAGTATGATGAAAAATATGTCATCAAAAAAGTAAAATACACCCTTGAAAATCAATTTTAGGGGACTATTATCACTCCCTAACAATTTCAGACACTGGTTCTGACAGAAATACATGTGTAGAGTTTGTTTCTGGCCTTAAAGTGTTTTCTTACCGACTCGCTGTCAGACACAGAGGACAAGCGTGCCTTCCCAGCACGGTGCAGGTTGCTGCTGGTCTCTGAGGACTGGCTAGTCAAAGTGGAGCGTCGTGTAGACATAAAGCTACTGCTGCTGAACCGGTCTCTACGAGGTACACACAGCAGGACTCCCAGACATGGTATATACTTTGCAATGGCAGACCTGAGAGAGAGAGAAGTGATGTGAGAAAGAAGGACAGGAACATTGAAAAAGGCAACAGCAAACTGCAGTTCACATCAACTTTCCATAGCTGCCATTGAAATATTAATGACGTTTTTGTAAAAAAAAAAAGCCTTAAATTTTAAAAGGGCAAGGGAATTTTGTGCTCACTGTGGCCTATGTCAAAACCAGACTTGATGGCTCAAATAAATCCTTCACAAGGATCCCATCATATTCAGGCGATACGAATGGGTAAATGATGGCCTCATCATTTAGGTGCTTCACCATGAGGCATTAATCTTCAGATCTGTTATGAGCAGCGCATGGCCCAATGCATCCAGAGCAGATCAATCTGAAGTAAATCTGACTTTTAAAGGTCAGAATCTACCTCTGTCATCTCAAGGTACTTGTGCCTGTGCTCTGTACACAAAACCGCTGATCGATTTGGGTCTGCCAGGCCTTGAAGCCCGCAGCGTGCATGTTTGTGGAACAATGTTTCATTTCGATGGACAGGTCTCTTTGTATTGGAAACTAGGGTGTGTAATAAACCAGTGCTGCTGGTTATTGAGTCGGCTGTGCCTCAGTGCTTCAATATGCAGCCATGGTATTTCAATTTTAGTGCGCAATGTAAAAAATTGCCAGGATTTTAGTATTTTTATCAGAAATTTCGATAACACTTTACTTAAAGCCTTTATGCATAATGCATTATAAAAGTAGTTTTAATTCATTACTTATGCCTTGTAACGCACCTTATAATGCATTGTACAATCTCATGAGTAATTGTAACCACAGTTAATACATTATAACACTTATACACTATGCATTTTAAATTTGGTTATAATTATTTACGACAAGATATAATGTAGTACAACGCACATTATGAATAATTATAATGCATTATAGTCTTTAATAACCCATTATAATGCATTACACATTAAGGCTTTAAGTAAAGTGTTACCAAAATTTCTTACAATAAAATACAAATAAACATAAACAAAAGTTTGGGGTCTGCAAGACTGTTTTAAAAAGAAATGAATACTTTTATCCAGCAAGGATGTATTAAATTGATCAAAAGTGTCAAGAGATATTTAAAATGTTACAAAAATTTTTTTTCACATAAATTCTCTTTTCATAATGTTCTGTTCATCAAAAAACTATTATGCAGCACTGTTTTCAAAATTAATAATAAGAAATACGCACCAAATCAGCATATTAGAATGATTTCTGAAGGATCATGTGACACTAAAGGCTGTAGTGTTGAAAATTCAGCTTTGCCATCAAAGGAATGAGTTAAATTTAAAAAAAAAATAAATAATAGAAAATTGTTATTTTAAATTGTAATAATATTTCACAATATTACTATTTTTACTGTATTCTTACACCGCCTTAGTAAGAATAAGAGACGTCTTTCGAAACCAATTCTAACATTTTATACCAACCTTACACTTTTAAACACTAGTGTGAATTCGATTTTGGTATAAAATCATTGCAAACAAATAAAAGTTCAATATATATATATATATATATATATATATATATATATATATATATATAATACCCATGAATATTCATCATTCTTTTTAAACACAACAGAACAGACAACTGTTTGTAAAAAGGTTCATGCTGAGCATCATCACACCTGTATTTGGGGTGAGTGATGGCATAGATGATTGGGTTGTGGATAGCGGATGCTTTGGCAATCACAGCAGGCACAGAGTTCATGTAGGGTGTGAGCATGTCAGCGTAGCTGTGGAAAGAGTAAGAGGACATAACATTACACATCACTATAATGCTTCTCTTTCATCTAACCAGCATGACATCGCCTCACAGCTCCATACAGACATATTAGATTACAAAGAGGCGGTAAATGATTAAAATCATTGAGTCCTTTGGAAATGAAGCAGCAGGTATGTGTCGTATGTGATCATTAACCTGTCAAAGGGAGTCTGATGAAAACAGCTCAGTGAATTTCATTCACAATCTGTGACACATTTTCTCTATGAAGCTGGATGGAAGAAAACAGTGATGGAAGAAATCATGTCTTTACATATATATTATATTATATTATATTTTATATTATATTAGTCATACTTTATTTTAAGGTTCAAATCTCGCTATTAATTAACCATTACCTAGAACTTTTGTCTCAATAAACTCCTAATTTGCTGCTTATTAATAGTTAGTAAGGTAGTTGTTAAGTTTAGGTATTGGGTAGGATTAGGGATGTAGAATATGGTCAGAATATGTGTACTAATAAACAGACAATATGTTAATAATAGGTATGCTAATAAGCAACTAGTTAATAGTGAGAATTTGTCCCTATACTAAAGTGTTACCTTATACTATAATTTTTATTTATTTTTTTGTCAGCGATCTAAAATATTTATTTGAAGTATCCCCTGAAATTTGAAACTAATATTTGAATAAATTAACAACACATTTGCATGTTCTCTGATGTTGGTTAATTATATATTATATTATATTATATTTAGGGCTGGTAAGCGATTCAAATAGATTCATAGATTAATCTAATTAATTACATGATGTGGCGATTAATTAATCTAATTAATCGCAAATTAATCTCACATCAAATTTGGCTGAGAAATTACTCCCAAAAGATAATTTAAAGTCATTGTTGTGTAAAGCTTCAAACAGACATTACAAAAAGTAGCTTCAGCAAGAAATATTTTGTTTGATAAAATGTATTACATATACTCTTTTGGACTACGAGGGTGAGTAAATGATGACACAACTGTCATTTTTGGGTGGGTGAACTATACCTTTAATAATTTATTTCATTAATTTTATTATTATTACTATGGAAATATGAAATTATTTCTTTAATGAAATGATACTCTAAATAATGAACTAAAACTGCCAGTAGGTGGTAGTAAATGTCTTAAATGATTAAGTCATCGAGTCATTTATTCATATATTTGATTAGTTCAAATGGGCTGATTCATTCAGGAGTGAAGTAAATGGTTCTTTATGAACGGTCCATTCTTAGGCTTGTTCGACTTGAAGCGGATCATCACTATCAGATTGATCGGTGTGTGACATCAAAGTACCGCGAGAGCGATTACAGAGCAGACGACTCTGCATGCTTTTGAATCGCTCTCGCGGTACTTTGATGTCATCGATCGGTCTGTGCATCGCCGCTTCAAATCCAACGCGCCTATGGCCAATAGGTTCAACGTGCCAAATTATTCACCCAATTCGTTAAAAACGTGCATTAAAAAATGAAATGCAGCTGTGTGTTGCTCAGAGATGAACAGTTCTGCTTTGTCTTTATATTTTCTGTGGCAAAATTTAGCAAAACAGAGAACATTGTGTCTAAAATAACACAATATTAACTTCTTACTTCCTGAATTGTTGTGTAAGATCAGTTTCACATTTGCACTCGTGTGATATTGCACTTAGCCTATTGCTCGTGTGATATTGCTTAACTATATGATGTAGCCTAAATATGAGACAAAAACTCAAACGGGCATTTTTGCCCCATATCTTGAATTTTAGGGACATTCTAACCACGTTCTCTAGGCTCCATCATGCAGTGAGTTGTTGCCCTGCCCAGTGTTGCCAACTTCTTTTAATGGAAAGTAGCTAAACGCCACCTGAAAAGTCGCTAAATGCCACTAGATGACGTCATACGCAAATTTGCATATTCATGACGTCAGTGCATCGTATTGTCTCTGTGTGCTCACATACTGCATTTTAATGCAGCCAAATTCTCAATAAAACTGTTTTTATTGCTAAATTTTACTGTTTCTGTTGTCAGACAATGGGATGAATATTATAGTGACTGAAACGCAACCCATAACCAGTTCTCAAATACAGTGCACAGCATAAATGAGTACACCCCCTCTAAAACTTAAATTCAGCAATTACTCTTTACTTAGATGACATGTTAGGGTTCTTTGGAGATATAATGTTCCAACAAGCCTGCTTGATCAAATATCAAAGAAGAATGTCAAAATTATTCAGCAAAATAAGATTTTCTTTTCAAAGTGATAAAATGTTGTGTTGCAAAAATGAGTACACCTTCCTGAAAGTTACTAAAAAAAAAAAAAAAAATGTGTATAGGTTTAAGGCTATTTTTGATCAACAGGTAAGTATATTGAACCAAAACTTTTAAAGACAAGTAATTTCCTGACAATTAAAAGTGTTATATAGCCCACTGAATCATACTCAGACTTAATGCTGGCAGCAGTGGAACCACTTGGAAAGAACTCCCAGTTGACCTATTTCTTAGCATAAAAGAGGACAATGGTACAAGAAGAATACCAAATTATTGTTTTAAGTGTGAAAATATAGAAGAAGTAGCACCGACATTCAAAGACAATGGACTTGTGACAAGGCTCCTGAAATAATCAGGTCTTCACTTTAAGTTTTCATTTAGTGATGAGTGAATTTTTGCTAGAAAAAGAGCAGGAGAAATAACATGCAAGTGTCGGCAAAAGCTATGAAAAGAGTGACACTTTATCTCACAGAGTATGATGCAGCCTGCAGAAGTGACATGCATGGTTGTTGTCACCACTAGAATTACCTACTGTAGCCAAAGCAAAATAAACTCATTTAACCTCTTCCAAGGCCCATATTTATAAAATAGAGACTTCTGGGAATCCATACTCTGGTCTGAAGAGACCAAGTCAATCCTTTCGGATCCAAAAGCATCCAAAATGTTCTGGTGTTGCTAGAAGAGGAGTACAGTGAGAAGTGCTTGGTACCCACAGTGACGTTCAGTGGTAGTAAAGCTCTTATATAGGGATGAATGAGTGCTGAAGGTGTGAGGGAGTCGTGCTTTATTAATGCTGTCATGAATTCACACACTACTGTGTGATGTAATACAAAAACTTGAAACAGAAGATGCTACCCTACTCTCATTCCCTGCATTATTGGGCATTTTTTCAGCATGACAATGAAGATATTCATTCTCCCAAGGTGAAAATCCTTCAGTGGACATGTATTTCACTCAATCTTAACGCTCTTGAGCTGCTGTGGGGGATTCTGTAGAGATGAGCTGAGCAAAACTCCCCATTAAAGACCAGAGCATTTAAGGAGGTCGTCCTCCAGGAGTTAAACAGGACAGATGTGAAAATTTGTCATGAACTTGTACACTCAGTGCCAAGAAGGGTAAAAGCAGTATACTTAAAGTTCTGGAGGACATACTAAGTACTAGAATATTACATATTTGCTGAATTAAATCTAGGGTGTACTCATTTCTGCAATTCTTCATTTAAACAAAATTGGCTAATTTATTTATCTTACAGAAAATATTGGCATATATTTTGTTGTTTTTATGAAGTATATGTTTAATAAATTTCAATTTTGCCATCTTTCCATGAATTATATTAGTAATCATTAAGAAAATAGATCTTTTATATTTATTCAGAGGGGGTGTACTCATTTATGCTTTGCACTATATATTAATCTGCATTAAAATCCTAATCACGACGTTGTCTAATGAAATCAAATACACATACGATTAAGACAATGGCTGTGCTGTGATTTTGGCTATACTTGCATGTAAAATAGAGTTAGAAGCAACAAAATATCTTTTTTTAACTGAAAGTGCTGCTCCTCTCTGCCGCTTGCTGAACAGAGCAGACACAGAGAGAGAGAAAGAGAGAGAGGTGTGCGTGCGCGCTGGGAAAGCATGACCTCGCGCTCGTGCGGCACGACCGGCGAGTCTCAGAAACTAAATAAGGCTTGTCCAAGAAGTCGCTAGATTTGAAAAAAAGTCGCTAAGGGGGTCTGAAAAGTCGCTAAATCTAGCGACAAAGTCACTAAGTTGGCAACACTGGCCCTGCCTCATATTTGTCATCAATCAACTATGAAATGTCAGATGACCCACGTGGGTTTGGGGCGGGGCAAGTGCATTAAATGAGTTAATAATTTTAACGCATTATTTTTCACTGTAATTAACTAATCTAATTAATGCGTTAAATTTCCAGCCCTAATTATATTATATTATATTATATTATATATGAATATAGTGCTGCAGTTATCAAAAACTTTTGAGAAAGTGTCATTGCTAGCTCCTTAGCTACTTATGACTACATTGAAAAAACATCATCTTCTCATATAGAAACAAACTTTACTTCATGATGATTGAGATAAATGGATAATTTTTATCATCTTTAATTTATAGCTATCTCTGCTCTTTGTAATATGACATATTTCTGCCTTGATTGTCTAGACAGTCTTTGTACTGTCTGAACAACTAGAGTCAAACTTTTTTATTCTTGTGCTAGCAGTGAATACTGTGTGTAAGCATAGTTGCAGTGACAAGTGAAGTATGATTTTATCTGTCAAATATTTAGCTGTTTTAGTTGCCTCTGATAACTATAAAGAAAAAAAGCAATAAATAAAACAAACAAAAAATAATAAGCTAAAGCCAACACTAAGTAGCTAACATCATCAAGAAGGATGTAATAAAAGCAATGGATTGTGGGTGTAAGACATACTGAATCTCACCCAGCAAAAGCAGTAAGAGCCACACAGGAGTACGGAGACCAGGAGATGACATACAAAAGGATCACTATGAGTGCTATCTTTGCCATCTTCCATTCATTTTTCATTCGATGCATCTTCTTGATAGAGTCTCTGGGCCCTCCTTCTCCATTGATTTTTCCCACAGCTCTGTTATTCCCATCATACAGATATGTAAACAAACAGAGTACACACAAGAAGGGACAACATATACATCAGTTTACAAAGCTAAGGTCTTTGTAAAGATCACTGTAACATAGCGCTAATCTAAAATTGATCTCTTTTTGATAAATAATACACCTCTTCTTTATCGAAAAACAGTATTTCCGTTTCGATATTTCCACTTGTACTGCGTCTGTAAGACGCTTGTATGGGAAAAACTATTTTTTCCTCTTCAACTGAAGCCTTTTCAATCACGCAGTGAAACTGCACGTCCATTGGTTCGTGCAGTGCTATAAAATCGAACCAATGGCTCGGCGGCGGCGCTGAGCGAGCCTATGGCTATGCAGCCCGCCATAGCCCACCAAAATGGGTGGGGCATCTGGCTATATAAGCTTCGCTGCTGCATCTCAGATTTCTTCTCTTCAGCGACGAAGATTCTTCCTCGCTGACTCTTCACTGACGCCGAGATTCGCCGTTGAAGCACCTCAGCAGCTGGATTGGACCTCTTGCAGCGCGCAGTTCCGGTCTATCCCCTGCCGCCATCCGGCGATTATCTAAGAGAGCCTCACTAAAGAGCAAATACTAAAAGAGCCGCGGCGTTGTTTCAAATGCCGCGCCGTCATTGTAAGACGTGCGCTGATGACGGTCACGCTGAGTGTGTGTCATGCTTGAGGAAATCCCACGCTGACGCTGCGCTCAGCGGGGCTGACTGCTCTCATTGCGAGAGTTTCAGTCTCTCCTCTCTGCGCTCGCGGATAGCTTTCTTTTCAGAAAGTGACTCCGCCCCTCGCGCCCTCCCGTCCTCTTCCTCCCAGGGACCTGCGAGGAAGAAACAGCAGGGCAGAGGATTTGAGCGCGGCCGGAGACGAGCGAGCTCATGTCGGCTCATTGCCTGCGTGCCTTGCCGTCACAGCAGAGAGAGGATTCGCCGATCCTCTTCACTCAACCTGATCAGCGTCCCTCTGCGGCTGCGAGCGACATGGTCTCGTTCGGTGGGAGTGACAACGATATGGATGACAGCCTTTCCCTGGCGGCTTCAGACACGGAGGAGTTATCGGGCTCAGTTCTGACCTTGCCCTCTTGCCGCCGTCCTCTTCACACAGCGCCAGACCCAGGACGGACGAGGAGCTCGTCCGTGTGATGACGAAGGCTGTCAGTGAGCTCGGGCTCGAGTGGTCTTCGCCTGAGGAGCCGTCTCGCAGCAGGCTGGACGAGTGGTTTCTCCCGGGGCGCCAGCAAGCCCCCCGCCAACGCTCGTCCCCCTTCTTTGCCGAAGTCCACGACGAGCTCACTAAATCGTGGCGCGCCCCCTACTCGTCTCGCATCCGACCTTCTGCTTCCTCCGCCCTCACCTCCATCAACGGCATTGAAGAGAAAGGATACGAGCACCTGCCCCCTCTGGATGAGTCCGTGGCCGCGCATCTCTGCCCGCCCACGGCTATCGGATGGAAGGCGAGGGCGAACCATCTGTCCAAGCCGTGCGGAGCCACGTCTGCACTCGCTGGACGCGCCTACTCGGCGGCTGGACAAGCGGCTTCGGTGCTGCACTCTATGGCTGTGCTCCAGGTCTTCCAGGACAAGATGCTCGCCAGCGAGGGGGCCGGTCTCGATGCAGCTTCACTCAGGGACCTGAGGAGCACGACGGACCTGGCCCTGCGCGCCACCAAAGCCGCCGTTGACGGAGGTGAGGGCGGAGGAAGCAGAAGGTCGGATGCAGGCCATCGGGCGGTCGATGTCCAGCCTGGTAGTGTTGGAACGCCACCTTTGGCTCACGTTGACGGAGATGAAAGAGGCGGATAAGGTTCCCTTCCTCGACGCTCCGGTCTCATCGAACAGCCTGTTCGGACCAGCTGTTGAGGGCTTTGCGGAACGGTTTACGGAGGCTCAGAAGTCGTCTCAAGCGATGCGACACTTCCTCTCGAAACGCTCCAGTTCTTCTGCTGCTTCTAGTCGCCCCAAATCGGCGCCGACTCAGCAGCCTGCCAAGCCAACGCCGGCCACTCCCGAACCCCGACCTCCTAAGGATTGGCAGGATAGAGGGCGTTTCCACTCGGCAAGACGCTACCCCTTCCCGAAGCGCCAAGGACCCCGGCCCAAGATTCCCTTGGATCCGGTGTCTCAGAAGTCCTCCTGATCATCCAGGCAGAAAGAGGAGGGGCCCGAGTCTCGCTACCACCGGACCACCCTGCAAACAGCCTCTAATGTGCCTCTTGTCACCCCGCTCAGCACCGGGTGCAGAGGGAAATGTGTTATCGGTTCCCCATGGGCCCACTCTAGCGCCCGGGTGTCAGACCGCTGTGATAGCGGACAAAATAAAACACATATAGTTTCAAAAAGAGAGCAAATATCCTCTTCTGCCTACCATAAGTGTCCTGACCTTATGCAGCCAGTCTTTAGAGCCTATTAAACCTCTTGCCACGCGGACCGAGGCCTGGCAGGCCATCCCCGGTGTGTCAGAGTGGGTAATGGCTACGATAAGACGAGGTTATTCACTCTAATTCGCTCGAAGACCACCACGCTTCCGCGGTGTGGTCGCTACCACAGTGCGCAGCGAGGACGCTCAAGTCCAGCGCGCAGAGGTGATGAATCTGCTGGTAAAGGGAGCCATAGAAATCGTTCCTCCAGCCCAGAGTGAGTCAGACTTCTACAGCCGCTACTTCCTTGTCCCCAAAAAAGATGGTGGCCTGCAACCTATTCTAGATCTCAGACTCCTGAATCACGCCCTGGTAAAAAGGTCGTTCAGGATGATCACATTGAAACAGATCCTCTCGCAAATATGCCCAGGGGACTGGTTCATGCTCTGTGCTCTGAAATGGTCTATTTTCTCGGCTTGGTGCCAAGACCACGACTTAGATCTGGTTACCTCTGATGTGTCAGTGGTTCTTTCGTTCCTGCAGGAGATGCAGGATAAACAGCGTTCCTCATCCACCATCAAAGTTTGTGCAGCAGCCATAGCGGCTTTCCATGCCCCTATTGCTGGCCATTCGGTGGGCAGGAATAGTGCGGTGGTCCAGTTTATACGAGGCACCAAGAGAATTAACCCCCCGCGTCCTCATACAGTTCCACCTTGGAACTTACCAACCATACTAAATCAGGCCCCCCGTTTGAACCATTGCAATCCACGAGCCTCAGATCACTCTCGTTTAAAACTACCCTGCTGTTAGCGCTGACGAGTAGGGGACCTACAGGCCCTTTCCGTCAACCCTGCTTGCCTGGAATTTGGGCCTAACGACTCCAAGGTTGTTCTGAAACCAAGGCTGGGTTATGTGCCTAAGGTGCTCTCCATTCAGAGCCCAGGTCATAGCCCTTTCCGTGCTTTCCTCTTCGATGGATGACCAGGAATTGTCCCTGCTCTGCCCCGTCAGGGCCCTGAGGATATATATCGAGCGTTCTGCCTCATACAGGAGATCAGAACAGCTTTTTGTCAACTTCGGTAACCGCACTAAAGGTCGCCCTGTTACGAAGCAAAGAATTTCCAGATGATTAGTGGATGCTATCACCCTAGCATACTCCTTGGGCTTGCAGTGCCCCATTGGAGTCAGAGCCCATTCCACCAGAGGCATTGCCTCTTCCTGGGCATGGTCCAGCAGGGTGTCCATTTTGGAAATTTGTGAGGCGGCTGGCTGGTCCTAGCCGTCCACATTTGTAAGGTTTTACAACCTGGACGTCCCTGCCTTACAGGCCAGAGTCCTTTCTGCTTAGCTCGCCGCCTCCGGCTAGTTAAGCAGTGTTATGGGTTCACTTGACCAACATTGTTTAAGTCCCTCCTTCACTTGGACGATCCATATTATATGGACAACTATACGGGACGAAACCCAGGCCACGGATGACCCTGGTGGCTCAGCCTGTGCTTGGTGTATTTTATTAACTCCCCTGGGTCTTACTCCCACGTGAGTCATGGTTTGAGTCGTTCCCCGTCATAGCACAGCGTGATTGTACTGGTTCCCATACAAGCGTCTTACAGACGCAGTACAAGTGAAAATATCAAAAGGGAACGTACTCGGTTACTATCGTAACCTCGGTTCCCTGAGATATGGGAACGAGTACTGCGTTCCTGGCCGTGCTATGAGCTGCATGCCTCAGTCGCTTCATTCGAAGAAATCTGAGATGCGGCGGCAAAGCGGCCGGTTATATAGCCAGAGGCCCTGCCCATTTTGGCGGGCTATGGCGGGCTGCATAGCCATAGGCTCGCTCAGCACCGCCACCGAGCTACTGGTTTGATTTCATAGCACTGCACGAACCAATGGACGTACAGTTTCACTGCGTGATTGAAAAGGCTTCAGTTTAAGAGGAAAAAAGAGTTTTTCCCATTCAAGCTTCTTACAGACGCAGTACTCGTTCCCATATCTCAGGGAACCGAGGTTACGATAGTAACCGAGTACGTTTTCCTCTTTCTGGCCCAGAAACATGGTCAAATATACTCATAAACATGATAAAAGAATGTACCTGTTGGTATCTCGGATGGCCCTGAAGATGAAGAAGTAGCAATAAATGATGACAAAGAGCGGGATGAAGAAAACAAAAGTAAAGAGCAGCATTGTGTAGGCTCGTACAGAAGGACTGAAAGTCATGTAATCCCACGAGCAGGATGTTAGGAGACCTTCAGGGACATATGCACCTGAGAATATAAAATACAATTAGATGCAATTTCCTTTCTGGGTTTGGGGTAACAAATGAGGGATATATACTTTATTCAATCTTGAATTTCATAATTAAATGCCTCTCTTGTCTCCTTAGACAAAATTTCCCTGTTAGGTGAGTGATTGTAAGCACTTACTCCATCCAAAGAACGGAGGCAGGCTCCAGCCCATAGAGTACACCCAAGCAGCAGAAAGTATCAACAGGGCTCGTTTGCGTGACATAACGCCAATAGAAGCCAAAGGACGAGTGATCACAAAGTATCGATCTACTGCAATAATCATGAGTGTGATCATTGAGCAGATACCAAACAGAGCGCCGCAGAATGCATATAACTCACAACCTGTGGAGAGAGAAATACTGTAAAAAGAAATATGTTGAAGGAATAGTTCACCCAAAAATGAAAATTTACTCACCCTCAGTTTGTTTTTTCATTGGAACAGATTTGGAGAAATGTAACATTACATCACTTGTCCACCAATGAATCCTCTGCAGTGAATGGGTGCCGTCAGAATGAGAGTCCAAACTACGGTGGCCCAGTAGCGCACAACACAACGAAATTGCCAGAACACAACGCATAGGACTAATTTCGTTGTGTTGTGCTAATTTCATTGTGTTGTGGTTTGTTTCTGTTGTGTTGTGACTTGTTGTGCTAATTTTGCTGTGTTGTGGCTTGTTTCCATTGTGTTGTGCCAATTTCATTGTGTTGTGGCTTGTTTCTGTTGTGTTGTGCTAATTTAATTGTGTCGGGGCTTGTTTCCATTGTGTTGCGGCTTGTTTCGATTGTGTTGTGCTAATTTTGCTGTGTTGCGGCTTGTTTCCATTGTTTTGTGGCTTGTTTCCGTTGTGTTGCATCTTGTTTCCATTGTGTTGTGGAGATTTCATTGTGTTGTGCTACTTTCGTTGTGTTGCAGCTTGTTTCCGTTGTTTTGTGGAGATTTTGTAATGTTGTGCATTACTGGGCCACCGTACCAAACAGCTGATAACAACATCACAATAATCTACAAGTAATCCATACGACTGCAGTCCATCAATTATTGTCTTGTAAAGTGAAAAACTGCATGTTCGTAAGAAACAAATCCATCAAGGAATTTAACTTTAAACTGTTGCTTCTGGCCAAAACACCAGTGCAAAATCCTTAATAAGATTTCCTCAAATTAAAAAAAAGTCCATCTCCTGTTTTCCTTTCACTTCAAAATCCAGTAACATATTTGTTTTGCAACTCTTTTAGACTATTTTTTGCTGGTAAATGGTGCTTGATCTGTGGATATTTCTCTACTGATTTAGACCAGACAACCTTTTCACTGGAGAAAGCAATATTATGGATAGAGGACTCCTTTTTTAAGGTAAAAAGCAACAGTTTGAAGTTAAAAAGATCATAATGATAAATTAATTAAAAACATGAGGCTTTTCACTTCACAAGATGTTAATTGATGGACTAGAGGACTAGTCGTGTGGATTATTGTGATGCTTTTATCAACTGTTTGAACTCTCATTCTGACGGCAACCATTCACTGTAGAGGATCCATTGATGAATCTCCAAATCTGTTATGATGAAGAAACAAACTCATCTTCTTCTTAGATGGCCTGAGGATGTGTGCATTTTTCGCACATTTTGATTTTTAGGTGAACTAATCCTTTTATGCATTTCATAATGCACTGAATATGTAATCCAGTATTGCATTAATAAAGCAAGTCCTTCACATTGTTTCTATACTGTATAAGTAATAAATCATACTACAGAGTCCTAATAAATCAACCACCTCAGTCAAGCTTCTGTATGAAAAGACTGGAGAATGGCCTCAGATGAAAAATAAATTTTTTTCCTTATCAACATAGAAATAATAGTTCATTTATACAAGCTACACATGCTGGCAACTGTGGATGTGTAATTATAATACTAATGGAAAACCCTGTAACCCTGTGAATCTATAATTGCTTTGGAAATGTAACTAATGTGAACAAGTTTTTCATTTTACAGACTGGAAAAAAGGTATAAGTTTAAGAACCTGTCATTGAAAAGCCCATATTTACTGTCTACTAATTTAAATATTGCTGGAAACCTTTGTTTGATTATAGCCCTGACTATGAGAAGACCAGAGAGAACAAGAACAAGGAACAAACTCTTTCCTGCTGTTTGAATATTAAATATTGTGTAGCTAGAGATAATGTACAATCAGATGAACTTGTACCATTCTGAATAATCGCTGGCTGACTGTACATTACACTGCTTCATACACAGCAACCTAGCAAATGCCTAAATTAATTTAATTAATACAAATTGGAATTATATATATATATATATATATATATATATATATATATATATATATATATAAAAATCTAATTTGTATTAATTAAAATAATTTAGGCAATTTTAAGCAGTATAATGTACACTTCATTCAATAATGTACACTTCATTCAATTATTTCAATGTGTTCTTTGTAATTGAAATTCACTAGCAATTTCTGAGTGAAAATTGTTTCTGCGGCATTTTTTTTCCAGCGTACTCTTAAAACTACAATAACACTGGATAAAATATTGACAATGAACAATATGAACAATGTATGGCTGCTGGGGGTTGTAAGATTCTCAGCTATTATTAACAAGGCGATGTCAATATGAGATGATTCCAGGCAAAGAAAGCTTGTTAAATTCTGATCTGCTATGATTTAAAACAACAAACTCATATAATGATTGTGAATGGTGGTAGATCTCAATGTCCTTCCTCTGTGAGTGGGTGCCGCTGTCACATTTCTCTTCACCATCTTATAAAGCTTCCCTACAGCACTGTGAGGGTGTTTTATTGAACATCATTCAGAGGAAGCGCAGCAGATCTCTCATACATTCTTCAGGTTGAAGAGAGAACTCAAGAGAGTTTGAGTCATTCCACTTCATCAACCATCCAGCAACTACTTCACTTCAAAGAACACACTTTAAGTGCTTAAAAGGTTTGAAATCTAAACAAGACCATCAGTGATCAAGGGATCCTCAGATGACCTGACATTTTCTGTTTTATCTGTGGCATTATTCGAAAGCCTAACATTAGAGCATCACATTAATCTCACACATGCTACTGCATGATGAATATGTAATCATGCAATTGTTGTCTTTTCAGGAGGGGTTTTTAGGACTAACACAAAATAATCACATAATATGTTTAAAAGAGCTTGAATGAGAGATTACATCTCTAATATATTGCCTTTGTAGAGAACTGTTCAGTCATGACTCACTAACTGCTATTCTACACAGAGCTGTAACCACAATAGACAATGAGGGAGACAAGTACCCCCATGAATTCCAGCATGAAGAGTCTTAACATTGAAAGAGAGCGAGGTAAGATGTAAGTAGCGAAACATTTAATATTCGACAACTGTTTTATGATATAAATGTTAAACTAATGACATTAATACTCAGAGATGCAAACTACTTGACTTTTTTCTCAAATATGGCTGTTTTGAATCAAAAATATGGTAACATTTACGTGATTCATGTAAAAGATAAGAAACGCTTTGTGTTTTGACATATTAGGCATACAAATAAAAGTGCATGTGTGCATATTTCAAAATATTATTTGCAAATTGTTCAAAACGATTACTTCCCAACTTGAAATAGACCTAGAATTTCCTTCACCGTTCTTCTAGACATGGTTACGGCACAAACCCATAAAGAGAAAATGGCTCATATATGCTAATTTTCTTCTGGGTTTTATGAATACAAACTAAACAAATGTAAAATACACTTTCTACTAAAATAGAAAAAGGTACTTTATTAATTTATATGAACTACTATTACTGTAAACATGGGTTATAAACTGGCTAACAGTTATTTAGTTTACCTCTGATCAAATTTTGTCTGATTAGGAAATAAAACGTCTGATTTTGCATGTCTGGTAATAATATAATACAATAATACATTTGACAATTAAATCATGAGACAAATAAAAAAAATAAATAAATAAACAAAAAACACCAACAAATTAAGAACAAATTAAGTTTGTTAGCTGTGCAAAAATTGTCAATAAAACAGTTAATTTTAATTCAAGAGCTTTTACAAAAATGTTTGTTTTTATATATTCTAGGACAATGAAAATATAATTACCAGTGTTTTCCCCCTCAATAACAACACACTGGAAAAGAAGCTTGATAAAGCAGAACGCTAATTATTTTTCAGATAAAATGCACTGATTCATCAAACAATCAGCTTAATGAACCAGAAACATTTTTTCAGTGTTTATAAATTCACATTTTTCACAAACGCCTGCAGATTTTGAGAAGTCCCTGTGCATTGTAATTGAAACATGTTCAGACTTACCGAACACTGATTCATATCTACATACGCTTTGACCTCTGTGGACACTAAGGTGTTGCTTCTCCTTCAACAGGATATACAGTTATGCATCACTGCATAATCCCTCTCCAACTGAGATCCTTTATCATTACCTGTTATACTTTCTTCTCATCTGCACTGGAATCAGTCTCATGAAGATAATGTTACCCTGTAAAGTTGACTTAGCATCTGTGTAAGTAACTATGAAATCCTGGAAATGAACCAGGGATTTGATCAAGCACCCATGATTATCTGACATCTAGATTACCTTTTTCCCCAAAGATCCATCGCTTGTGCATACTGGTGGTGAAGAAGATTGGTGTCTGAGTGACACACATCAGAAAGTCTGTGACAGCTAGATTAATGATGAACATGTTGGCAGGTGTTCTCAGACTCCTACTCCTGAAAACATACACAAAAGGAACATCAAACGCTACAATTCGCAAGAAAGAAAGAAGAAGCTTATCAGTAACATGGGTATTTTATGCTGTATTATTTATATGTATATAAAAAATATTAATCAGAATATATTCTATAAATGTAAATGTAAATACATTTTAATAAATCAGGGATTCCCAAATGTTTTTTTTTTTTTTTGGTCAGTTAAACCCTTTTGACATAAAACATTTCTAAGCCTTAAGATTGTAATATTAAAGAAGTTAATATTTCAATAATTTAACAACACATTCATTCAAGGTTCTCCAATGATCAAATGACATGCAGTTAAGCAAATCTTTTCTAGTAAGTGTTTTATTTTGATATATCCATCCTGTTTTAAAGAGCTCAACCATTTCTAGTAACCAGACCAGTTTAAAACCTTCTGTGCTGCCTTTGCAGTGCAACAATGATTCTACATCAGCAGATCTAACCAGAATTTCATTGGTTATCACACAAACAACATATATCTGGACTCACTTGCAGAAGGCATACATAACCAAGAAGTTTCCCACCATGCCGGTGATGCCCACTGCCAGAATGACAGAGCCGATGGTGTAGTGAGCGTGGTCTGGAACATCCACTGTTGGGAAAGGATGTCGAATATCCTGCACCATTGCCACCTGTGTGCACAGCGAGAAAAAAAAGGGAACGCCAGGAGATGATTTCAGATGAGCACAATGTGCTACATTTACACAGTAAAGGCCATTGAGTCTTAATACTTGAGCTTTCCATTACTTATAAAGTTATAAATGTCTTAATTTTCCAAGAGACCGTTCCTGAAATCTCTATAATGCCTGTTTAACACCTCAATAGCCAGCTGAGATGGAATTAAGCAGGCATATTTACTGTTTTTGAAGTGGCTGGATTGTGGATTGTGCTGTTTCATTCAATTACATTGGTGTGTGGACAGAAAACACATAAAAACTTTTAGAATGGCAAGCAGGCCGGCTTTCGGTTTTTGCCCTTGTGTCAGACACAGTTCTTAAGAAGCAATTAGTATATCAAACACTGCCGTTCGAGTCACCAGTGTCAACGTCTTAGTCGGCCACTTTTAGCATCAATTTATCCATTTATACTTCTATCCATCCCTGAGTCACTCTGTTGACTTGATTGGCTAAAACCAGACAGAGCAAAACAAGTAGAATTGACACTCTGTAGGTCACTTTCATAGTTATAGCATACAAAGGGTGAGTAATACATTCTAGCAAATCAGAGCGGCAATCATTCATATTTCTTTTAAATGAAACACTCTAGTTTATGGGTAGCCTTTGAAGTAGACGATGTGAAGATGGTATCAATAGTGGATATTGTAAGACTGCTGAGTATGACAATTGCAAATACAAAGTGAGAGAAGATGATATTTCAGAACTAATGAGTTTATAATCTGCCACAGATCAGTGGCGGATTAATGCAAAATGTGTGTAGCATGATATAGCAGCAGGAAAATGAATGGGTCATTAAAGAAGCTCATCATCTGATTGAAGTAGACCCCCTCCACTACTATTGGATAAGGAATGCTTAAACTTTGTTTTCTGCAAAACATATGCTTCTATTTTAATACATTGTGTATCAAACCTGAGGATTATGTTCTACACGATGATTTGAGAATGATCCAAAGAGCATCTAATGCTTCAGTGGAAAAACATCTGGCCATCTGTATAAAGACTTATGATCAATGTCACAAACGTACTTACATGATGAGACCTTTTTTCAGCTCAGTCTAAAAGATTCAATTACATGATAAATACATCCAAACAAAAGCCCAGAAAGTAACAATCTCTGTGCTTCAATAAAGCTTAAGAAGAACTTGCACACACAAATAGATGTTCGGTTCCATTGCCATTACCCAGTATTTACTTTTGGTCAATCCTAAACTTATTCTAAATTGATTTCCTTCATCATGAGATCTTCAGTGTTTTATAGGTATTTATAGGCAGCACATTATTATGCATGTGGTTGCAGGTCACCAAAACAAACTTTAACATTTAATTTCTGTTGCACTGAATGAGAGACATTCTCTGCCAAGACTGTTTGTCAATAAATTGATAAACCTATTACCAAATGATCAATACAATAAAATTGCTCCCAATTATTTCACATCTTGCTAAACTAAATTGTGAGTCAGCAAGTCAATATGACTGTCTATCCACCCAGACACTCTGTATGCAGCAAGCCATGTGATCATAAATGCATTTTGGTCCCTCTCATTTACAGGGCTTTTTCTTTACATGCTGGGAGGTCTGAAGAAATCACGGTTTGTGACACAGATGCTCTCCTTCTACAATGTGATAATTCATACCTGGAAGCAGGTTTTATTCCAGGAACTCAATGCTGAGACTGAAAATTAAAAAGTAGCCTTACTGTTACCTTGTTTTTTCCATCATGTTAAAGGAACTCATTCAAAGGAAACAGTTTTTAAAGAATCAGCATATTAGATTTCATTTTATGATTTCTGATGGATCATGTGACACTGAAGACTGGAGTAATTGCCGCTGAAAATTCAGCTTTGCTTCAGAAGAATAAATTTCATTTTAAAATATACTGAAATAGAAAAGAGTTATTTAAAATTATAATAATATTTCACTATATTACGTTTTTTACAGCATTTTTATCAAATGAACACAGCCTTGGTGAGCATATTAAGAGACTTCCTTAAAAAAACACTAAATAATCTTACCGACCCCAAACGATTGAACAGTAGTAATATATAAGCATTAACTTCCAATGAAATGACCCCAAAAATAATTTTAAAAGACAAGAAATGTTTAGCCACAATGACACTCTTTCACAAACATCCAGAAAGTAGACAACGGAAGGCAGAGTATCCATTACAAATTGCCTTGATTGTCATTTCGCCTAATCTAGACAGACAGAGCTGATATTTGGTTCAATCCTCATATGCCAGTGCTGTTACAGTGCTTGTCTGTTAGGTCTATCGATGAGGGATTTGGACAAGAGCATGTTCTGCTACATGGAGGGATGATTCAGTGGCACAAATAGATGGGAAGTGCTCTTAAAATGTCACTATCACTTAGACATTCAGAGAGCGATATGAAGAGACAAGGAGAGACAGAAGAGAAGAAGAGAAAATGACATTTCACCACATTGCAAGGAGCTTATTTGTACCATTAGCTAATCATAGCAGAGAGAGAACAATGTCATGTTGCTTTATTTTTGGGCTGCAGTTGTTTAGAATAACGCCAATGCACAACAAAGATCTTAAATCATCTAAAAAAAATTCCAAATCATTGAAACGTAATTAAAAACCATTAAATTTTACTGTGTTTGCATTATTTAAAAGCTTTTAAATAACAAAAATTAACCTGCAAGATTGAGAGCAACAGATTGTATTGAATGAACTTGTTTGTCTGTGCTGCTCCACTTATTTTCATAGCTTGGCTAGAAGGAAAGTCTGAATAGGTGCAAAGCACACGCAATTAATTCTAAATGCGTCAGCTGACAGTTTCCTGATCAGTAAGAAACGTCTCCAGAGACTATGGGCCCAAACTTCTCAAGCGGAAACCTTGATAAAGGACAGCTGATCCACTGCTTTAAAAAAAAAAGAAAAAAAAAAAAGTCTTTTTGGGGAGATTATCTACTCCGTCTGTCCAACAGAAGCTGAAACCTTTCCACAAAGAGCAGGGGTGTATTTCCTGAAAGAACTTTCTTGGGGGAAGGTGAACTTTAGTTCAAGGTAAAGTTTTCAAACTGCACAAATTCCTTTTGATTGATGTCTACAACATTACTAGGGAAAAACATTGGATACTGACACATATTTCAAACAGCACTTTGACAATGTGCAGCTCTGAGATGCTGATGATTTAAATCTATGCACGCTTTAACTGATACCACTGACCCATTTTTCTTGGCTTCCCATTGGCAATTTTTACTATAGTGAATCATTATTTAACCCTCTGATGCGTGTCTTTGTTACAGTGAATGGATTTTTAAAAGCCAATTTTAGCCATTTTTACTAGTTTATAACCATTTAATTATTCCATTTGATACTACAGTCATTTATACATTTTATTAAATTACTTACATATTTTTCTTGCTCATGCTTTCTGATTGTTGTTTAATTTTATCATTGTGTGGCGTTCAAGAGCAAGAAAGGTTTTAATTTCACAAGATATTTTGAAACAGTAATTTTCCACTTCTTTTGGTTTGGTATAATAACACTTGTTGAATTTGTACTGGTCAGAAAAAGTACAGGACAAAGTCCAGAAGTAGGGATGACGTTCAGACAAAGTCTGAGTATTGAGGTAATTCATTAAACTCTGCTTATTTTTTTATAATTATCACTTCATCTCCTGCTTTCTGTTCCTCCTTGGTTTTCTCTGTCAACCTCTCAAGCTGATAGAACACTTTTAGTTAATACAGTACCATACAAAATAACACCAGTACAAGGCAAAATACAGTTTTGTTAACGGATTTTGCGAATCAGATGAGACTTGTTGTTAACTGGTTTAACTCTGTTAATAACACTGGATAGCAAACAAAACAAATGCTTTAGATCTGGGTCTGAGACGGAGACTAGATCTAATATTCCTGGCATGGAGATCCAATGTAACAAACTACTGCAAAGGGACAGATGTGCAACTCTTTCAAAATACATCACAACCCAGATTGAGAAGTATTAAATTCTTGTTTTGAAGTAAAAACAAACATCTTTTTCCCCTTTATAACTGAAAAATGAATTCATCAGAGGGTTAAATATCTTTTCTAACAATTTTATTGCAAAGATTTCAGTTGAATGGCTCAGAGTGTACTTGATGTGACAAGTGCTTGAAGGAAAAATTTACATTTGTTCAATATCTTTATCAGGAGGCGGACTGTGTGGTTTAATGGCTAAGGCTGGTAGAGTATAATTCTAAAAACATTAAGGTCATGGGTTTGATTCCTTGGGAACACACACACTGATAAAATATGTACCTTCCACTAGAAGTTGCTTAGGATAAAAGCATTTACAAGATGCGAAAATATAAATAAAAAATGTTATGTAGTGGTGGCACTAAAGGAACAACCAAATGTTGTTGACAAGGGATTGCACAATGAACATTTCTCTGTCTTCATTTTGAAGTCACATGACCATTGGAATCCTATTAATGGTTCATTTTAAAACAAACCACTTGCCATTTAAGATGTGAGATTTTCACTTTTTTGCTCTCCCTCTGAAAGAGAGGTCTGATCTTACATGTCTCTTCAAGGCATATCACTATAGCTTAACAAAATCAGACAGAAAACATATAAAGTACATATAAAGACCACCACCAATGTGAATTATTCAGATGTTAAGAAGAATACTAATGTTTAAAAGCCTTAAAGCACACTGCAAGTCACTGGAGCTTGAACAGATTCATATGTTGTTGTTTCAATCTCTCTCCCTCTTATTGTCACTGTCTTTGTCTCTCTGACATATAAAACATACATACATATACGATACGATACGATACGATACACTACGATGACAAAAGTATGTGAACAGCCAAACACAAGATCTAGTGCTTGAACATTTAATATCAAAACCATTTTCATTAATAAGGAAGCAGGGCTCTTGCTGCTGTGATAATAGAAAGTTTACCTTGTCACAGAATGATATTGATAAAACTCTTGATAATAATGAAATGAAGCATCATTCAAACTGTAATCTTGTGTTTGTCCTTGAATCAAAATACCACTGTACTTTAAAATTTTGTTAAAGGATACATTTAGCTTCATTTTTACATAAAAAACAATACTAAAACAAACAAAAAATGGGGTCTTTCAGCTTTCCCTGCGTTTTTTTTGTGCTTCATTCCTCACTTGTGGGATAGACATATGAAACAGACCAATGTCTATGTTGTCGCCATTCTGTGAATGTCTCATTGTATTAAAGAAACCTCTTTGCTCTCTGTTTTACTTCTGACAAGCCAGAAATCAATTCAAATACACCCTGGACAAACTGAAAACAAACCTTGGACTCGTCCTGCCTCTTCAGAGATAAAACTCAATTGAACTTGTTCAAGTTTTTTTCTATCAAGCCAGTGTATCAAATAACCCTGGGAGGAGAAAGTCTACTTCTAAAAAGAACATTAAAATGCTACTATAATAAATCATTTTGTAGTCATGCTTTCCAATAGATCACAAAGCTAGGCTGACATCCTATGACCTTCAAAGATCATTAAAGCAGCGCAAGGTCACGTCAGCCTTCTGAATTTACCAGAAACGCGGTCTCAAACCTGCATCCATGTCTTTAGAAGATTTCAGAGTATATAAGTCCAAGGTAAATCAGCATTTATTGGCAAAAGACAAACACATGGATCACTTTCACTGGATTTGAAAGTTGGGCCGCAATGTCCAATGTTCTGGCTTTCATTTAAATGACAAAAGGCATCTTTAAACACCTGAGTTAAGGCTGGTCTGTTCCTGCTCATAACACACAATGCCGGATAAAAACTAAACTAGACTGAATTATGCCTTCTCTGACCCACCTCAGCCCCAATTATCAAAGTATATAGTTCTAATTGCTGTGTAAATGCATTTTTGCCACCACTGAGCAGCATTAAACAGTGAGTGGAAAGACAGCTAAATGACACGTCAGAAGCACTTCTCTGCCATCTTTGTAGTGTAAATGTTGCACAAAAAACGGCTGATTCCACCTGTTGTTTTTGAGACCATGGGTCTCTCCCAGTATTTTATCTCAGGCCTCTGGAATGAGGAATTTATGCAATCATATAAAAAAGGCTAATTGTCATGCAGTGTCATCACAAAAACTGTTTGAGTCATGCAGATGGTCAAATATTAGCTCAAGGCAAACAGTGAGAGCTTCATTGACAATTACAAATGTCTAAGGCATTGTTTTAAACATCCTATTCTCTGTAGTCCTTGTACAACCATGACCTTTCACCTTCTCTTTCAAGCTCTTGCTTCAAACTCACATTTGCATTACTTTTTATCTCCCACACATTGATAGACTCTATAATTCTAAAGCTATCCATGCCGCTCTAAAAACTACAATCAATCTATTGTTTGGAATCAAAAGGTGAAGGGAGAGGGGAAATCTATTACACAGTAGCCCACAGCAGCAGGTTTAACAACACACAATGACACAAGATACAGATAGAAGTCAATTCTATGCACTAATACATAGCACTCCATAGATGGGATTGAAAAATATCAAATTAGGCCAATGGAAGATATAGAGGTTAAGCTCTATGTTCACATAACATCAGAATGTGAATGCAAGCTCTGTATTGTAGCTATGACATTAACAAATAAAGTCTTGATTCATCAGAGGAACAAGGCCCCCCTCTGTTTAAAGAATGCCATAACACTCATTCATATGACACAATGCATACTCTTAAATTTGTCTGGACCACTATTGATTTATTAAACAAACAAACAAATAAATAAACTGTAAAACTAGGGATGAAAAAGGACTATGAGCAGTAAAGCTCATAGTCCTCATAGTTCCCCCCTCCCATATCATTTTCATCTGATGAAATGACACAATGCAAATAATGCTCTCATGCACTGCATTATGCATGTTTGGCTTTTTTTCTGTTGTTTTTTCTTCCTCTGAATTCATTTCCTCATATGTCCCATTTTAATCACCAAACAGGAAATATCCAGGAATAGCTTACTTCTCTAAGAAATTAATCCCATGTGCTGGATTCCCACATGATGCTATATGATCCCATAGGACTACCTTCCAAAACTGGCATTTGTGTGTATGTAGCTGATTCTTACTCAGTCTGCCAAACTGTGCTCATTTGCTGAGTAATTCCACTAGTAGGGTTGTAACACCTCTGGTGGAGTGTGTGGGTGATAGTGATCTGCTCTAGTGTGCAGTGTGCAGCAATTCAGCTGCGTACTATCACAAAGACACCATACAGAACAGACTACAGTTTAGAGACTTGATCCAAATATGTCTGGATATTATCACCATGAGAAATGAGGACCAGTTCAATTATTCTTAAAAACCAGACTGTCTAAACATTTAACATAAAATGCATTTTTAAAAACAAATGAATACATTTACAACTTTATTTATTATAGGCTAATTTATATAGAAAAACCTTTAGAGAGTATTTCTGATGTCAAATTCCAGCTCTGGACATAAATGCACAGAACAGATACATACTGTAGCTACATTTTATACACTACAACTTGACTGCATGCTCCACTGATGCATTAAATATCAAGTACCTGCAATACTTTTATTTCAGATATTGCAGCAGCTGAAAATGTGCTGCCATAAAAATATTAATATATACAGCAAGGAAGTGTAACAGGGATCTGTGGAAAAGATTTATTTTATTTATTTATTTAATGAAATAACGGCCTTTTAAACATCATTTAATGCCATTTTAACAAAGTTATTACAGTTTCAATATTGGGGTTCACAGGTTAATCATTTTTGTGTAATCCTTTTTAAAATGCTAATTACAGTCTCAATAACATGTTTTGGCTCGTGCAATCGTTACATTTCAATGGTTCGCTAAACTTATGATTGTGAATCACCCATGCATTAACATCCAACACTCTCAGAGGCTCTAACAATGAGACGTGATTGACTAGCTAACACATTTGATGTGGAGAGACAGAAACTGATTATTTGTCAGCAGTTTGTCCAGAGGCAATGTGAGGTTCCTCTCATGCACCCTAATTAACTGGCACCTTTTTGGCACAGTTAACCGTCGACTATCCAACAGACATTTCAAACACAAAATCTGCTAACAAAATGTCTGTAATTAAGACAAGCAAATACAAAATAAATAAATAAATAAATAAATGTTTTATGTTTTGTCGAGGTACCGTCCAATACTGAAACGGATATATCGCTCTATCAGCATAATGTTGCATCCTCAGAAGAACGCAACTTATGCTTATAACTTTTGTGGTTACTGAAACATAGGCTACTAAAGATCTTTTAAAGAAAACACTTACATGTAAAATACTTACATATACTTTTGACTTCATTTTTAAGAGTCAACCCCCATATTCGCACCCTAGCACCTGAAACGCTGAGATGGAACGGATAAGCTTCCCTCAAACGCTCCTCCGATTACGCACGCGCTTTTGACGCTAACTTTTCGTTTTTAATGCGTGTTAATAAAATACACATGACTTAAAGTACGACACAGATTGTGACAGACGTTTTCTCCCTCTAAATGTTACAACGTAGCTGTATTAAACGCTCACAGAAGAATTTACTACTAAACACATGGCTCAATTACAAACTCCATCATCTTACCGTAGTGGCTTGCGCCGGCAGCTCCATCAGCTTGTGTGCGCTCACTGCGCTGTAATTCCACGGGGCGAGAGTGTCCGCACTCACCGCGGTGCTGTTAGGGACTTGAGTGGGGATTCCCATGCTGACCGAGCGCGAAGCGTTCATCGCAGCGCAGGGAGAGGGGCTCAGAGTTGGTACGCGAAAAGAGTTTCCTTAAACCTGAGAAACAGCATTACTATATAAGAAGGTGTTGGATGTCTTCCTCTGCCTCTCTCTCTGTCTGCACCTTAGAGCTGAGCTGTCAACTGCGTCCAACATGTGTGTGATGAGTTTGTCAATGCCAGTAACCATGTGCCTGTTCCAGTATGCATGAGGAAGGATGCTCAGTTAAGCAAACTCAAACATCCCACATGCAGCCCAACAGCTCTGTGCTAAGCCCTTCATAATCACATAAAGTGTAAACCTTATGTGCCTGTTTGCCCAATTTGTGTATATGTGCCAGCAGGACGTTCATATCAATAGCCTATATGTAAAGAAACTGCACATGCTCAGTCTTCAGTCCTTCCCTGCTCTCTCTCTCTCTCTCTCTTTCTCAAACCACGCATCCTGTTCAGATTCAGAAGCAGCTTTAATTAACAGCCAGTCAGTAGCACAGACACTTATAAAATGCTGATTAAGTGTTTGTTATTCGGGGGGGATAAAGATTTATGGAGTTATTTAGTGTAAAATCTACTGTTATACAAGCTTTTGTGCATAATGTGCTTGTCACTGCTTCCTCAAGACTTATCCTCTTATTTTGCTCCTGCTATTTTACTGGCTTTCCAATGTCATGAGACACATTGCCCAATACATGGACAAATCCGAGCAAAGCTAGCTGGAATGCATTACATTTGAAAATGATTCTGGAGTGACATGAAGTAATACGTCCTCATTTCACTGGAAGGAATACTAGTGTGTTTTTATTTTCATTAGGAGAGAGTAGAAGGAAGAAGAAGAAGCAATTATGGTAAAGATTTCAGGTGATGTAACTCTCACCCCCAACTCTGACCTCTGATTCTTGGAACAATCAACCAGGAACATCCAGTTACAGACATCTGTAAAGTCTGGCCTTGACTCTAGTGGTGAGGCTAATCACTTTCATTTATTTCATTGTTATCTATGCTTTCCATAAACAGGAATATTTTGTGAGATATATCTGGTTTGAGAAACTAGGGCACCAAAGAGCAAAGATGAAGACCGGCAAGTCATAAGATTGTCAACAATCACATGTAGACTCGCTGAATATGAGAAACAATGTTTTTTTTTATTTTCTGAACTTTCCAGAATTGATGTGGGGGTTAGTTATTAAAGGGACAGATCACCCTGAAATGAAAATTCAGTGATCATGTACTTAACCTCAACTTGTTTCCAAATCTATATAACTATAAAATCTATATAACTAGATTTCCAGATCTATATATAAAAGGATGCAAAAGCACCATAAAAGAATCATAAATGTAGTCCATATATCTCATGTGGTAATAATTTGAGTCATTTGAAGTCACAAAATAGACTGACTGATTGATATTCTTCTCCAACAGTGAACTGTTAAAGGGATGGTTGATGGTTGATGCTTGACTGTGTTTATGGGGTGCAGTCTAACATGTGTTAATGCTTCGTTTGTTAAAAAACGCATTATTTTTCACATAATTTACCTTTATTCCACACCGCTCTGTCCCTTCTTCTCTAAACGCGCTGATCATTTCCTGCTTTTATGAAGCCCCTCCCTTAGAAATACACAATGGGCTCTGATTGGTTAGCTGGCCCAGTGTGTTGTGATTGGCTAAGCCGCCTCTAGTGCGCGTCTGAACGTCCCGCCCCTCACCTCAGCGGCATGTGCTCCGCTTGTATTGTAAACAATGATGTCGTCTATATTGCTTATCAATTTGAGCCTGATTGAGACCCAGGGGATATTAGTTAAGAGGATCGTGCAGAACCTGTGCAAGCACGGCTTTTAATGGTAGGACTGTGTTTTTTGTTTGTTGTTGTCTCATACTTTTAGATACGCTGTTATTTGTAAATGCTACTGCTTCTGTTAGCTTTTAATATATGATTTTATCCTGATTAAAGCTTTAATACAGTATGGCAACCGCACACGTGTCCATGTATAACGCTTCTCATAGCTACAGTATGTGAAAATAAGTGTATTCACTGAGCTGATGATCTGAGAGAGAGAGAGAGAGAGAGAGAGAGAGAGAGAGAGAGAGAGAGAGAGAGATGCAGAGCAGAGCATGTGCAGAGCAGGGGACGCGAGGAACAGGATGAGAACAGCTGCTTTAGAACATTGGTTTTGAAACTTGTGAATCCATTAGAATCTTTAGAAGACAGAATTGCGATTCATATATGAATAGATTTTTTCGTGCACCCCTAGTTGTCTTCCTCAATATGCTCAATATGCTAGTTATGCTCAAACAGCAACATTACACACTAACGTTATTTCACTAAAAAAGTGAAATCGCAAAGAACCACCCCTTTAACTGCTGAGACCCGATTATTGAGTTAGTGAGTCATTAAATGAATCATTCACACCAGTTTTGTGAACCGATTCATTGAAAAAATCTGAATTAAAAGAATGATTCATTAATTAAATGACCATCGCTGCTTCTCTCATGGATATGTCATAGAGTTAGGGCTGATTTTCAGAGACTAATGTCTTAAATGTCAATCTATTCCTCACACAAGGGAATTTATACAGATATGGACCATTTTTAATTATACTTTTATGGCACTTTTGTGGTATTTTAGAAGCTTAAAAGCTGCAGTGCCCTTTCATTGTAATTGCATGGTAAACACACACACACACACACACACACACACACATCAGAGAGAAAACAGTCTCTATAATTGATCTTTTTGTATGAAGTCATACAGGTTTGGAATGACATGAGAGTGAGTTTATACTATAATGACTATCCATTTAAGAGAAGTTGTGCTCAGTCAAATACAGACCACAAAAACTGACCTTACAGTCTGCACTCAGTGTGACATCAATTGTTTTCTGTTGACAAGCATTTGTCAGTCTTTTGAAAGAGCTTTTCCATCCATAAACTGCACTTCTTAATTACCCTAGTAACAGTGCACTGAATGTGTATCATAATGAAGTCTTCAAACATTGAAGTGTCTGTTTTTTTGCATTCCCATGCTTGGTCAGGCAACACACAGATGTCCATCTAAAGAAACAGCCTTAGAGCTCCTAAATCCTCTATTGCTTTTGACATTTGTGTATAAAAAAACTCATACGAGATTGCTACAGGAAAATGTCACCAAGTCATAAATAACTATTATGCTTTAAGTCAGCAAAGACTATGACAGCTACATGCAGTTTATAAGACTCTGATCAATGTGGAGGTCAGCCGAGTTATTTTTTGTCATGAAACATCTTTTAACAGCAATGGAGACAAATTACAGTAATATTTAAAGTAAATATAGCTACAAATAGCATTTATGGAGCCAACGCTCAATAGCGCAATACAAAAAAATTCCATGACAACATGAAAAAGCCTACACTGTTAAAAAAAAAAAAAATCTAAGTTAAACATTACTGTATGTTTTACAAGAAAATACTACTTCAGTCACTTCACTTGTAGTTTCTTTGTAATTAATTGTTAAATTTACAAGCAATTTCAGAGTTTGGTAATAGCCCAACAGATATGCTAATTGTCAAAGAGACACGAAGTTGAGGCAAAATCATTTATGGCCTCAAAATTGAGAAGTTACAATGAGCTTAGGCCCCAAAATTGAAAAGCTATTACAGCACCACCTACCATTCTGAAAGTAGGTTCTTACTTTCAGAATGGTAGGTGGTGCTGTCACTAAACTTCAGAAGCATTCATGGAACCTGCTAGCAATTACGCCGTTTTGCTGTAAAAGGAAAAAGTGCTGTCAAGATACTGCATGATATTTTTTGAAAACTTTTTATGGTGTAATTTGGTAATGGCTGCGAAAAAAAAAAAATTAATTAAAAAAAATAAAAAATTAAATAAAATGATCCTTAATGTGCATGTACCATAGTTTGGGGGCATGGCTAAATAATAACATTACTATAAATTTCTTTGTCATTTCAGGTGTAACAAAGCTTTTAAATACTGGGTATGCATAACTGTCCGTAGGTGATTTATTTGCCAAACGCTGGGATTTTCTGCAAATATTTGCCAGTTACAGATGGATTTGGCTGAGCAGATCCACAACAGCTTTGGCACCTACGCTCCATTTTTATGAATCGTCATTATTGTTCCATATTCTCATTGGTTTGTTGGCATGTGGGTTATTTCATGCAAATTGCTTGCCCAAGCAGAAATTTGAGTTGTTGCTGCCAGAACTCGATTACCAAAAAATACATTTTACATGATGGCAAACTAATGTGAATAAATCAAATTTTCAGAAACGTCACAACTATTTTCATGTTTTCTCAAGCAAAGCAAACACAAAACAGTTGCTCTAATAATATTATTGCATATTGCAGATTTTAATTAGTGGTATATAGGTGCAGAAAAGGTGTGCATGGCTCTTTAGTTGGTGTACACATAATACATTTTTATGCCAGTTTTTGCCTTTTTATGTAGGATGAAATCCATGGAATTTAGGATCAAATCCGATTGTATGTGGGTTTTATAAATTAGGCCTCTGGGCCCTAAAAAAACAAAACAAAAAAAAAACAAAACAAAACAAAACAAAACAAAACAAAACAAAAAAAAAACAAGTAAGAATTTGTGGTATAAAAAAATAGAAAATATGAGAACAGTGTGAATAGTGAGTATCAATGAGACTACAGTAGGTGCCATTTGTTACTATTTTTACTGGCACTTAGCAGCCTCTCTTTCTTTCTCTGTCAGTCTCTTTCTTTTGACCAAATTCAAAGATTAATGATAGTGAGCATGCCTTCTTTGCACTTCAGCTACACAAATCACACTCTTGCTGGGTTTGTCTCCATCCCTGTATGAGCTTTGTGAAATGCTGAGAGTCACTGGAGTGTCGGAAGCCACAGCACCAGATGTTCACCCTAATAATTGTTTTTTCATCCCATATTTACCGCCTCACTTCTTGTATCTCATGCATTGTGTGTTGCAATCAATGTGCAATGTGTTTTTAAAATGGATGGCACGGCCGGTGTCAGGCCATATGTGAAGCCCTATGACGTTAATTTGATCATAAAAGATTAATGGGGCTGCCCAGAATGGCATCTCTGTACCCACTGTGTTGGATGGTGCTAATGATCCTGATTCGATACACGTCCCTCAGGTCTGCGCAAAGGAGTGTTACTAGAAATCTTATCTTGTGCTGTTTGTATAACAATTTTTTTCTAAACGTATGCCACAGTGACAGTTGTAACAGACAAAAAAGAAAAAAAAAACTCACACAAGATGGGTTTATCTACGATCTTCGTCTCCCCGGCCAAAATATTGATTTCTACAGCTTGCTTCCAGATATCTTAAGTGCCTTAGGAGCATGTAACTGCAATCTCTGCTAAACACAATTGAGGTCACACACTCCAGGAACTTTTTACACTTTTTGAGTGATACATGAAAGCAATAAAACAGTTTGACAGGCAGAATGAACTGCTCTTGTGTTGCTGGTAAGAGGTCTACAGACTTTATAAAGAGAGTCAATTACAGCACTGCAAAATACACTGTATGGCCAAAAGTACATGAACAACAACTTGTAATTAACAGGTTTGCCAAGGCCCCTTCCTATTTAATGCATAGTGATAAAAAAGATAAAATAAAATATAAATAAAATATAATATAAAATTAATATAAAATAAAATAAAATACTTACTTTCAGTACTTAGTTGCTTACTTAATTATTTAATTAGTCATTATTAGGGGCCAAGCACTGAAGGTGCGATGGCAGCTATTGTATCCGTTAGATTTCTTCTTATTATTCTTCTTCCGCTCTTGAGTCTATGGCAGCCCATAGAACCGTTTGTAGGAAAGTTTTGAAATTTGGCACACTTGTCCAAATTTTCACTCATATTTATGCTAATAACTTTTGAACCGTAAAGCACAGAAGAAAAATTATTTTTTCCTCTGAATCCTTGGCTCATGCCGAGTCGAATGGACACAAATTCAAAAATTTAGTTTAGTTAGTAAGGTTTAGTTTCTTCGCTATTTTTAATTGTTCATAAAACCTACTTTTTCGAACTCGTCCTAGACGGTTTGTCCAATTTTCATCAAAATTGGCTCAGATCTTCTTCAGACCATGCTGGCAAAATGTTATGGAATTCAAGTTGATTCGTCCAACCATTCTCGAATAATACGTGAACGAATTCTACGAAAAGCACGCAAAAATGGACGTGAGGCTATATCTCCGCAACCGTTTGACATATCGAGACCAAACTTGGTGTGTGTTATAACAAGTATGACCTGAGGCTACCTACAATGTTTCGGCGCAGTGCCAGCTAGTGGTCAGGAGATACGAAAAATGGTTATTTGTGCTTATAACTTGTGAATGGTTTGACCAAAAATCACAAAATTCAATTTTCCCATGTGAGCCATTTTGGACGTCGGCCATTTTGAATTTTGTCATAAAATGCTATAATTTATGAACGCATTGATGTATCATTATGAATCTCGGTATGCATCTTTGACGCCATGCCCTGATGGTACTCATAGTTTGGGGGCAGCGCCACCTTGTGGTCAAAAGTTATAATGTTGTTTAGCGCATCAACGAATCTGCTGGAAAGATGCCAAACTGCATCTGAGGGCCGTTTCTCTGCAAAGCTTTGACATATTGACACCAAACTTTGTATGTGCCATTGTCACCTCACACTGACCAGGCCACATCATTTTGGCAACAGCGCCACCTATTGGTCAAGAGTAGTAAACCATTTATTAACCATTAATTACGAATTTTCCATAAATTCTAATAACTTTTCATTACATTAGCCTATTGTAATCAAACTTGTAATATTCCTTGGGCTATGCCAAGAACATAGATACCAATTTTGCCATAGTCGGCCGAACTTCCTGTCCGCCATTTTGATTTAAGTTGAAAACTTACTTTTTCAAACTCCTCCTAGACCGTTGGTCCGATTTTCACCAAAATCGAGTCAGATCATCTTCAGAGTGTGCTGACAAAAAGTTATGGATTTTGTGTAGATACACGAAACTGTTTTTGTATAGCGCTGCAACAAAGTTGAGGCTTGATACTAAACTGCATCTGAGGCTGTATCTTTGCAAAGCATTGACATGCTGACACCAAACTCTGTGTGTGCCATTGTAAACTCACACAGAACACACCACATAGATTTGATAACAGCACCACCTATTGGTCAAAAGTGATAATCCATTAAGGCATATTACTAGTTGTTGTATTTATGATTTTTCAGCCATTTCAACTACAATCATTCTAAAACAGCTTTAATTACTCATTGCTACAATTGGTCTGATGCTACATGCTATGCTTAGCTCCTCATTTTGCCTCTGCTGTGCTTGGCCCCGTAATTGCTGCTTGCAGCTATATTTATTATTATTATTATTAATTTTTTACTGTTTATATTTAAATATAGACCAGAGGTGGCCAAACGTTTTAATATTAAGGGCCAAAAATCAAACTTGACTGAGGGCCGTAGGTAAATGTTGTAAATGTTACATTATATCCAATTATATTAAAATGCATTTAAGATGCATTAAACAAAAATTGTATTAACTTTTTTTTTTACATTTTAAACTTTTTTTTTATAAAAAAAAAAAATAAAACAAACAAAAGTTTATTTATAGTATAAAGGTACATGTATGTGTAAGAAATATACACAGCACACACATATATTATGTACACAAAAACTTTATATATATATTAGTGCTGGGCATCCAAATCACATCCAAAATAAACGTTTTTGTGAACATAATATATGTGTGTGTGTGCTGTGTATATTTCTTATGTATATATAAATACACACACATGCATGTATATATTTAAGAAAAATATGTTATGTTTATATATTAAATATATTTATATGTAATATAAATTTTTGAATATCATTATATACATCGAAATACATATAAATATTTTCAAAATATATACTCCATGTGTGTGTCTTTATATATACATAATAAATATACATAGCACACACACATATATTATATATAAAAAAATAAAAATAAAAACTTTTATTTTGGATGCGATTAATTGCCCAGCACTAATATATATATATATATATATATATATATATATATATATATATATATATATATATATATATATATATATATATATATATATGTTCATTTTTGCTAAAGTTTTTTTGTAAATGAAATTAATACTCTTATTCAGCAAGGATGTAATAAATTGATCAAAAGTTACAGTAAAGACATTACAAAAGATTTCTATTTTAAATAAATGCTGTTCTTTAATTACTATTCATCAAAGAATCATGACAAAATGTATGGTTTCTACAAAAATATTACGCAGAACAAATTGTAGAACAAATTCAGGATAAAAAAAAAGATTATTAGAACAAGATGAACATAGAGGGAAAAAAGTCAGTCTGTGTTGGCAATGATAAAGAAAAGATGGATTAAACTGCAGAATTTGAATAGGGAATTTCAAACACAGATTCCTCCTGAGACAGAAGAAGAGACTGGTGGTATTACTCTCCTCCCAGACTCCAACAGGTCAGTGAGGTCATTTTACCACTTCAAATCACCAGATAACCCTGTCCAATTGCAACTACTTTTAGACATTTTAATTTCTGGCATAAAGCAGAAGGGGGAAGGCTTGGCAGTCCCTCAGTGCTTTCCTTCAGTTGTTAAGTGCTTATCCTGCAGGCTTTAAGTCAGATTTATTTTTTGATTATGTGCAACTATATGCAGACCATTGTTGCCACCTGCCATTCTTTGAAGTTGTTATTGTTGTTGACTACTATGATCACTTTAAAAGTAAAGAAACCAGAAAATAAATGAAATTGAACCGTTTTTTTTTACTTTACTTTGAATAAATAAAATAAATTTAAAATAAATATTTAAAATATTAACAATTTTTTTTATTATATGTGTGTGTGTGTATATCTATCTATATATATCTATCTATCTATCTATCTATCTATCTATCTATATATATATATATATATCATATATATATATATATATATCATATATATATAAGTCAAGGTTTGACTACTTTAGTAATTTCCATGAGTACAAATCTTAATGTTTAAGTATATAATGAAATTCTGGGAAGAACTTGACCAGTCAAGTTCTTCCACACTGACTAAATCAATCATTTCTTTTTGAACCTTGCCTTATACACAGAGACATTCTCATGTTAGAATAGAAAAGGTTCCTGTCCAAACTGTTGCTTTAAAATTAGAAGCACACAATTCCCTAGAGTATCATTATATGCTTAAACATTAAGATTTGTACTCATGGAAATTACTAAAGTAGTCAAACCTGTTCATTAGAAGGGGGTGACCCAATACTTTTGGCAATATAGTGTGTGTATATATATATATATATATATATATAAAATATATATGTAAATCATTATAAATTATATCAATGTATATATATATATATATATATATATATATATATTTTTTTTTTTTAACTCATGGGTTGAATATGTTGATCAATGACTATCAGTTTCAGCTTTTCTGATTACTTTGGATGTTATCTAATATACTTTGCTATAGCTAACCCCTACTTTAATTATATTTTCCAAGTTTTGTTGTCTGATTTAAGTGAATATTAGAATGACTCCGTCATGCAAAAACCCTTTCATCACTTTGACGGGTGACGCAGATACATCTGTTATTTTCATCATGTGAATCAATGTCTATGCACATAGCCAGTTTTCTCTTACTGAGTCATCACTGCACTGCATTCATCTTTTCTTGCGTCATCCACTCATATTTGAGAATAAAGCCAGGAATTGGGCAAGTGGTCAAAGAATCACGCCTCGGAATTGTGTTTTCTGTTGACTTCATTCTGTGCTGCTGGATTTCCTGAAGACATACAAGACAAATGTGTACTTAAGTCATTTCAGAGAGAATCAGCGTGGAGGTCTGCTGTGATTAGAAGCCTGCTCTGAATCGCCTGGATTTACACTGATGGAAGGATTACTATGAAAACAGGGAGATGGGATTTTTCAAAGTACATAAATCCCACAATAATCTCAACCCACAGCATTCCCTCCCACGTCCAAACACACAAGTACACAGACAGGTACAGCGCTGCATCCCTTTCATAAACAGGAGTCGCATGAGTAAACAGCACTGGGTGAGATAATGTGTGCAGACACAGAGTAAAGAGGGAGTGTGAGGAAATGAAAAACTGCGAGAGGAAGAGAAAGAAAAACCCAGAGAATCAGTTACGGATGTCAGAGGCAGCACAGGTGAGACAGCAAAAAGAAATAAATAACAAAATGTGAGGAAAGTCACTTAAATGGAAATCTACCCTGAGATATCTATTTAAAATTAGACTATACCACAGATTTCTGCAGCATGGAAAGAAATTAAAAATATACATGCACATTACAAAACAACTGTAAGAGAAATACATTTCTAAAATCACAGAAATAAAGCTACAAAACAAGGTCATGCAACTAGGCCTAGGCGATGAATACAAATATATACATGTAAATACATGTAATTATATATATATATATATTATATATATATATATATATATATATATTTTTTTTTTTACAGCCTTTTGCATTAAAATATAGATTTTTTTTATTACTTTTATTAGTTTTTATTACTTATTTTTACATTACTTCAACCAGTTACTGTCGATTGGACTAAAATAAGGAAATGTAAAACATAGTAAAGATATAATTACTAATTGTAAAAATAATAATAATGATCAATTTATGCTTTCCACACTGATGATAAAATATTGATCATTTTCAGTTACAGAGATTATTTTAGCAATAAAAAACAATGAAAAAATACAAAACCTAACAGCAACAACAACAAGCAATATTTCTCTATATATTCCATACTAAAATATTTAATGATGCTTTAATTACATCATTAAATTACATCATTAAATATTTTAACATCATTAAATTACATCATTAAATATTTTAATAATTACAATATTCACAATCCTGCTTAATTTTATATTGCAAAAGAATCATCGCGAACAAACTGTGAATATTCAATCTATTGCACAAATACTTTTCAATTCCCATCATTCTTGTACTTGTAGTGTTGTACCAATCCTTTTCTATCAAAATCAGCTGCTGCATATTCATGGCATTATAGTTTCCAGACAGTAAGTTCTCATCAGGCAAGCAGCAGTGCTTTATGGGAAACTTGACTCATCTGAGGGAACATCCATCATAACAGAGCCACTTGTTATGAATCATTACTGCAAACACTACCACAGAGTTGATGTGGTATGCGGTCCGCACCACAGTGCTGATTATTACCTCTCTGACTGTCACTTTCCATGTGACAAATCAATACATGGGAAACTCTATTGATCAGGAAGTTACATTCCAGTGTATTCATGCCCTGAGAGAACCAGACAAAATGAGCTTCTCACTGAACTGCGAAATAGGTGAGAGGTCTTGGAAAATAGACTTGTTGTGTTCTGAAATCGCTATTGAAATCACTCATCCGACAGTCTGCCGTGGCTGATGAGAGTCCCTCACACTCCAGTGTGCGCATATGCAGCCAGAGATATAACCATAGTGATATGCATCTTTGCTCATGACCACACACTCAAACAAGACATGACATTTGACCACAGTTCATCATTAAAAAAAAAGTAACAAAATCCAATCCTAATCCTTGTGTAAAAAATTATCATTGATCACATAAAATGAATAGGTGTTTGTTTTGTCTATTAACAAGTAGGTCTTAAGTCACAGTCACATTAGCAAATCCTATTTGAAATTTTGAGTGGTAAGAAGTCCAACAATAGTGTAGTGATGATTAAAATACTGCTTAAAGTGTGGTCACATTAGCAAAATTTTGCAGACAAAAAGGTCCATTGTCTCTCATAAAAACTGTACTTTAGTGTATTTCACACAAAAGTAACTTTAGAACCAAGCATATGGAAGCTTGTTTTCGTCACGGAAAAAAACAAACAAAAAAACTGTGACTTTAATTCTATGAGATTCTGTAAGTTTATGTATCACAATTCAGACTTTTTTCCTTGCATTTCTGAGTTAATACATCACAATTTTGGCTTTTTTTTTTCTTACAATTCTGAGAAAAAAGTCAGAATTACCAGAGAATTGCCAGATTTAAACTCAGAATTGTAAAAAGCAAAACAACAGCAAAAACTAAGCAAGCAAAAAAAAAAAAAAAAAGATCTGCCAGTGGGTTAAGCAAAATTACTTGAAAGAAGTCTGAGTAGTCAGTAAAATATTATAATTATATAAATATGCATTTTAAAAGTAATGAAATATGTACAGTTAAGTAAGTTTCGCCTTTTATTACCATTTAATATTTAAGCAGTTTTACTGCAGCGGTCACAATGAATTTTCTTATGCAAATATATATTATATGATTCTAAAAATATTCTAAATATTCTTCTAAAAATATTCAAGATTCTCTAAAAATGAGACTAACTTAAAAAAAAAATGCTTCAGAAGTGAAACAATTGAGTTAATATCACAATTCAGACTTTTTTCTCACAATTCTGAGAAAAAAAATCAGAATAATGAAATATAAACTCAGAGTTGCCAGATTTAGACTCACAATTCTGAGACTTGAAAACTTAGAATTGTGAGAAAAAAGATTGTAAATCTCACAATTCTGAGTTTTTTCTCAGAAATGCGAGAAACAATGTCCAATTTGTTATATACAAAATCATACTTATATCATACTTACATAAGAATATATATATACTGTACATACAAAATTCCAGGGTGGAAATTGGCTTTCATATTATATGAGGCTCAGATTTCGCTTGGGAAAATGCACAAAAGAAAGAAAGAAAGAAAGAAAGAAAGAAAGAAAGAAAAGTGGTTTGTCCTTTAAAAATGTTCATAATAAACAAAAAAACATGCATGATAGATTGTTAATAAAACATTTCTTGTTAAGGCTCAACACTGAATGAGTCAATTTGCACATCTTCAGAACCATTTTCAGAAAAATTTGTAAGCTAAGGACTGCTGTCAACAACTTGCGTATCAGTCTAACAACACAACCTCGACTCCTAATTCATACTTCTTATCACGTTATTATATTTCACACCATATTAGGGGAAGGTTGCCTTGGCAACAGTAGAAGCTACCCAGCAGGTACAAAACAGGCACACAACGTCATAAGACGTTGATATTTGGTTAAATTTTGGTCGCGACGTCGGGTGACCAAAATTCAACGTAAATTCAACGTCTAATGTCAATGTTAAATTGATGTCCAATTCCGACGTCAGCTGACGTTGAGATTTTGTTGTTTTTAGGTTGTGCAACCAAAATCCAACGTTAAGTCAACGTCAAATTGACGTCAAATATTGACGTCAACCCGATTTTCATTTTCAACCAAAATGCAACGTCTGTCCGACGTCATGTCCAACGTCAACCTGACGTTACATAGACGTCTGGTGCCTGCTGGGTAACATTGCAAAACAGCATACCAGTTCTACTCAACTTCACAAAGGACATTTACTGTACATCTAACTGATAAGATGAATGAACTTGCATGAATGCAAGTAACTTCATTGAATCATTTATTTGTGAAAGGAAACAATGGTCTGAACTGAATGATGTCAGGTGACAAGGATTTAACAAGAGTGCACTAGTAAAAAGCACTGAGAAACCCCATTAACCGTTCATCTCACAGGTGATGCAGGCCATGGACCATGTCTAAAAGCCTCTGTGATCATACACTCTTACGGCATCAAAAGAATTGACCACATGACCTTCAAACACAGAAGCCAGATCGCATCCATCATCAGATTTAGCCTCAAAATAAATAGCTTTAAGGATTTACGGTTCTTCAGCATCCACAACAAAGCCTTGTATAGCCTCACTGCAACATAATGATAAACTGATGTGCATAAAACATATACAACATACACAAGTGCAAAACATGCCCCTCTTGAAATAAGCAAACCCATTTAAACAGCAAAAACTAAACTAAAATCAAGCAAAAAAAAAAAAAAAAAAAAGAAGAAGAAGAAGATCTGCCAGTGGGTTAAGCAAAAAGCCTAAATAGCCAGTAAAATGTATATATATATATATATATATATATATATATATATATATATATATTTTAGTGCTGTCAAATCGATTAATCATAATTAATCCCATCCAAAAAAAAGTTTATATTTACATAACATATGTGCATGTGCTGTGTATATTTATATGTATATATTTTAGAAATAAATGTAATATATATTTATATATAATATAAATCATATATAAATATGAATACAAATATGTGTAAATTTTCCTTATATATATGTACGTTTGTGTATTTATGTATACATATAAATATACACAGCACACACATATATTATGTTAACACAAACTTTTATTTTGGATGCGATTAATCGATTTGACAGCGCTAATATATATATTTTTAAAAAGCTCTAAAAATGAGACTTAACTTAAAAAAATATATTTTTTTTTTTACTTCTAAAGTGAAACAAAAAAGAAAAGAAATTACTCTCACATCTTATCTTATCATTTGTCTATTATGATCAATTAAAATGAGCTATTTTTAACTTGATGGCTACAGACAGAGAAAAATGTTTGGAATGGACTGCAAACAACAACAAAAACTCTAGTTATAGATGTCTTAAGTTACAGACAGAGAAAAAGGGTTTAGAATGGGAGAAAAAAATGGGGGAAAAAAAATCACTTCCCTCTAGGTACACGTCTTGTTAATTACTGTTCTAATGTTTAATAAGTATTAAAAGAAAATCACTCCAGGGTAGACATTAAGGACTTTAATATCCTCATTTATTGTGGAAAAATACAGCTGTATAAAAGATGATTTACTTTTATGAATGATCAAAGTTTCCCAACACTCTAAGCTTAATAACGCTTAAAAGGAAACAGAATGTCTACATACTGAGGAAATACTGTAGTTCATTTTGACATAATTTTTGTTTTTACATTCTCTTCAATCTCCTCTGGTGATCAGATAAAGATCATACACCGGTTCTCTGGGCCTTACCACATACCGTTATTCTGGTATGTAGGTTGCTTCATGTTTAACTGAAGGATTAGTTTTTACCAAACCAGCCTTCAGGAATTGAATGAAAATGTAAAGCAGGTGGATAGTGATCCGTCTTTCCTGGTTCAGGCAGCTCAGCAGTGAACTGACAGGAGGGTGACACCTTTCTAGACAGAAGATACTCAGCTGAATGAGGCGTGTGGAGTGGCATTGATGGAAAGTAGAAGGACAGCTCATCTAACTGCTTTAAATTGCTCAGGATGGCATCTTAAGCGACCTTAAATGAACTGGCAGAAAGCTGATGGGCTCTATATGATTCTCAGACCCCAGGAATTATGAGTTTACCAGGCAGGATTATAGACAGTTCTCTAGCAGACGCTATCAATAGTCAAGCCACCCTCCCTTTCCAATCTCCAATCACTTTCATCAGCAATCATGAGCTCATAGCCTACAGGCTCACATACATAACGCTCAACTTAATTAACTCACAATCAGGGTCACTGGAAAATTAGGAATTTTGCACTTTGTAAGGTCAATGTGACTAAAAGTTCAGTTGAGGCATTTCTCAAAACACTCTTTTTTCATTCTTACTGTATTCTTATTTACCTATGAAACTATTTAACAATTAAATCATTAGAATAACAAGAAAAAAAAAAAAAAGGGTAAACATGAAAAGAACAATTTCACTCCCATTCCCAGATTATTTCTTTCTATCAAATCTAAATTGCTTTTTTTAAATTAAATGGATGCACATTTCCGCCTCAGGGTAAACCGAATAGGTAATTGTGAGAAGTTAAAAAAAAGTTGCAATTGACATATTACAGTAAGTAACATTGCAATATAAGGTCACAAATGTGAGATATACTGTAGTCATATTGTGAGATATAAAATCTCAATTTCAAGGTACAGAAATAAAGTCTCATATAAAGTTATGAGATATTACAAGATAAATTATAAGAATTATAAGTGCTTTGAGGCATTTAAGCACATATGAAAATACACAATACATATTATTTAACAAGCCTATAACCACAAAAATCAATGATTAAATTAAGCATTTTTGGCAAATCCAGGTAATTTACCATAGGAAAATTATGATTTTTAATGTTTATGACTGTTATAGCACCACCTATGGTTGGATTTCCATAAAACTTTGAATGCTTGTTTAGAATCATCTATGGCACGTGCTCACCTAGTTTCATGAAGTTTTGAGTTTCCATTTTGGATTTACAGGCTTTTGGGTATATTTGGCTACGCCCCTTTTTAAGTTCAACATTTTGGATAATTATTGATCTAGAGAGTCCAGAGAATTGTACTGTAGTGGTTTGGTTGAGATTGAGCGAAAAACCTAGGATTAGTTTGCAAAAGTAGGTTTTTGAGATATGCAAATATCCTTACAGACACTTGTAGGACTTTGGACAAAAACACTGCATACCAATTTTCATGTTGATCAGAATCAGAACTTTATCAGAATGAGCTTTATTGGCCAGGTATGTTTACACATACGAGGAATTTGTTTTAGTGACAGAAGCTCTACAGTGCAACAGAAAGACAGCAACAGGACAGGACACAGATAATAAAAGAATAATTTACAAATATACAAATAGGCAATGTACAAATAGCAAAAACACAATATATAATATAGACAATTATGGTGTACAGGTCTGATATGTGCAAATCTGAAATGAAAAAATAAGTATGTGTGGTGAATAAATAATTTCTACATCGTCGAATCTGGCCCCCCTTTAAAAAAAGTTTGGACACCCCTGCCCTAAAGCATTGTGGCTATGTATAGATCTGTCACCTCTTGTGTTGTCTGCACATGGGAATAATAGTCTCTTGAATGCACACTGCCTCAGATTCACTCTGGTCTGGAGAGAGCACACTCGTGCTAATGCTTATTAACTGTTACAGGGCTCTAGGCTTTTGGAGCTGTGAGTGTGAAAGGCACAGACAGAGATTTTATTAGCCATACTAGGAAAGATATATAATACTTCGAGTTTTGACTAAGCATTTGAAAAAGCATGACATTACTGCTGAGGGAACTCGATCTGAATCTCACATGTTCTGTTATAGGGTTGTGACTACAACACCACCTGATGGAGGCCAGGGCATATGCTAATGAGAATAGGATTATTGTTGAGGAAGACTTTCTAAAGTAGAAACTTGAATCTGACTTTGTGGGGTTTACAGCTGAACTCACCCAAGTAAGTCTCAGATTTCCTAAACTTACAGCTAAACACAAATAATAAGTGTCATGGAATTATGCTTTTGAAAGTTGTTGTTTTTTTGTTTTTTTTTGCATTGTCCCTTTTTTCTTGACATTTCACAAACCAGTAACAAGGTGATAGCCCAGCTACAGCTGTTGCTAAGCAACACAATTGCTTTGCAGTCATGAGGGAATTTTTCTGTCCTGTCTGGCTTTGGAGTAAAGCACACTGCTTTGCAGGACTCCAGCAACAGACATTCACTATATTACCAACACAGGACTAATATCTTAATAGCTGGCTGACAATTAGAGCATGATATGTGGCGTTTTCATGTTTTCTGAACCAATGAACGTGTCCTGAGTGACAGGCATGCTGAACGCAGCAAATTAATGAATTTCCACGGAAGGCTCAGTGTGTCTCTGGAAACTCATTAACATAAGCTAATCATTCAGACTGCATTCACCTGCCTGAGATACTACATTCCCAGATGTTTTGAGAGAAACTTAAGAGAAAAGTAACATTTTGGATGATCACACGGTCTACCTGTTGTGATGGACTTCATGTACACTGCGTGGTTCAAAAGTCTGAGACCACTAATGAAAATGCTTTTATTTTGCAGTCTGATTGAACATGCATTCAGCAAGATTCTCCACAAAATGTTGCTACGTCATAAGTCAAAAATGATTTGGTTTATTGCACGTTACGCCCAAAACACACACATGACTCATTAAGAGACTCGGAACAACCTGTTTGGACCATGCGCCTGGCGCGCCAACCGTTTTTTCTGTCGTACAACTAGCAAAAGTAGATTCGGACACCCCCTAACTGCACTAAATGATGACAGTTTTTGTTTTTGGGTGAATTACCCCTTTACTGCTCATTCTAGCTGGAGGAATATACTACATATAATGCTACATACGTATATATGCTTAAGTGTCCTACTACTCACCCTATATTTGGGAAAGTAGTTTAAAAAGTTCCACAAAAACCTCACAAAGGAGTTGTGCATGTACCTCATCGGGTTTTACTCTGGGCTGAAGTTTTAGCGCCTGATTCATCCTTGATAAGCCGGAGAACCCAACTGTGACTCAGCTGAGAAATTCTCTTCAATTGAACAAAGGTGAAGCCTGTGGGATTTTCTGAGAGAGCGTGCAGAGGAAGAGGAAGAATGTAGGTGTCTTTGCCACTATTTAGCATGCAAACCTCCTCACCCGCCCCTTATGGTACAATTTCCTGTGAATAAACCTGCTGTGAGATACAAACAAATAGATAAATAAATAATGAAAAGCTCAAAGAACCAGTGGGCCAAAGAAGTCACGATTCAGAGTCAGTCAAAGAGAGTAAAAATATCCCTCTGGTTTCTATTTCTCCCTTCCTCCTGTGTGAGGGATATTTTTAGCAACTCAAGACGTGTTTCATTGAGGTGGCAGACCCACGCGTCTGTGGCTGAGCGCACGTGAGGCTGTGGCACATGTAGCGATGAGGAAGAGAGAGGAGGGGAGATGGATCAAGTGCGCATCCAGAGCTGAATCACCACCTACTGCATCACTTGGCTTTAAACAACTCCAAATGCTTTTGCAAGTTATACTCACATCCGTCATTCACAAGAAAACACCAGAAACGTTGTTACATACACAACATTGACTCATTGGTACAACAGCAGTAGGTGAACCAGTAGTCGATGTAAGTTAGTTTTTTGTGGTCTTTAAAAGGGTTATGAATTGAGAAACCAAATTTTCGTTGATTTTTTGACATATAAGAGGTCATTGTATTATGAAAACATCCTTTAAGTGTGAGAACATAAAACTTTGTTAGTTATTGAAACTAAGCTGCTAAAACAATGTCACATTATGACGTCATAGTGCAACAAAAGCCCGTCTCTGCAGAAGAAGATCAATGCTCTCTTCTACATCACTGCCTCATTAGCAGTGGAAAAACACAGCCTTTGCATTGCCGTCCTTCTGATCCTAACATTAGGAAAGAGAGGCTGAACTTTAATGTTTTGGCTTCATTTGCAGGATGTGTGCGGCACACTTGGTTTAAACACTAATATAATGTAATAACTCCCTCACTACCTGCTAACTACCTCACACATTCAGAATACATATAATTGAAGATGATTAATTACCATGATGATATTTATATTTTGTATTACATCTATTTGAGTCTGTAGATTTCAAATACAATGCATATCTTTAAAGGCCTTTTTTTCTTCTAAAATTATTTAGAAGGGGGGGGTTCTTTTAATTTTTCTCATGCACTTGCGCTTGTGTAAAATATACAAGCTTATTTCTGCCATGGTATTATTAAATTAAAAAAAAAAATAAATAAAAATAAAAAGGTAATGGCTAGTTTTTCTCACAATTTTGAGATAACTCACAATTCTGAGGAAAAAAGTCAGAATTACCAGATAGAAATTTCTGACTTTTTCCCCTCTTAAATCTAAGTTTACATTTCACAATTATTCATTATTTTTATAATTTTATTATTATAAAAAATTCTGACTAATATGTTAACAAAATGATACAAGAAATTTGATTTTTGTACATTTTGTATGTTTAAACATTTTGAGCATATCTGAACATTTAATGTCCTGTGATTAATCAGCTGGAGAACGTATAGTGGTATCTGTCAGGTACATATACATACATACATACATACATGTATATATATATATACATATATACATATATATACACATATATATATATACATATACATATATACATATACATATATACATATATTTCACCTGTAGTGTTTTGCCTTAAGGCAGATGATCTGAAAGAATTCAAACACCAGGAATAATCCAAATTATGTTAATTATGTAAACAAACACCCTTGCATCCCATATAAAGACATTTACTTTCTTTGATGGGAAGATTGGATTATTTTCCTGACTTGGATCTCAGTCAGCAAAATGAACAAATCTTCATTTAAGTCATTTTGTTCCTTTGAGCAGAATTAAATTAAAATGTGACATTTTCAATAGCCAAATTCTCAAAACATGTCTACTTGCGCAAACTTTGATCATATTCCATATTGAGAAATCATGATAATACCAGCCAAAGACAAATTACGCAAAACGATTAATGATCCCCCCCACCCCCACTCCACTAATCTGTGTCTTTTTGTCCAAGTCACCTCCTGAAGCCTTTTGTTTATGAAAGAAAGGATGTCGCACGTGTAGTCACGGAAACAATTAACAAATCGCTCTCTGAGACAACTCATTGCTCTCAACTTACATATAGGAGTTGTTCAAAATGAATGAATAGTTTATGAACGACCCATTACTAATCTTTAGTTTTGGTCGATCAATCACAAGTGACAATTATTATAAAAATAAGGATAATTATGTGTTATTTTATTGTGTCTTATTGACATAAATGTTCTCATCTGGCCTTTAAAAGTCATTTCTGGGTTTGTGTCCTGACCTTGCTCAAGTTTGAGTCTTGTTTAGTCTGGATCCTTATCTGAATCAAGGATATTCTTTGAACCACTGCTCTGTTTGACTGTAATTGTTTTTAATACTCAGAAAAAATGGATAGACTTTCACATTTCTGTTTTCTTCTTTCCAGTAATCAGGAATGCCTCTTTGCAGAAAAACTAAATAACAAATACATTTGGGTTCATCTATTTCCCTCTGGCAACTTTGGAAAGGGCATCTCAAAACAGCAATGCATGCACAATAATGAAAAGCTTTGTTTTCCTGAGCCACATCCAGAAATGCTGCAGTGTGTGTGAGAAACAGTTCAGCTGAGGATCTACAAATATTTCATTTTCTATCACTGTCAATTGAACTAAGGAGAAATGTTCAATTTAAAATTCTTTTCAGGAGTGAAAACCATTGAGCACTTGTCAAAAGAAAGCATTCTAGGAACACAATTCTTCCTGTAGGAAAAAAGAAGACCATCTTTTCTTCTGCATAAATAGACTGTCACAATTTTTACGCATAAAGGCACAAGAGCTGCTGTATTGAACGACATTGCTCACTGCAGATGTGTCCTTCACTGGACTGAAATTCTACGAATGTAATTGCTGTACCTTTACATCACAAAAATCACTGTTGAAAGGAGAGTAAATAATATTTAGAAGACTATCTATACTGACACCTTGTGGGGGAAACGGTCTAAACAAACAGAAGTTGTGGTCATCACCTCTCATCTGTTGTTACAGTGCAGTTCTACAATACTTCTGGTTTTGTGAGGACACTTTCTGGCATTCTAGAGGCAATCACCCAAAAATGATCCATTTTAAACTTCTTCTACAACCTAATTCTTTAAAACATGAAAGATGAAATCACTGAAGTCAGTGGTTCTCAACCAGGAGTCTGAGGACCATAACCACAATATATCAGTTTCTGTTATTAAAAAAGTCTGAAAACAAGCAGTTTTGCCATATTGCTGAATACATATTTTCAGTGCTTGTTTTGTTTTGGATAAAGGGGGCCCTTCAAGTCAAAAAGGCTGAGAACCACTGTTATAATTGGATCGATCGATCAATCAATCAATCATATTCAATTCAATGTGTAACTTGCCATTTCTTTGTCATTTTTTTGTGAGTTGTGCTCTGGGTGTAACTTGTTTGTACACCAAATATTTTTCAGTGTAAAAAAACTGAAGGACAATTCATAGTGTGCAATATGGTGGACACAATAATGTCCAGCCTTTTTGATCATTTGTTTACTGTATGATGAGTGTGATGAGTTTCACAGTTTGTCATGTTTTGTATAATGTTGTAAATCTGTTTGAAATACACTACAGAAACAAGCTTTTTGGACATTTTAGTCTATGCTTATTTAATTAAGCAGGAGCTTTCCTTGAAGATCATAAGCTGATTGGGAGGAATCTGCTTAGAGCAGCAATGAGCAGCTCCAGCCACACCAAGGTACTGCTATATGCTCTCAACCTATGACAGAGCTCTTCTTTACCTTCCTGTCTTTTGTCTTTATTTATTCTGTAAACACAGCAGTTGAATTTGTGTAATAAAAAAAGTGCTGGCATGATGCAGATTATGCTATAAAATTAGCCTGACGTTCATTAATCACTGTCAGTGTGAGTATTTTGATAATGGTATACATTAAAATACTTTGTATCATAAGACAAAAACTCTATGAAACAACAACAACAACAACAACAACAACAACAACAACAACAACAACAACAACAACAACACTCAGACACAGATTGTAGGCGTTTGTGCAGCGCCCCTGCTGGAGTGCATTGGTAATAACTTTATTGCAAAAATACAAGTTCACTCAACCTCAAGCATTTACAAATGAGTCCCAAATGGAATACCTTGAAATGCCATTTCATCTTTGAGAAATCCTCCTCCCACCAGCTACAACGCGCATTCAAAGGCTGTTAACTGTACAGACATTAATAAGTAAAGATTCAACAATTCAGCAGGAAATCATTTTCTTCCTCAGTATATAGGAAAAAAATGAAAAAGTATTTGATTTTGTCCCAGTCTGACTCTTTGCTGGTAGTTCAGGAGAGAGCATTTTGCATAGCATACTCATACACCACCTTTGCTACATTCTCAAAAATCCTTTAAATGAAAGGAAAGATGAATAAATGACAAAAAACATATTTTTGTGTTAGAGCCAATCTTTGGTTAAGACAAAGTTAAATAAGATCTAGATCTCTTTAAGTTATATCTTTTATAATCATTTTAATTTCAGCCCTCAAAGGCTTTTAATGAAAAAATAATACATATCACAGCACAATATGATTAGAATGAAAAGTTAAATACTGCATTAATCATATTATATTGTGATACGAAACATCTGTTGATCAGCATTGGAGTTTCGTTAATATATCTCACAAATCTTATTATGTTTACTTGAATAACAGTATGAAAGCATTCCTTGCTCAAGGCCCCATATACATAATACTGTCCAAATTTCAGGCTATCTATGCTCTCAGGGCCGAACATTCTTTAGCTGTGTTAATTAAAGTAAAGTCTAGAAATAATATAGATTCTACAAAAACCGAATGGGATGAGACCCCTCAACTATTACAGGCCTGAAGATCCATCATGTGCCAGACTCATAGCTGTGGTTTCAGTGTCACTGAAAGTAAAAAAAAAAATCGAATCAAGTAAAATAATCAATAAAAAGGAAGCTTAACTTGGCATATCTCCCTGTATAAACGGGAGAACTGTCAATGGAATTAAAATAGCAGTTTTTATCCAGCTTTACACTTCTGAAGTGTACTATACTTGTCTTAATGCAGATAATAATTATTACCACTAGAATTGATTAACATTCCATAACGTCATTACGTAGTTTCTCCATTCCTCTGTATATTTCTTAAGATGTCATAGTTTTTATGTTTTTTATTAACAATAAATTCATTTGTTAGTGTATGTTCAGTGTACACAGTCTTTGCCTGTAACACGAGACACAAAACAGCTGTGTGCTACAGGGAATGCCCGTATCAGAGAAATAGGAGGAAAAAGGTTAGAAGAGACAGTCTCATTCCACGCTCCACGCCAGGGCCGCAGATTTACATGCCTGCTCCGACAGAAAGCACCAGAGCTGAGAGATGACACCGTACAAAACATCTCGATTCACTTAGTACAGGTTGAAGTACTTAGCATCTACATGACATTAACCCATCCCGCTACCAAAAAAACGTTTCGCAGGAGAGCTGAGAAAAAATGTTCAACAAAGCGACGATGATTCTGGGACGTTTTGTTTTGCTGAGAACTTGCATCTGTGGAACAGGCGAGAAGGAACGGTAATACCCTAATGGTCAAAAGTTTGGAATAATTATGATTTTTTAATATCTCTTAAGTTCACTAATGCTGCATTTATTTGATTAAAAATACTATAAAAACACTACGAAATATTATTACAATTTAAAATAAAGGTTTTATATTTAAATATATTTTAAAGTGTAATTTATTCCATTACTCCAGTCTTCATTGTCACACGATCCTTCATTCTAATACACTGATTTGGTGCTCAAGAAACATTTATTAATGTGTTAAAAACTGTCATGCTGCTTAATATTTCTTTTGAAATATATTCAAATAGAAAACAGTTGCTTTAAATTGTAATAATATTTCACAATATTACTGCTTTTACTGTATTTTTGATCACTTAAGAGACATCTTTCAAAAAAAATCTTAATCATTCCATACTTTTGACCAGTGATATAAATAAGGGCAGGGTTACAATAAGCCCCTCCCCTTTTACCACCCCACACATGCACACACGCATACACACATACAAACACACATTTACCATCTAGTGCAGCAAGGAGGTACCGTATGCTTCTCCTCTGCAGTTAATTGAATGTTGGGGTTAATTAAGTTAAGTGCTCTGGGCTGGATGGCTCACTGCTGGAGTCCGAATCTGGACCCCACGCTCCTATCATTGCATGCTGCAGGTCTGACTATAGGTTAGTCATACACACACACACACACCTCAGCCCCAAAGAATCACGCCATCCCAGTGCTCGTAAATAAAAAAAAAAAGTTGGTTTCGGTGTCTCTTTCCATCATGCTGTGGATCGAGCTTCAAGGGCTTCTGCATGGAGAGATTTACCGACTATAGCAGGGTAATGGAAGGGCATCATCCCAGGAACAATACAGAGCGCAGGGTGATTGAGGATGGCATCAGGTCTCGGGACGTACTCCTTCCAGTTCTCCAGGAAACTGTGAAGAAAATGGGATGGGGTGTGTAGAAGGGTCATCTGTGGAAATGTTCCAGGGCTGGAGGACCTGGTCCGAAGCCAATTGGTTGGGGTGAGAACTTCAGAGAGGATGTCTTCCAATACACCTCACTGCTGGACCGTAGTGCTTCCCACTGGAGAGAGCTTGACGCCGGTCAAACACAGCCAGAAACTCGGAGAACTTCTGGAGACGTCCTGCAGTGGGGTAGGATGGAGTGTGAAGGACAGGATCCAGACCAATCAAAGAAAAAAGCAACAACGAAAGAGGAGCTTCTTCAACAGCAGGAAACGAAAATGAAGCGAATGCAGACTGTTTAGCAGGGGGGGCCACTGGCACCTGGACTCAATTGCAATGCAATGGCAGAAACATGAATGCGGAACAAGAGGGAAATGGCCCTTTGAATGGAGGAGGTGGTTATGGAAGTGGAAAACGAGAGTGAGCTTTACCTGGGGCCTCTCTAGAAGGCCCAGGCTGCTGAGACTGCATTGGTGGTGAAGATGATGGAAGGAGATGAAGATAGCTGGGTTGGAGCAGATGGAGGACTGAATGAGACAATGGAAACTGAAGGCAACTAGGTGAGTACATGGAGTTGTGATATGACGTAACCCCGGAGTCCCCCAGCTAGGTACACACACAACACACACATACATTGATATGCACAAGGCCGAGGAAAAACACAAGTGCATTCAGTCAAAAGAGAGAAAAACAGGAGAAGAGGGGGTAGGATGGGAAGAGGGGAAGAGATGGGGAGCACAAAAGTAAGGCACGAAAAGAATCAGGGGCCTCATTTATAAAACGCATATAAGATCAGATTTGATCCCAAGTCAAAAATGAGGAACAAATTGAGATTTATTAAAGGGATAGTTCACCCAAAAATGAGCACTCTGTCATCATTTACTCACTCTCTCATGGTTTCAAACTTGAATGACTTTCTTTCTTTCTTCTGTGGAACAAAACAAGATATTTTGAAGAATTTTTTTTTTGACTTTCATTGTATAAACCAAAGCACTTAAAACATTCTTGAAAATATGTACTTGTGTGTTCAGCAGAAGAAATAAAGTTATACAGGCTAGGACTGAAGTGAGGGTGAGTGCATGATCATATTTTCATTTTTCGGTGAACTATCCCTTTAAAAGCAGAAACTGATGTGAAAATGTTCTTACACGAACGGCAAGTAAAAAACAGCCATACAAGCTATTTTTGTGATCATGCACTGGTATGCCAGTGCACGCTGACATGATTTTCTAATCATTTCCAGTGATGCAAGAGCAATAAGTCAGTGAGTGAATAAATGAATGAAATGAGTAACCACAATTACATGCACAATAATATACTAAAACACTATTATTCATGCATAATATATTATTCATGCATCATTTTCAAACAAACATACATTTTTTATCTATTTTATTTACATTTTATATATACAAGAACAAATCAAAGCATAAATCAATATTTAAAAAAGCAGCAATTTTATATATTATATTTATATAAAAGGTGGACAATATTTTCCAATTCATGCAGTACTTCAACCTACTGTCTGCTTGAATAAACAAGGAATTATTTGATTAAATTACTAAGAATGCAACATAATAAATGGCAAAAGTGGGGACTGGTGAATAGTGGAAAAGAATGTCATTTATTTCTTATTTATTTGAAATTCTCAAATAGCTGTACAATCTTTGGAGCAGGTAAACCCCATTTCAGAGTAAAGGTTTAATGAGAACATGGTCTGAAAAATAATGTGCATGTAAATGAGATGAATGAAAAATTTATAAAAATGGATCACTGACAGGATAATGAATTAAATATGTATATATACAGTATGGCCAGAAACTAGAATCTAATAACCGAATTTGATGCATTACCTTTTTCATATGCACTCACTTATGTACAGAAGACTTTAAAGGGGTCATATGATGTGATTTCAAGTTTTCCTTTCTCTTTGGAGTCTTACAAGCTGTTTGTGCATAGATAAGATCCCTAAAGTTGCAAAGACTAAAGTCTCAAACCCAAAGAGATATTCTTTATAAAAGTTAAGACTCGTCCACGCCCCCCTAAAACGCTTCATTTAAACATGCCCCCACATGTCTACGTCACTGTGTGGGGAAATTTGCATAACACCGCCCAAATGTATACGCAAAGAAAGAGGGCGTGATTTTTATTCTCGCTGTAATATTATTGCTGCCGCCCGCGCCATGTCTTGGAGACGCTGCTTCGTTGTGAAAGTGAAACTACTTTGTTTGGGCTTCCAAAAGAAGACACAACTAGAAATCAGTGGTTAAGTTGTATTTACAACACTGTTCCAGAACAGTTCAACCCAAATATTAGAGTGTGTGCAGCACATTTTACGGAGGACTATTTCCTGAACCTGGGAGAGTAGCCTACAATGCCAGATGTGCGCAGGCTGATTCTATAAAGTGGGGCAATTCCAACTTTGCAAGGACAGTCTGGCGCTTATGACTCACAGCCTGTAAGTATGTTTTCATATTTAAAGAATTTGCCACTGACTATTCAAACGCAAGTTTTGAGCTGTGTAGAGTAGCGCTTGTTGTTTGTCGTTTCTCCGATCACAAATGCAGACATGGTAATGTTTAAAAAGATGGTATAAGTCATTATAACCAGTAATTATGTCCCCACTGGATGCAACAAATGGCTCGTTCATATTGGGTTTTATTGTTTTTGTGTCGTCGTGCCGGGACACACCATCACAATACGGTAATGGGCGTAACATTTCCGTCACACGCTTGAGGTATTCGGCCAATCACAATGCACTGGATAGCTGGCCAATCAGAGCACGCCTCGCTTCTCAGAACGATGAGCTTTGTAAAAATCGACGCGTTTCAGAAAGGCGGAGCATAGAGGAGCAACAATAATGTACAGTATGTGGAAAATAATGTGTTTTTTTAACCTTAAACCACATAAACACATTGCATTACCCCAAATGCACAAAATAATGTTCTTTTTAGCAACATCATATGACCCCTTTAATAAAGCGAGAAGGATTTTGGAACATAAGTGTATACGAATGGATTTGGGAAGATGACTATATGCATGTCTTTATAAATGAGACACCAGGCTTCTTTTCAAATGTAGTGAAGTTACAGCATATGGACACAGGATGGCAGTATGACTCAGTAAGACAATAAGAAGTTGTGCATGTGTATTTGAGTGTCCTTGCCTGCAATGGTGCACGTGGATGTCATGTGACAATACAGTTATGCATTCATATATTTCTGGCATACATTATATATTAGAAATGAATGAATACCAAAACAGCATGAAACTATGATATACCAAATAGCTTTGATAGACAGCATCTGCTATGAAAATAACTGTAGATGTAAATACAAAGTGTACATCAAATGACATAAAGCTCAGCAGTGATTGACAAGGGACAGGCAGCACACACAGATCAGGCTAAAGTGGCAGTAGCTGTGTGTTAGCACTCTCCTGCAAAGGTGAAAGCACTCTAATTAGGTTTCTAGGGCAAATATCTGATTCCTCCCCCCTCCTTTGGCCCCTGTGGCAGACTCTTAAAAGCCAGTAGTCACTAGTCGCACTATTTCACTCATATTTTAGCCATTAGTTAGCTCCTTAGATTAAATAAGATAGTCAGTTACTTTTAGTGTTATTCATGTGTGGGATACTTACAAAGCTTCGGGAGACAGCAAGACGGTTCTGGCGACGCCCGATGACCGTTCCACTCAGGCTGCGAGCAATACGGCGCAGGTGATCTGCATCATACTGGTCTTCCTCTCCTGACTGAGGCTCTTGATGGGCCACTGACAGGGGCTACAGAGAACAAAGAGTTACTGCAGCAAAAAAACAAAGTCTGGAGGAAACTAGACACAACACCCAAACAAAATCAACAAGCGCTAACAGATTGTGCGCTGTATGAAAATCAGGCTAAGATGGGGAGAGAAACCAGACATAACAAAAAAACAAACAAACAAAAAAAGGAGACAGCCATCCCTCATTAAAGAACCATCAAATAATAAACAAACAAAGTAAGTAAACAAAACCTAGATTATTTAGACTAATGGTGGGTAACATCTAATGAAGCCCACACGCTACACAGTTTTAGCCCTGATCTTTTTCTTGCTGACGATTAATTAATGGAGATCGCTGATGAAAACCTGAAATCAGAAGCAAATCGTTGCTTGTTTACATGAGTGACGATCACTTTGTGTGGATTTTTTAAGATGCAATCTGAGATACCAATAGATGCCCAAGAGACATACAGTTGCGTAGTTAAAAAAGAGATGACAGACAGTTGCATAGTTAAAAAAGATGTTTGTCGTATAGACGACATTATAATATTAGACCCATGTGGACAAGTCTGAAAGATATAGCATTAGACTCCACAATGAAAAAATGCAGAGAAAGAAAATACCAATGATTTGAACAATGAATCTTGGCGAGAGCTTTGTAATCAGACCTATAGACAGGAGTACAGCATGACATATCTTACCATGTTCATGTATCCAGTAGGGCTGCAACAACCTGTTGGTCCATAAGCAGTTCTCTCAAGCTCAGCTGTGGGGGTCCGAGAGCGTCCGACTCCAGTGAGCAGCTTTCGTGCAGCAGGAGGTACTGTTCGAGAAATCAGGTTTGACAACAATGACATTTTTTCAATATATGGTTCAATTTGTTAACACTAAGGTATTAGGCATCATAAACAAAAACATTTTACAATATTTATATTTATAGATACGTTTTTGTGTAGTAGAGCTGTCTATCCAAGTTTACATAACGCGTAAATGCATATTTCGGTGCAAGCATACAACTTCAAGACCAACTGTAATCTAATTACTTGCACTGCTCTAACGGGATTCAAACCAGGGGTGTTTCCCAAAAGTAACTATGGCCGCAATTTCTGTTGTTACCAGTAGAGTTCAATAGGACTAACGACTATAGTTAGCTAACGATGGTTTTGGGAAATGCACACCAATATAGCAGACACTAACAAGAATGCTAAAGACTGTAGCCTCTAGAATGTATCTTGATGCCAGGGGATTCAAATGACCATCTTGAAACCAATGCAAAATCTAGGTGGGGAAATCCTTTGCCTTCATGCAAAATTCCTGATTGCATGGATTCCTATTGAAATGACTGGATTTTGCCTGCGAAAAGTGGCCAAACAATGGTAAATGTGACGCCACCTGTAATCTGGCCAAGACAGAAATTTTAAAGTGCATGTAAACATACTTAACGTGAGACAATTTAAGATGTTCATTTACCTGGTCTCGCAACAGCAGGTGAGCTGGTACCACGCAGTGCTCGGCCAGGACCCGGGTCAGCCTGCAGACTGGCCTGGTAAAGTGAGTCCAATTCAGAGAGTTCCTGGTCCTCAGCCTCTGTGGGTTCCAACTCCATGCTCTGGAAGTGTGAGTACTTAGGGATGTTCTTCCTGGTGCTCATGGGACTGTGAGGTGCAAGGTGTCTTCCAGGTGTGTGTTGAGAGAGGGCAGGTCCTGTCCGCTGGTTCTGGTCAGGAGGTGTGTCGTAGGGGCTGACAACAGCATCAGGACGGTCTAGGCTCCAAGAGGACCAATGACGGGCAGCAACAGGAGGGGTCAATTTGGTGCAGGGCTGGGAAGATGCACACAGGGGTTGCCACATGGTGGCTCTTCGGGGCACTGGCCCCTTCTCCTCAACAGGGGCGGGTGGTGGACTGGGATTGCTGGATTGGGGTATCCTGTCTGGACTATCTGCAGTGCCCTGCCACAAAGGAGGATTTGGAGATTGAGGGTGCTGACAGCTGGAGACCTCTTCGTCCTCTCCCAATACACCCCAGAAGTCAAGGGGCAAAGAGGGTAGAGATATGGCAAGGTGCTTGCGTATGGGCATGATCCGAATGCCTGATGCTTGGAGAACATCTGATAATCTGATGCCACCCCATTCATCCTCATTCTGGGTTGACCAATTGCTGCGATCATCACGCTCTTGGGGCTGGGGCTGAGAAGAGGCAGGTCGGGGACTGAGCAATGGGCGGCTAGAGAGCTGAGATAGGGAGTTTGTACAAGAGGAGGGTGACTTTGTGTGTTGAGGAGAGGGTGGGCCAAGCACAGAATCCTGATTGGTCTCCCAGACCTCTTCCTGATTGTCTGTCAACAATACTTGGACTTGGCCAGGCTGTTCACTGAAGAGACAAGAAAAGCAAGAGAAGGGTTTTGGTTAGACACTCTCTGTAAAATGAACATGGTTATCTGAAATTAGTACAGTCTCATTAAACATTATCACTTAATTAATGTCACTAATTAAATTATGGCAAAATCAATTTATTTAATGGCATAACTACATTAATTATTTGAAAAAAAAAAAAGGAATTAAATTAACTTTGTTTAACATTATGTTTTTAATTAAAACATTAAGGACTAAAATGACTTCACACCAGTGTTATTGTTGTTAAACAAATTATTTATAATCTTTATATTTGTTGAAATAAAGCTGAAATAAAATAAAATATCACATGAAAAACTTCAAATTAAAAATGTAAACCTATGCTGAATGACATAACTTACATAACTGTATCCCTTGATGCTATAATTTCCTTGTGCATATAAATGTGTACTATACATGTGCTGAAAGGTTTAATATTTTTATAGGAAGTCACACATAAAATGCACATATACATTTGAGAGATATTTCATACTAACACAGATATGC